>CAUYUJ010002461.1:29240-39240 GCA_963575745.1 Prorocentrum cordatum
TGGTGCTGGAGAAAGCGCAAGCAGGAGCAGACGCGTGCAGGGCTGTGGGCCCGCACTACTTATCGGTGCCTACGCAGAAACCCTTGAGTTCTTTCGACAGCAGGTCTTGGCCGGCGTGCTACACAGAGTTCTGGTTCGGGGACGGCGCGCCGAACCTCGAGCGGGAGCGGCCCATGCTGTTCGAACAGGTCTTCCCCAGGAATACTACTTATGCTACCAGTGTTGATAGTGGAGTCGATCCATTGATAGCAGTGTGTCGTTTGGACCTACATGTGTTGATAGCAGTGTCTCGTGGAAACCTACATCCATTGATCGCAGTGTCTTGTTTGTACCTACGTGCGTTGATAGCAGTGTCTCGTTTGGACCTACATGTGTTGATAACAGTGTCTCGTTTGGATCTACACCCACTGATACCACTGTCTCGTTTGGACTTACATGTGTCGATGGCAGTGTCTCGTTTGGACCTACACATGTTGATAGCAGTGTCTCGTTTGGACCTATATCTATTGATAGCATTGTTCCGTTTGGACCTACATGTGTTGATAGCAGTGCCCCGTTTGGACGTACATGCGTTGATCGCAGTGTCTCGTTTGGACCTACATGCGTTGATAGCAGTGTCTCGTTTGGACATACATCCGTTGAACGCAAAGTTGCGTTTGGACCTACATGTCTTCATAGCAGTGTCTCGTTTCTTCGTCCTTCGAGGTCGCACGGCGCCTCATCAACCTGGAGGAGCTCGAGTACTCTCTCGCGACCGACGAGGAGCCCTACGAGGCAGCTTGCCAGAGCCGCTTCAGCTCGCCAGAGCTGATTGCCGTCTTCGGCGACGTGATCCGCCGGCTGCGGCTCTTGAAAGGCACTCGGGCGGCGATTTGCAGGAAAGGCTTCGGCACTGACCTCCAGACCCTGTCAGAGGCGTCGGCGGAGGATTTCATGGAGGCGCTAAACATCGCTAAGCCGGCCGACTGCATCGGCTCCGCCATTTCACGCCCGGGCATGCCTGCCAAGGTCAAGACTGCCCTCAGGACGTTGCTACTTAGCACTTCCGATGTCCCTGGCACGGAGGGGCGGAAAACCGCACTCCGCTTCAACGGGCACGGCAACAACCTCAAGTTCGGCGCGGCCAGCTTCTTCGTCACACCGAAGTTCGCAGACACGTACAGCCCGTTGGTCCTCCAACTCCACGAAGGGCCCGGAAAGCGGAGCCACTTAGACATTCGCGGGGGCGCGGTTGGCGCGGTGGCCAGAGCCGGCGGCGCTTCTCAGCCTGCTGGCCCTGACCTGCGGAGTCAAGCTCCGGCCATGCCTTCTCTGGAACGGATGCACCAGATAGTGGCAGCAGACCCGCGGGCGCAGGCCAAGTTCTTCCTGTTGATGACGGAGCTTCACTACCGCTACATCATCGGCTTAGAGCGCCTGTTTGTTGGCCGCACAACGCTAGCCCGACAGGCGGTGACAACGGAGGACGACGTGCAGCGTCTCTGCAGCCGTGCGTGGCCCCAGGCACCACTGATGTGCAAGCGCCTTTCGAAGCACAGGGTCGGGGCTTCACGCACGGCCACGGCAAAGGCCACAGCGTCATCGGGCCTACGATGGCGTGGCTGCGGTCGGCAGTGGTCGGAGGCCTGCGCACCGCCGCTCGGGAGCTGCGAACTGCGCTTCTTTCCGCCGCGGAGACCGTGCAGTACGAAGCTGCCAACGAGCCCGCACGGCAGCTGGGGCTTCCTGACGTCGCGCCAGAGCCTTTCACAGCCAGGCAGCAACGACAGAGCCGCATGGACGGAGGGGAAGAGGAGGACGGCACCCTGCGCGACGAAGTGCCTCTCGGCCCGCCAGTGGAGCAGCCGCACCTGGTGGAGGAGCGAGCGCGGGCAGCCGCAGAGAACCGGATGCCTGCAATCGGCGCTTCAGCGTACCGGGGCCTCCCGCTCACAGGAGCCTTTCAGTCTACGTTTCCAAGCTACCGCCAACGAACTAGCTTCGGGCATCTAGGTGGCGCTCCTCAGCCTGCCATGGCAGCCAGCCATGCTAGCCTCTTCCAGACGAACGAGGATGGAGCGATTCAGGAAGTCCTCAAGCCCGATGGCTCGCCGGCTTCGGTCGAGGAGATTACCGCAGAAGCGGAGGCTTGGGCGGTAGCGTTTAGCCATGACTTCTTTTGCAACATCTGCTCCAACCACGAGCACGACTGCACCGAGACGTGCGTCAAGTACGTCAAGAAGAAGCTCGAGGCAAAAGAGAGTCTGCGCTCGAACAGAACCCCGTCGTGCCGCTTCTGGTTCTTTCGCATCCAGCAGCTATGTCTAGCAGGCCGCACCAAGCGAGTGCGTCGGCGCGGCAAGCCTTTGGTCCGGACTCCGTTCATCTACTTCTCTGATGACCGCAACCAGCGGTGCCGCTGCCAGGTCAAACGCGACCAGCCGTTCAGGAGCTCCAGCAACGACGTCTCTCAAGTGACCAGCCGGTGAAACGTGGATTTCCAGTTCTTGATGTGCGCGCCTGACGAGTCTGCCGAGGCAGCAAAAGTGCTTCAGCCTGGTGGTGCTCCTCAGCCTGCCCAGGACGGGCTGCCTGCGGCCGCCCCAGTACAGCTGGCCAAGCGCAGAAGGCTTACCAAGAAAACGGCCAGCATGAAGAACCCAGAGTCGGCAATCGCATTGCGCTCATCCAAACAACTCGGCGGCCGCAAAAAGTGGCTCTACGGTTGTGGCTCCTTGCATCCGACAGATGCATCTGTCGTGGAGAGCTTCCAAGCTGCTTTCCAGAAGGCTTTCTCCATGGACTTCTGCATCACGAAGTACCGGGGCAAGATGATGGGGTCCATGACGCCGCTCTTCCAGTCTATGCTCACCGGCATGCAGCGTCTGGAGCAGCAGGAGAGGGACGAGAAGGAGGAGGAAGCCCGGAAGGTGCTCAGTGAGGGCGGCGCTGATGGCGAGGACCAGACGCTGGCCAAACGGGGCCGGGCGCGCGAGGATCTCGCTCGCCGCGCTCGGCGGGTCTGTATCCGCCTGGCGTCGATGGCGAAACGGTGCTTCTGGCTCTCCACGACGGAGGTGGCCGTGCATGTCCTCACAGGCGGCGACTGCCTCCAGTCGCACCACAATGTGCGGCTCTTCACGAGACAACTACAGTGGGCCTGCCAGCAGTGCAAACGCTTGCTAAACCAAGAAGGTTCGGGCGGGGAGACGCATAATGATCAGGTGCCAATACAAGCAGTCCGCATCCAGATCCCTGACCCCGACAACGAGGAGGAGGACGCAGCAGGTGACACCAGCGGTGCTCCTCAGCCTCCTGGAGACACTCCTGCTGGTGATGAGCAAGGTGGCGGTGCGGAGTGTGAGGACATGCACGCGTGCACCACCAGCACGAACACGGCCGACGACTACGCCCACAGAGGCCCTCGCCTGCAGACCATGCCGTACTACGTCTACAGGATGTACGTCCGGCGAGTCCTGAAGCCGAGCCGGGTCAAAGCTTCTGGACCGCGATTCTTCGCCTTCGACAGCCACTACGTCTTGGCTCCGCGGTGCACGCAGGAGGTCCAGTTGACGCGGAGTCACGTCCCCACCATCGATGGCTTCAAGTGCCCGACCTGGGCACAGGACCCCGAGCAGAACTCGCTCTTCAAGGCCCTCCTCTTCACGCCTTGGGCGTGCGAGTGTCCCCTCTCTTGTGGCTGCGTTACTCAGTACAGCCATATGCTGAGGAACTGCGACTGCCCCGCCGTGCGCCCATACTCGTTCGAGCGGGCCTGGCGGCTTCGGTGCGCGGAGATCTACGCGTTGGCAGCGCGCGCAGACTCCAGGAGCCGCCTTGCCCGCAAGAGGCTCGTGCTCGCGGACGCGACCCTCTTCTCCGAGGTGAAAGAGCCCCGGGCGAACCTCGACGAGGGCGAGCTGGTGCTCCTCAGCCTAGCGCACTTCGCAAGGTCCCAGCTGGCGCGGCGCATGCCAGCGGAGGCGGCACGGCGCATCCTCGCCTTCAGTGACCACCCCTGCCGGTGGCACGAGGAACAGTGCACCCTGGCGGAGTTCTGCGCGCACGTGGCGCGAGACGTGCTGGCGCACGTGGACCTCGCGGCGGAGGCGCGGGTAAAGCCTCGGCCAGCAACGACTGCACACCTCGAGGCGGATGAAGACTCTGCGAGCGATGCCGAAGGGCTCAAGGGGCGAGTCCCGCTGGAGCTCGTTGACGTGGGTGGAGGCGGCGGCAGCGACGTAGAGGAGGACGTGGAGGACGCCGAGAGTACCGAGATCTCCCGGTTTCCGCTGCGGG
This sequence comes from Prorocentrum cordatum, assembly GCA_963575745.1. NCBI lineage: Eukaryota > Dinophyceae > Prorocentrales > Prorocentraceae > Prorocentrum > Prorocentrum cordatum. The sequence continues at coordinate 33,519 of CAUYUJ010002461.1, forward strand.
ACCACGTCAGAGCAACCGAGCTGGCCCTACAGCAAGACCAACTGCAGCGCTTGGACCAGAAGGGCCGCCTCAGCTACGCCGATAAGCAGTTGAAGAACCTCGACCGAGCGTACAGCGGCATGCTGCAGCCCAGCTTTGCACTGCCAGCCAGCAGCGGCGCGCGGGAACAACAGGGCACGCGGCTGGACGAGACCTTTTCTGACATGCTCGCCCTACAGCGGCAAAGCATTGCGCTCCAAAAGAAGCAAGCGAGCCCGGATGGAGAGATCTTGCCCGATGCTGCGGACGACTGGCTCCCAGCGGTGCTCCTCAGCCTGCTGCCGAGGACGCCCAACCAGAACTCGTTCCGCAGCTCTTGGCCATGCAGGGCCCGGCGGCTGTTGCGTGGAAGCTCGTCACTGATGCCCACTGCACGGAGGAGCAGATTGACGCGGTGGCGTTGGTTGCGTTGTCTCTGCAGAAACGATTTGACGGCAGACCAGACAAGACAACGCATCTCCTCCCCGTGGCGTCCGCGACAGGCAACCACAGAGCGATCTGGCTCGGTGGAGGCGGTGTCGGCAAGACGCGCACCCTCTCCAAAGTGGTGGAGCCGATGGCCATCACATACTTCGGCGAGCAGGGGTACCTCGGCAAAGCGCAGTCCAACCACGCCGCACACAACCTCGGCCCGCGCGGCAGGCCCATGCATTCCTCCAATGGCCTGCTCATGTCGGATTCCATGCAGACAGCCAGGCTGCGCCTGACCCCACAGACGCAGAAAAAGCTGGATCGCCTCACAGGCACACTCGGCGTCGACGTGATCGATGTGCTGGGTGCTGTGCCGGGGCCTTTGCTGCATGCAGATGCACTGCGCACGACCTACGGCAGGGCGTTGCGCTACAACCTGGACCCCACGAAGTACATGCGCCCGCAGGAGACGTGGGGGCGCATGCCTGTGAAGATTTTGTGCGGAGACTTCTACCAGTTGCCGCCAGTCCCCGCCACCGCTTCCCTGCTGGCGCCTCACGCGGGCCAATCCTACGAACACCAACAGGGTAGGAAGTTGCTCGCCGACATCGAGTACGTCATCGATTTCGTGCAGATGCAGCGCTTTAGAGACCCGTTGCAACTCGAGGTTCTCCACGCCATGAGAACTCCAGGCGGAACAAAGATCTCTGACGAGAGCTGGCAGGCGATCGTCAAAACAGAGGTCGTTAGCTCTAGCGGTGCTGCTCAGCCTGCTGCCAGCAGCAGCCAAGCCGCTCAGCAACCTCAGTGGGACCCTCGGTTGCGTGCAGCACGAGGCTGGTACGAGTCGGCCTATGAGTGGCGCATCGTCTCTTACGCCATGCATGCACAGGCCAAGCTTGATGCGCACGATGCTGGCCAGCTGCTCTTTTACGTCCCAGCAATCGACAGACCAGCTGCGCGCCTCGCGAAGCCTGATTACGACGAGATGCGCGCGGAGCCCAACATCGGCGCTACCGCAAAAATGCCGGGCTGCTGCCGCTCTTCGTTGGCATGGAGGTCATCCTGACAGAATCCGTTTCTTTTTTCTGTTTTGTTTTTTTTGTTTTTTTTTTTGTGTTTTTTTTTTTTTTTTTTTTTTTTTTTTTTTTTTTTTTTTTTTTTTTTTTTTTTTTTTTTTTTTTTTTTTTTTTTTTTTTTTTTTTTTTTTTTTTTTTTTTTTTTTTTTTTTTTTTTTTTTTTTTTTTTTTTTTTTTTTTTTTTTTTTTTTTTTTTTTTTTGTTTTTTTTTTTTTTTTTTTTTTTTTTTTTTTTTTGTTTCTTTTTTTTTTTTTTTTTTTGGTTTTGTTTTTTTTTTTTTTTTGTTTCTTTTTTTTTTTTTTTTTTTTTTTTTTTTTCTTTTTTTTTTTTTTTTTTTTTTTTTTTTTTTTTTTTTTATTATTTTTTTTTTTTGCCGCCGAAGTAGTCCGTGGGGGGGGGGCGCGCCAGGCAAAGTTGTAGGCATAGAGCTGCACGCTCTGGAGCCTCCGGTGGAGGGCCGCCCGTCCATTGTCTCGGACGGTGTGGTCGTACTCTACTACATGCCAAAGGCCGTCTATGACAAGATCGATGACAGCGATGAACTTTTCTTGAAGGCCGCGCCGGTGACAGCTGGCAGTGCTTCTCAGCCTGCCGGCCCCGACCTGCGCGGAGTGCTCGCGATCACCCCGCAGGCGAGCCCCTGGAAGTTCAAAGCGAAGACAGGTGGCCCGGCCATCGCGGTGTCCAGGACGCAGTTGACCGTGCTGCCCAAAAAGCAGGGGACTCTGCATGGCGTCCAGGGCAAGACCACGGACCCAGGCTTCATCGTGCACTGGACGTTTCCGCCAGGACTCAAGAAGGAGTCCATTTGGCTTGCCTACTACGTCAGCCTGTCGCGCCCCAGAAGCTTCAACCAACTCTTGAGCCACGGCTTGCCTGACCGGGGCATCATCGAATCCGGCCCCCCGGAACAGATCGCCAAGGCCTTTGCCGAGCTCTTCACGGACAAGATTGCCGCGACGAAGATCGCTTGCGCGAAGGCCCGACAGCAACTGGGATGGCCTGCGCGAGCTTGAGGAGTCATGAGATGCAGGTTGCGGTGTGGCGGTCCTGTTCAGTCTGTCCGTCTGCATTCGCGTGGTGCTTCTCAGCCTGCATGCGCGTGGTGCTTCTCAGCCTGCGCTCGTGTGCAGCTGTGCGCGGTGAGCCTGCACGTGTCGCGGACACGTTCTGGATCAGGACGGGGGGTCCGAGCCCGAGATGGAATGCTAGCGCTCTGCAGTACAAGTGCTTTTCAGCATGCGACATCCTGCGGTGCTTCTCAGCCTGCAGGGTTCGCAGCGTGCGGTTTCGATGCATTCCTTTTCAGTATGCGAGTTCCTGCGGTGAGCTCCGTAGCTCCGTTCCGTAAACATCTTCCAAGAGCCGCTCGCAAGCTTTTGCAGCTGGCGGTCTGCAGACGTAGTCTGTCTCAGCATGCGAGCTCCCGCACGCTTCGCCGGCTTTTGCTGCGCGGACAATTTCTCACACACGTCAGCGCCGTTTGTAGGCGTCAGAAAAACATGTAGACATTCACGAAGGGCTCAGTCTGTATATCGTCACATCATTACATACGCAGTCGTCGAACACATCGGTGTACATTCAGCGCTTTGTCCTTCTAGCTGGGTCGCTTCGTGCTGAGGCTGAGGCTGATGCAGGCTGAGGGAATGCTGCCAGATATGCTCCTACACATGGCTGTTAGGTTGCTTTGCCGGGATAATTTTTTACGACTGATCAGGGCAGCAGGAAGGCGAGTGGGAAGGGGGGGTCAGGGAGCGCACGCAAATGGGATGGAGCCACAGCTAGTCAAGACCGAACGCTCGGGGCGGCCCCTGCATCCAGTCCCGCTGCGTCCTCCGTCGCCAGGGCGACCTGCTCAGCGATTTGGCCCTGCAGGGCGCTGGCCACTGCCGAGCGCAGGGATGAGCGTGCCGCGGGCCGTTCGGCCTCAGGCAATTCCCCCACGGCACGGCGCAGCCGCGTCTCAGCCTCTGCGCCCCGGCGGCCGTTGACATCGAGAACAATGGGCACCAGGCCAGAAAATGGGTACCTACGGTGCTTCACTTTTTCTCTGCGCTGCAGGGCTGCCTGATGCGGCCGCCCCGTCTGGGCCACAGCCACCTCGTCCACCAAGCTGATGTCGAGGCGAACTCGGCAATGGATGCCTCGATGGTAGACGACGTCCAGTGTGGCCGCGCCCTGTTCTTCCGTATACCACTCTGGGATGACCTGCTCCACCAGGGCGTGGTGGCCCACCCCGCGCAACCAGAGCGCCACGGCATCTCGGATGGCATTGTGGCGGCGCGTCGGGCCGCCTCCCCTGGGACAGTTGAGCGCATGAGCGCCGCGAACGTCCACCGTGCGGCCGCGCGTCGGGCCGTGCTGCGCCATCGCGCGGGCGGGCGCTGCTGGTCAGTTCAGGCACGTGCACTCGGACTGCAGCAGCGGCAGATTCATGCGCCTCTTGGCCGCAATGCAGAACGCGTGGTCGGCGAGGGGCGAGACCCCCTCGAAGTTATCCAACCAGGCGCCCGCTGAGCTGCCCGAGGCACTATGCACCGCCGCCGCCGCCGTCACAGGCAGCGCGGCCGTGAACGTCTTGGTGGCGTGGTCCCGCACGTGCTGGGTGTACGTCTTCTGGTCCTTGCCCTTCCGCCCTTCCAGGAGGCCCTGCCAGCGGTCACTCTGGGGGCGGCGGCCTCCTGCCAGCCGTCCCTGCTCCTCGTCTGCTGCCGAGAGGGCACGGCCAAGGCCTGGCCACCTCCGAAAGAGGCCGATCGTTGTCGTCTCTCGGAGCTCCTGGGCAGCCGCGTGGATCCCAGCTCCTGGGCAGCCCAGGCCTCCGTCGCTGACCTTCACGAAGATCTGCTCACGGGGGGCAGCCGTGACCCCCAGAAGGGCGTTGACGAAGGCGACCACTCCGTCATCCACCCTGCGGCCCCACGCCGCCGTGAGCGGCAGCGCCCGCTGGATGTGGACGCAGGCGCCCCTCGACCAGATCCGCATCAACTGAAAGGCATCAAAGGCCGAAAGCCCATGCCTGCGGAGTGTCAGGAGCTCTCGGAAGTAGCGGTCCTGCTTCTGGAGGAAGGCCTCGCCGCAGGGGGGTGGCGTGGCGGCGCTCGGGGCGGCCCCGGCGCCGCCGGCCTGGTGGACCCCACCGCCTTAAGCTTCTGGACGCGGTACTGGGCGTACTCCGCAAACTCAGGCGGCAGGACAGCTTGGGGATCTGGGGGCCAGATCTGGGTCTTGGACATCGTCAGATTCATCCCGTGGGCTTCGATGCGGGCTCGCCAGGCATCCAAGCCGCGGAACACAGCGGCCGCGGTGCCCACGAAGTACGTGTCGTCCAAGAAGGCCAGGCAGTCCCCTTCCGTTTCCACCGCGCGCACGGCCATGCGACCGATGCTGAGAACATCCGCAGTGCCGACCGCGTAAAAGCCTGGACTCATCGGGCAGCCCTGGTCGAGGCCACGGATCTGGTCGACCAGCTGGGCGGGCTGTGACCCACCCCCCACTGCGTGGCGTGTGCGAGCAGGGAGCCAGGCCTCCGCCAGCGGCGCCAGAGCGGACACCTTGGTGCGCACGGCCTCCTTCACCAGGTCGCGGGGGATGTTGCTGAACGCATCCCCGAGGTCCACCGCCACCACCCATCGTGCATAGGCGTCGATGGAGGGCACCACATCCGTCCTTGGCAAGGCCAAACTGTTGGTCCCCCACCGCCGTCCGCATGTCTTTGTGGTGGACCTTGGCAGCACTGCGGCCCACCATACGGCGGGTGACATTTCCACAGCCCAGAACTCGCACATCCCAAGGGGTTGCCTTGGGGATGCCTGTGAGGCGCGCCGCCGTCAAGGCGGCTAGCGCCTCGGGAGGGAGGTCGCCGATGGCCAGGCGCGCCAGCGTGTTGGCCACCGCCTCTGCCCCATCCTCGTCGTACTTGAGCGGGGCCCAGTGCTCGTAGCGTCCTCCTCCAGGCCCCGCCCCGCCGCGGCGGGGGAAGCGGCCAAACTGACGTTTGAGGTGGTTGGCCACACGGCGATGGAGCTCTGCTGCACCGTCGAGCTCGTGGGGGGCCGTAGCTGGCGGCATCGCCACATCGGCCCCCGCCACTGTGGGCCCCCTCCCTGGCCCGTGCGGGGCGGCCCCAGTGCCCGGGAGAGGGCCCCATTCGCCTGGGCGAGGCGCCGCAGGCTGTTGGGTGGTGCTGAACT
>CAUYUJ010002461.1:44240-64240 GCA_963575745.1 Prorocentrum cordatum
GTCGATGCGTCTTTTAGAGGGCAGAAAATCCACCCCGAGAATAACCACCCCGACACACGAGGCCGTTTAGTTCAACGCACCCAAGCAAGGAATCAAGCAGAGCAGGGCTGTTTAGTAAACGCCCAGGGTCCGGGTAGTTTTCCTCCCTTGATCTTGGCCTTCTTTGATGCATGAGGCCCCCTCTCTGCTCGCCGAGTCGGGGCGCCGTCGCCGGCTGTACGAGGGGAGAGGGGTGCGCGGAGCAGGGCTGGCCAGCGCGCAGGGAGGCCCGGCGACGGCTGGGCCAGAAGAGAAGACGAGCCATCGAAGGGCGATGTGCATGGAGGGAGGGCGTTGGGGCGTCAGGGCCATAGACCAACGTCTCTCGCGTCCAGCGACCCAAGTATTTCAGACTCACCTCGAGCAGCATCGTGAAGAGGAACCGAGAAGATAAGGAAAATAAGGAAACGATGACGACGAAGAAAAGGCAGGAAGAGAAGCAAGATGGAGAGTAGGGTATTCGCCAGCGTGTGACCCAAACAGTGGATTATTGCGCTGTGGAGGTGGAAGCTGTGCAGTGCAAGCTGTGTGGTGTAAGCTATATGGGTGTAGGCTGTGTCGTGTGGATTATGCTGTGTAAGTGAAACAGTGTGACCTGTGTGGTGTGAGATATGTCGTGCAAGCTATGCCGTGTAAGCTATGTGGTGTGACCCACGAGCGCCCACGAGGCGGCACGGGCGCGACCGTGGTAAATCCATGGCGGTCCCTCCGAATCACTTAGCAAGAGAAGTGAGAACTCCTAGTGCAAGCACTGCTTGGGGAAAGGAGGCAAAAATCAAGGGGAAAGGAATGTTCGGAAGAAGGCAATGGAGGGGGAGGGTGTAGCAGAAGCATAAGCACAAGCATGAGACAGAGCACGCGCATGAGCATACGCAGGCGCAGGCGCACGAGCATGGCCATGAGCAGGATCAGGAAGAGGACGACGAGGGGCAGGAGGACAAGGAGAGCCAGGAGCAGGAGAGGAGGAGGGAGTGATGGAGGAGGGGGCAGAAGACAGGGGCGAAGGGGCACGAGGGAGATGGCGACGGACGGCGACGACGATGCCGACATGCTTCGACGGCGCCACGGGGGGCGACGCTCGCTCCCCCGCGGCCGAGCAGCGCGCGTGGCGGCTCCGCGCGCGGCGCTCGGTGCTCTCTCCTCCTCGGCGGGCCCCGCGAGGCGCCCACCGCCGAGGCCCGACGACGACGACGTCGACGTCGAAACCGACGACGGGCAGACTCCCCGAGGCCGGGCGCCCGTCGCGGTGAGCGCGACCTGGCGCGGCTGCCACAGCGCCCCCCCCCTGTGCGCCGCCAGAGTGTGACCGCATCCACTGCAGCCGTGTCGTGTTCCGAGGGCTCGGGGAGATCTCGGGGCACGACTCCGAAGCGGTGGATGTGGACAGAATCTGGCGGTGGACCCTGTGACCCACCTGGGCACATGAAGATTCTGTGCGCGGCCGGGGGGGAGTTGCGCGGGAGGAGCTGGCCACAACCTGCACGTGGCCGGGAGGAGCGCGGAGAGCAGCACGGCGGGCTCGGGCCGCGACGACCCAAGCTTTGGCTTCTGACACCGCGCGGATCGCTCGAACGATCGGCGGCTCTTCGATCGCCAGATCGTTCCATATTGGCCGATTCTGGGTCGCTGGCGGCGTTCAGCCTGGAACGTCCGCGGCGGGGTCGCAGCCGCGCCGACACGACACGAGCCTACCGTACCCATGACGAGCAGCTGTGCAGTAGAAGAGGTGGGCGGAGAGCAGCAGAGCGGCGGCAAAAGGCGCCAGCAGCAGCGGCCCTCCCCCCTGGCCTTCGGGTCGTGAGTCGTCTCTCCGGCGGCCACTCGGGACAATCCGGGCAGCCCTGGCTTGCTATCGGCGAGACGCAGCCGCTGAAGGCACCCCGAGGCTGGGAAGTCGCCGAGAACCGACGAGAAGCACCCGAGAACATCGAAGTCGAACCCCTGAGCCTACCTCCCCTCACGGTGCCCCTGAGCCTATCCCCCCGAACGTGCCCCTTGAGGGCCGCTCTAAGCAGTCTGAGCCGGGCGGAAGAGGAGAAGGAGGAGGAGGAGGAGGACGAGCGGGAGGAGAAGGAGGAGGAGAAGGAGGAGGAGGAGGAGCGGGAGAGTGAAGAGGAGGAGGAGGAAAAGGAGGAGGAGGAGCGGGAGGAGGAGGACTAGTGCAAACCCAAGACTCATCAACGATGTTGGAATACACCCTCCCTCCAAGCTCGCTCTTCGCAGGCCCCTGCAAATATTCATGTCCGCTGAGGGAAGCGCCTCGGTGGGAGACAACCGTTTGAAGACCCTGAAGCGTGCAAAAAAACAATTCTCGGGACTCCGACGCCATGACTCAACATGACTGTTGCGTCTTAACGATCTGGAATCGTGCCAGAGCATAATTCCTGGGACTTGAACACCGCGAATCAACGTGACTGTTGCGCCCTCACAATCCTGCGTCCTTCCAAAACGTAATTTCTGGCACGTTGGCCATGGGAATCCGCGACACTTCTGCAAACGTTTAAACAGAATATGCACGGCGCTAACACGAGAAACACATGATGAAAACCACCCGCCCTCAATGCGTCAAACTCTGGCAAATGTTTAAGGAATGTGTGCGGCGCTAACGCGATAGCCACATGTTGACAACCACCCACCCTCAATCCGTGAAACTCTAATCGTTGTTATACCCAGTGTGGACGGCGCTAACGCGACAACCACAATTTAAACACCATCCGCCCCCAATCCGAGAAGCTCTGGCGAATGTTCAAAACGAATGTGCGCGGCGCTAACGCGAGAGCCACATTATGAAAATGAACCACCCATCAACCCGTGAACTTCTTGCAGAGTTTTAATGAATGCGCGCGGCGCGAACGCGAGAGCCACATGTTGAAAACGACCCGCCCCCAATCACCGAATCTTCTGCAATGTTACAACGAATGTGCGCGGCGCTGAAGCGAGAGCCACATGTTGGAAGCGACCCGCCCATCACCTGCGAAACTGTTGCCAGTTTTCAAGCTTCAGGGTCAGAAAGGTGAGAAACTATCAGGCGAGACGCCTGGCCGACCCTTTCGACCGGCCTCGTGGCGCGACAGGGAGGATTGATCTACAACAGTGGAAAGGAATGGAGACTCTGAAGGAAAAAAAGGACGGGGACGAGAAGGAGGTGGAGGAATAGGAGGAGGAGGAGGAGGAGGAGGAGGAGGAGGAGGAGGAGGAGGATCAGGAGGTGGAGGAGGAGGAGGAGGACGAAGAGGATGATGGTGATGATGATGATGATCATGATGATGAAAATAATGATGATGATGATGATGATGATGATGATGATGATGATGATGATGATGATGATGATGATGATGATGATGATGATGATGATGGTGGTGGGGTGGTGGTGGTGATGATGACTATGGTGATGAGATGATGATGATGATGATGATGATGATGATGATGATGCTGATGATGATGATGATGATGATTGAGATGATGAGGATGATGATGATGTGATGATGATGATGCTAGATGTGATGATGATGATGAGGAGGAAGGAGGAGAGAGAAAGAGGAGGAGAAGGGAGGAGGAGGAGGAGGAGGATAACGAGGAGGAGGAGGAGGAGGAGGAGGAGAGGAGGAAGAAGTAATGAGGAAAGAGGAGGAGGGGGGGAAGGAGGAGGAGAAGGAGGAGGAGGAGGACGGAGGAGGGGAGGAGGAGGAGGAGGAGGAGGAGGGGGAGGAGGAGGAGGAGGAGGAGGAGGACGGAGGAGGAGGAGGAGGAGGAGGAGGAGGAGGAGGGGGCGCGCAGGTCAGCGCAACCCGAACCCGCGCCGCGCGGGCCGCGCGCGCGGAGACGCGGCCGCGCGGCGGGGCCTTCGACAGCCGCTCCTCGGCGGCCCGCGCCGTGGCGCGCGCCTGGGCCGCGGCCCGCTCTGCCGCCGCGGCCGCGACGTCCACCTCTGCGCGGCCGCCGGCGGTCGGTCGGTCGGACTCGGCAGAGCAGCAGCCCGCGCGCTGTCGTGCTGACAGCTCTCGCCCGAGAGGCCCGTTTCGACAGCCACCCTCCGCAGCGAAGGGGAGGCCCAGCCCCCAGTCACACACGGCCCAGCGCCGAGAAGGCGGCGGAACGCGCGAGGCCACCGGCGAGGAAGAGAGGAGAGGTTAGGAGGGGGAGAGGGGGGGGGGCTTGACCCAGACCTTCTCGAATCGCAAAGAGATCACGACGGGAGGTTCGTGGCCACGTTCGGCCTCTGGAGGCCCTCGCTGGGCTCCGGCGCCGATGCTGAATAGAACCTCCCAAGACTTCCATCCTGCGATGAGGGGATGGGGAGATGGGGTGCCGAGGGTGGAGAGAAGCCACGTATCTCTCACGCGAGCAGAGGCGGGAGGAGGAGGAGGAGGAGGAGGAGGAGGAAAAGAAGGAGGAGGAGGTCTGCAAGCTCGGTATCATATGGCATTGGTAAGGTGAAGCTTCATTGGCGTCGGGGCGAATCGCGAGCGCGCGGCTTAGAGGCCCAGCTCAGAGGGTCAGCGAGGACCTACTGATCTGCGCGATTTTTGCCCACCTCGACCAAGAGCCCCCCCTCCCCCGCGCCCCCCGAACCTGCCCGCAGCTTTTCGGCGGAGACCCCGCCCCTTGCCCCCCCCCCAGCGCGGCATCTGCGTTACTTGTTCTTGTTTGCTCGGGCATGCGTAGACGACCTCAGACTTCGCTGGAGGCACCCACAACTTGTGCGCCCCCCGTGAGCGCGAGAAAAGAAGCCCGCGCGCGTGAGCACCTACCAGGCCCAGCGCGGCAACCGCGAGAGGGCGGGGGGAGGCTCTGGAGAGAAAGAGAGAGAGAGAGAGAAGAAAGAGAGAGAGAGAGAGAGAGAGAAAACAAAAAAAAAATGAGAGAGGAGAACACAAGAAAAGAGACAACAAGAGAGAGAGAGAGAGAGAGCGCGGAAAGAGAGAGAGAGAGAGACAGACAGAAGGGGGACAACTAAATGATTCACTGCGTGGAGCTCCCCATATGTGCATCTATTCGCATGGACCTATCCGCCGTGAATGTCTAGGCCCAAGAGGTTTCGAACATAAACGGGCTTCAGTTGTGACGGTCTGGTCATGAATCTAACTGCGAATGACTTGGAGTGTGAATGAGCCTCAGTAGTACGAGCGCGTCTCTGCGCATGAGCCTGGGGCCTTCTGGGGCCTCCTGGAACCTACTGGGGCTTCCTGGGGCCTCCAGGAGCCTCTTGGGGCCTCCTGGGGCCTCCTGAAACCTCCTAGGGAGGATTCGTGCCCCAGGGGAGGCCCAATCTATAGCAACAGACGTACATAAAACATTGCGGATTGGAGCCACAGGAGAAGGGCAATCTATAGGAACACACGTAAAACACCAAGGACTCGTGCCCCAGGAGAGGCCCAATATATAGGAACATCAATAAAACAGTTAGGATTGTGTACGCAGGAAAAGGACAATACATAGAAACATACATATAACATCAAGGATTCGTGCTCCAGGTGAGGCCCAATCTGTAGGAGCAGACGTAAAACACATGGGATTGGAGCCACTCATGTTGCATGATGAGACCTCCTGCTCCTGGGGCCTCTCGGGGTCTCCTGTTGCCTTCCGATGCCTCCTGGCGCTTCCTATGGCCTCTGCGGCCTCCTGTGGCTTCCCTATGTCTTCTGGAGCTTCCTGGGGCCTCCTGGACCCTCTTGGGACATCCTGTGGCCTCTTGAATCGTTCTGTGGCCTCCTGATGCCTCCTGGGACCTCATGTGGTCTCCTGGGGCCTCCTGGAGCCTGTTGGAGCCTCCTGTGGCATCCTGAAGAGAATATGTGCCCACGAGACTGGCCACCAAAACAGGCAAACCGATCGAGACATCTTCAAAATCTGGCCCACCTGGGAGGTGAAAATGAGCGCCTCGCTCGAGACATCCTCCAAATCTGCTCCGACAGCGAAAAATGTTGAGACAGAAAACAAGCAAACCGCTTGAGATATCCCCGCAAACCGGCCGCGAACGGGACCGTGCAATACCCCTCGGCGGCTCTCCTTAGGGATGTGAAAATGAGCGCCTCGCTCGAGACATCCTCCAAATCTGCTCCGAAAGCGAAGGATGTTGGGACAGAAAACAAGCAAACCGCTTGAGACATCCCCACACCACGGCTGCGGGACCGTGCAATACCCCTCGGCGGCTCCCCTTAGGGACATGACAATGAGCGCCTCGCTCGAGACATCCTCCAAATCTGCTCCGAAAGCGGGGACAGAAAACAAGCAAACCGCTGGAGACATCCCCACAAAACGGCCGCGAACGGAAACGTGCAATACCCATCGGCGGCTCCCCTTAGGGACGTGAAAATGAGCGCCTCGCTCGAGACATCCTCCAAATCTGTTCCGAAAGCGAAGGATGTTGGGACAGAAACCAAGCAAACCCCTGAGACATCCCCACAAACCGGCCGCGAACGGGACCGTGCAATACCCCTCGGCGGCTCCCTTAGGGAACGTGAAAATGAGCGCCTCGCTCGAGACATCCTCCAAATCTGCTCCGAAAGCGAAAGATGTTGGGACAGAAAACAGGCAAACCGCTTGAGACATCCCCACAAAACGGCCGCGAACGGGACCGTGCAATACCCCTCGGCGGCTCCCCTTAGGGACGTGAAAATGAGCGCCTCGCTCGAGACATCCTCCACATCTGCTCCGAAAGCGAAGGATGTTGGGACAGAAAACAAGCAAACCGCTTGAGATATCCCCACAAAACGGCCGCGAACGGGGCGTGCGTGAGTGTCAGCATGAGTAAGTATGAGTAGGAGTAGGTCTGAATATGAGTAGGTCTGAGTATGAGTAGTTTTATGTGTGAGTAAATCAGGGTATGAGTAAGCCTGAGTGTGAGTCAGTCTGTGTATGAGTAAGTGTGGGTATGAGGAGGAGGGGGGAGGAGAAGGAAAAGAAGGAGGAGAAATCGGCGGCGTCCAAGAATAACAAGAACCCCATCTTAGGATATGGGGCAATTATCCTGGCGAAGGACCCAACCATAAGCAATTGTTCGTAACGCAATGTGGATGCCGCTTTCGGTGGGGCTCCCTATGGGGCCACGAAGCGCCGCCCTGGGTGGGGGAACCGCCTGCGAACTGCGCCACTGGGGCGGGCCTTCGGTGGAGCTCCCTATGGGGCCACGAAACGCTGCCCTGGGCGGGGAAACCGCATGCGAACTGCGCCACTGGGGCCTTCGGTGAAGCTCCCTATGGGGTCACGAAGCGCTGCCCTGGGTGGGGGAACCGCATGCGCACTGCGCCACGGAGGCCTTCGGTGGAGCTCCCTATGGGGCCACGAAACGCTGCCGTGGGTGGGGGAACCGCATGCGAACTGCGCCATTGGGGCCTTCGGTGGAGCTCCCCATGGGGCCACGAAGCGCTGCCCTGGGTGAGGGAACCGCATGCGAGAACAGCCACTGGGGCCTTCGGTGGAGCTCCCTATGGGGCCACGAAACGCTGCCCTGGGCACGGGAACCGCATGCGAACTGCGCCAGTGGGGCCTTCGGTGGGGCTCCCTATGGGGCCACCAAACGCTGCCCTGGGCGGGGGAACCGCATGCGAGAGCAGCCACTGGGGCCTTCGGTGGAGCTCCCTATGGGGCCACGAAGCGCTGCCGTGGGCGGGGGACTGCATGCGAGAGCAACCACAAGGGGCCTTCGGTGGAGCTCCTTATGGGGCCACGAAGCGCTGCCTTGGGTGGGGGAACCGCATGCGAGAGCAGCCACTGGGGCCTTCGGTGGAGCTCCCCATGGGGCCACGAAATGCTGCCTTGGGTGGGGGAACAGCATGCGAGAGCAGCCATTGGGGCCTTCGGTGGAGCTCCCTATGGGGCCACGAAGCGCCGCCCTGGGTGGGGGAACCGCATGCGAGAGCAGCCACTGGGGCCTTCGGTGGAGCTCCCCATGGGGCCACGAAGCGCTGCCCTGGGTAGGGGGAACCGCATGCGAGATCAACCACTGGGACCTTCGGTGGAGCTCCCTATGGGGCCACGAAGCGCGGCCATGGGTGGGGAAACCGCATGCGAGCGCAGCCACTGGGGCCTTCGGTGGAGATCCCTATGGGGCCACGAAACGCTGCCGTGGGTGGGGGAACCGCATGCGAAAGCAGCCACTGGGGCCTTCGGTGGAGCTCCTTATGGGGCCACGAAGCGCTGCCCTGGGTAGGGGGAGCCGCATGCGAGAGCAGCCACTGGGGCCTTCGATGGAGTTCCCTATGGGGCCACGAAGCGCTGCCCTGGGCAGGGGGAACCGCATGCGAGATCAACCACTGGGACCTTCGGTGGAGCTCCCTATGGGGCCACGAAGCGCTGCCCTGGGTGGGGGAACCGCATGCGAACTGCGCCACGGAAGCCTTCGGTGGAGCTCCCTATGGGGCCACGAAGCGCTGCCGTGGGTGGGGGAACCGCATGCGAGAGCAGCCACTGGGGCCTTCGGTGGAGCTCCCCATGGGGCCACGAAGCCCTGCCCTGGGCGGGGGAACCGCACGCGAGAGCAGCCATTGGGGCTTTCGCTGGAGCTCCCCATGGGGCCACGAAGCGCTGCCCTGGGTGGGGGAACCGCATGCGAGAGCAACCACTGGGACCTTCGGTGGAACTCCCTATGGGGCTACGAAGCGTGTGAGGGGTGTGCGGAGAGCAAAGGTAAGGAGCGGGAGGAGGGAGGAGGGGGAGGAGGAGGAAGGAAGGAGGTGGGGCGCGGGGCGCTGTCTCTTCAAATCGAAGACCCAACACCACAAGATGGTCGGGAAAAACATAGACCGGGGAGCGGGGGCAGGGTCGGGCAGGGGGAGGGGGGAGGAAAAGGCAGGAGAGAGGAGGGGATGAGGAGGGGGAGGAGGAGCAGGAGGAGGAGGAGGAGGAGGAGGAGGAGGAGGAGGAGGAGGAGGAGAAGGAGGGGGAGGAAGAGGAGGAGGAGGAGGAAGAGGAGGAGGAGGAGGATGATGATGAGGAGGAGGCACAGCGTTCGCATGAAGTCTGTTTGATATCGGAAGCTCCGCACCCCGCACGGCGGGGAATGAGTGAGCGGGAGCCCCTTATATAAGAACCTCGCGAATGTAGAAGCACAGGAAGAGGAAGGAGAAGCGGAGCGAATTGCCGTTAACGATCCTGCAGACCGCGGGGGGAACAAAACTGGCTCTGTGATCCCGCAAGCCGTAAGGCAAAAGAGGTAGCTACGCTGCCAACCGAAGTGATGGCCATTCGGGACAAAACGTACCCATCGATGTCAGATTCTGGTGGGAGCCCGTGAGCCATCGAGTCGATTGCGCGCAGCATCTCGAAAACGTCGGACTCGGTGCCCCCGAACTTCCCGCAGTCGATTGGCATCGCTCGGGGGGCTGCTCTGTGGACTGCCCGAGGAGGCCGCTGCCATGGCAGAGTCAGCCCAGGGGGGCCCCAACCCCCCAAGACAGCCCCAAAGAGCCCCAATGCAAGGCGGAGCTTCGACAGCGGCGCACGCCGCCTGGCTGCCGCCGCTTCTCCTCGCCGCCGCCGCGAGGCCCGCGAGTCGGTGCCTGGGCTTCAGCGACCTCCCGCGTCGACCTCTTGATTCTCTCCTCCGCAGCAGCCTCCTCGCCTTCGGCCCCAAGCGCCCAGCGTCGCGATTTTTTTCGCGGCGTCGGCCCGCCAATCTTCAGAAACCTTTCCCGGGACAGCCTTTTCGCGCCCGGTCGTTTCTCGGCGACGATGGGGCTCGATGGGGCTCGATGGGGCCCCCCTGCAGGACGCGCTTTCAAAAACCAATCCACGCCAGCCCCGCGAGCGCCGGGGTCGCTATCATCCATGTGAACACTCTGCGCTCTACTAGCCGCGCTAACCCTATGATCCCCATGAGCGCCAAGCGCACTGCGGCATTCTGAGCTCCATGAGCGCCCTGAGCCCCATGGGCCTCGCGAGCCCCGTGGGCCCCGTGAGCCTCATGGGCCGCGCGGACCGCATGAGCTCAATGCGCCCCATGAGCCCAATCAGATCTACGGGCCCAATGCGCGAGAGGGATGAACGAGCAAGAGGTGGCAAGTAGCAAATGCCTGGGCGCAAGGCGCCCCCGCCAGCCGGGGCTACTCTTCGCGATTAGGGGGGCAAAATGCTAAGGTCCTGCACGAGGCCTGCCTCCGCCCATGCCTCGGCCAATCGGGTTTCGATGGGGGGCGAAATCGCAGGCCGAAGTCGGGGTCGCCAGCCTGCAGGTCTGGGCCCGCGCATCGCGCAACTCTGCCAGGCCGTCGGTACTCCGCAAAAGATCGCGGATATTCTCCCCAAGAGCAACGCACGCGCGCTCAGATGCATCGAAACGTTAAGCGAAGACCGTTCGGCGCGACGCAGTTTCCAGCGATCGCTCTAAAATGAACGCGCGCATGGTGACATCATGCGCTAGCAGGGGCGCGAGAAGAAAGAAGACAGGACACATGCATGGCGGGAGAGAAGCAATGGGCGGATTGAGATAGCAAAGGACAACAGGAAGCGAGAAGAAAAGGGCGTCGAAGTGCACCTGCGGGGGGGGGGATAGCGACCCCCCACCCCCCGACGAAAGACGACGCGAAAGAATGATGGAAAGAAACTTGAACATGGGGGACAATCGAGAGACAATTCAGACCCGAATTCAAGTGATACCAAGATCGACGTTGTGACAAAAGCTTGTCAACTAGATGGCGCAAAACGTAAAAACGTGAGCCACTCCAGGCATCAAAATTCTACGATGGTCATTAAACTATGTGTCAAATCTGTGATGCCGCATCAAATTAGGAGTCATGGGGACGATGCTTTGTATATGTCGCGTTCAGACGCCTTCCCATGAGGAGTGAAATATACGGCATCAATTTCGATAAGATTGCTGTCTGATAACAGACCGCCCCATCATCTGAAGCTATTGCGCAGTCCTTCCACTGGCGCTGCACAACTCAAAATGGGCAAAGAGATCCGTCGCACCACCTGAAGCTATTGCGCCGCCCTTCGCGTGGCGCAGCACAAGCACAACTCTGAATGAACAAAAACGTAACGATGGTCACATGGCCCAGAGGGCAAAGCAAGAACGGCTGATAACCTGTGAGAGGGATGAACGAGCAAGACAGCCAGTCACCATATACCGACCCCCTGTGGCATGGCGCTTGCACAGGGCACTTGGCCGCAGGACACTCCACAGAGACGCGTGCGCTTTGAGGGTCACGCACAGAGAGGTGAGAGAAGAGGACAACTGCGGGCGTCGCCACCGGCCTGGCCCGAGACATCATCCACACAATGTCACCGGTGAACCCACGAGAATCGCAAGCGCGATGGGCATATGAGCACAATGAGCCCGACGAGCCGTATGAGCCCCACGGGCCCAATGAGCCCTTTGTCGCCTATGAAACTTATAGGCCCAACGAGCCCGATGAACTCTATCAGCATCGTGGGCCCTACGGGCCACGCGACCCAAAAGAGCCCCAACGGCCTCATGAACCGTATGAGGCCCATGGGCCTCATGACCACTATTACCCCGACGACCCCTTCTGACCCACATGAGCCCTATGATCCCAACTAGCACAATGATTTCTTTGATCCCATGAGCTTCACGAGCGTTCTGAACCAGCCCGCTCCGCGGCCCAGGAGCCCGTAATTTCTGTGATTCCAGGGGCCCTACGGACCTGCAAGCCCAATGAGCTCATGCGCCTGGAAAGCTCTCAGAACCCAAGTAATTACGGCTGCGGGCGCTCGCACCCTCATGATCCCAAGGAGCCGCCCCTCTTCTACATTAGCGTTCCGAGCTTTTGGACCCCGATGGCGGCGGCGAGCCCTTGAGTCCTCTGACGGGGAAGAGCCCATGGGTCAGATCAACCCCGTGAACCCCATGATCCCATGGCCGAAGTGCGCCACAGTGCTGGCGACAATCAGTCGCGGCGAGCCTCTCTAGCGCCATGCGAACAAGTTTTTAGAAGGCGAAGCGAAGCGAGCTGGTAACATCTTCTGTACTTCTATATATATATATATATACGTATACAAGACTGCATTGGCACTTCGCGCCATGCACCTTTTTCCTTGTGAGTTCGAATGCAGGCGGCGTGCGCGCGCGTGGACGCGGGGCCGGCCACCGCCAAGTCGGAGGGGTCAGGATCTCCTAAGCGGGAGCGATTTAACAACGCCAGCTCTGGCCAGCTCAGGGCGTTTCTGTGCCCAGAGGCGCGAGTAAATCTCAGGCGACTGGTTGCTTCCTCCGCATTTTCCTCCCCCTCTTTCTCCTCTTCATCTTCATCCTCTTTCTGCTCTTCCCTCCTTTTCCCCATTCCGCTTCCCAGGCTGGCGCAACTGGGCCCAGAGAGTGGGGCCCCAGAGATGGACAAATGTAGGAATATCATGGGAAAAGCAAGGTTTTTGGTCTTCTCGCCTTGTCGCTTCCGATTGGCTCTTGAGGCGTCCAGATACCTCCAAAACGACTCCAGATTAGGCCCCAGACGAGCTCCAAGAGACCCAAGCAAGGCTGGCGCAACAGGGCCCGAAGAGTGGGAAAAAACAGAGAAAATCCGCAGTAAAAAAACAATGTTTTCGGCCTTCTCGCTTGTACACTTCCGCTTGATTCCGGGGGCGTCAAAACGACCCCAGGATGACCGCAGCAAGGCGCAAGACAGGCCCGAGGAGGCGAAATTCGTTTTGAGGGGGGGCGCGCTGGGGTGTGGGCTCCCCAGCCCTATAAAAAAATATACATCGGAATATCTGGTATATACACGACTTCCCTTCGGGTGGTAAGAAGATTGGG
Source organism: Prorocentrum cordatum (assembly GCA_963575745.1). Classification (NCBI taxonomy): domain Eukaryota; class Dinophyceae; order Prorocentrales; family Prorocentraceae; genus Prorocentrum; species Prorocentrum cordatum. The sequence goes on from CAUYUJ010002461.1 coordinate 56,992, forward strand.
GAAAGAGGATCGAACCAATTGCTGGCAACTGCGGGGCACCACTGGACAACATGGGACACAGCCGGACACCACCGGGACACCGCAGGACACCACGGGACACCATTGGACACCACGGGACACCATCGGGACACTACGGCGGGACACCGCGGACACCATCGGGTCAACGCGGGGCATCACGGTGAGACACCCCCAGCCACCGCGCGCCCACAGGAGGGCCGGAGTTTTGTATTCCAATCGCCCTAGCGACAGCGGGAATCGCGCGCCCACGGCGAGACACCGCGGAACACCATCGGGACACCGTGAGACACCACGGCGGGATACCCCCAGCCACCGCGCGCCCACCGGAGGGCCAGATTTTTGCATCCGAATCGCCCTAGCGACTGTGGGATCATTCCTCCCACGCGCTCACACAGCTTCCCTCGCCCGCACGCACGACACGAACACGAAACCGAAACCGATTTCCTGGTGGGGGGATCTCTGTCCCACTGCGATCTCACCTCCCAGCCTCCGATACATATATCGGAGGTTGGGGGGTGAGATCGCAGTGGAACAGAAGCCTCCAACTGGGAAATCGTTTCGTTTCCTTCGTCTCCTGCGTGCGGGCGAAGCGAAACTGCGTGGGCGCTTGAGAGGAATGAGCCCGCAGTTGCTAGGGCGAGAACAAGACAAATGATTATCCCCCGCCCGCCCGCCCGTCTTGCGGTGGCTCGCGGTGTCCCGCCGTGTCGCGTTGAGTCCCGTGGTGTCCGCCGTTGCTTTGGCAAAACCAAGACACATGATTATCCCCCTCCCGCCCGCCCGTCCGGCGGTGGCTCGCGGTGTCCCGCGGTGTCCTGCGGTGTCCCGTGGTGTCCCGTGGTGTCCCGTTGAGTGAGATCGATAGTGAGATCGATAATGATATCGATAGTGAGATCGATACTGAGCGAGCTCGATATGGTGCCACGAAGTGTCCCGTGGTGTCCCAAAAAGTGAAGCCGATAGTGAGATCGATAGTAAAAGCGACAAGTGTCCCGTGGTGTCCCGTGGTGTCCCGTTTGAGTGAGATCGATAGTGAGATCGATACTGCGATCGATGCGGTGCCCCGAGGTGTTCCGTAGTGTCCCGAAAAAACACATCGTTAGTGAGATCGGTAAGGAGATCGCCAGTTGTCCCGTGGTGTCCCGTGGTGTCCCGTGGTGTCCCGTTGAGTGAGATCGATAGTGAGATCGATAGTGATATCGTGAGATCGATACTGTGTCCTGAGGTGTCCCGTGGTGTCCCGTGATGTCCTATGGTGTCCCGTTGAGTGAGATCGATAGTAAGATCGATACTGAGACCGATAGTGAGATCGAGAGGTGTCCCGCGGTGTCCCGTGGTGTCCCGTTGAGTGAGATCGATAGTGAGATCGACAAGTGTCCCGTGGTGTCCCGTGGTGTCCCGTTGACTGAGATCGATAGTGAGATCGATTGAGTCAGATGTTGATTCCCCCCTCTCCCCCCGCACAACCTCCTTATCACCCGAAGGGTGGTCGTATAGGTGTATATATATACATACACGTCGAGAAATATATCTACAACAAAAGAAAGAAGAAAAGAGAGAGAGAGAGAGAGAACCGTAAGGGGACGGGATGGCGGGGAGGGGAGCGGAGGAGAGGGCGGCGTGGGCGGGCAGGAATGAGGAGCGCGGCCTCCGCTCGTGGCCCGGAGTGCGGGGCGCGGCTCAGCTCACGGGCCGCCACGGCCTCGCCCTGGGCGCCGCGGCCGCGAGGCCCGCGTTCCGGAGCTGGCCCCGCAGGCGCTCCGTGTGCTCCTCGGGCGCCCCGCCAGCCCCTCCTCCCCCCCCTCCTCCTCCTCCTCCTCCTCCTCCTCCTCTCACTCCTCCTCCTCTCCCCTCCTCCTCCTCCTCCTCCTCCTCTCCTCCTCTCCTCCGCCTTCTCCTCCCTACCTCCCCCCCGTCCTCCCCCTCCTCCTCCTCCTCCTCCTCCTCCTCTCCTCCTCCTCCTCTCTCCTCCCTTCCTTTCCCTCTCCCCTCTCCCTCCCTCCTCCGTCCTCCTTCCTCCTCCTCATCCTCCTCCTCCTCCTCCTCCTCCCCCTCCTCCCCCTCCGCCTCCTGCCTCCTTCCTCCTCCTCCTCCTCCTCCTCCTCCTCCCCTCCTCCTCCTCCTCCTCCTCGCTCCTCCTCCTCCTCCGCCTCCTCCTCCTCGCTCCTTCCTCCTCCTCCTCCCCTCCTCTCCTCCTTCCTCCTCCGCCTCCTCCCTCCTCCCCCTCCCCGTCCTCCCTCCCCCTCCCACCTCCCTCTCCCCCCTCCCCCTCCCTAAAAAAACACCTCCCCTCCCCCTCCCCTTCTCACCTCCCCCTCCCCCTCCCCCTCCCCCCTCCTCCGCCTCCTCCTCTCTCCTCCTCCTCCCCTCCTCCTCCTCCTCCTCTCCGCCTCCTCCTCCTCCTCCTCCTCCTCCTCCTCCTCCTCCTCCTCCTCCTCCTCCTCCTCCTCCTCCTCCGCTCCGTGTGCTCCTCGGGCGCCCCGCCAGCAACCATCTTCGACAGCGCGCTGCCCAGGATCTCGGAGGGTACCCGGAGAGGCGGGGTGCTCTGGAGCGCCGCGTCCGCGGCCTGTCGGCTACACGCAGGGAGCGGCCCTGGGCAAGAGGGGCCCTTGGCGCGCAAGCCAGGGGGGGTCACGCGGTGGGGGGCCAGGCCCAATCGCGCAAGTCGCTGCTGTCGGATGGCACCCGACGGTCGGGGGGCCCCAGTGGGCCCGCACCAGAGGCCACTCCAGCGAAGGGCCACTCTCACGTATAGCCAATAGAGGAACAAAAACGTCATAAACACAAACTTTTAGCGCTGCGCGCGGATTTCTTGGATCTGCGCTGGGCCCCCCTCCCTGGCGCGCGGAGCGCGCCAGGGGCGGCGCCGGAGGCGCCGCCGGGGGGACCCAGCGCGGATCAAAAAAATCCGCGCGGAGCGCCCAAAGTTTATGTTTATGGCGTTTCTGTTCTTCGACTTACGTGCAGCCGAGGCCTCGAGCACGCGGTCCCACCGCTGCGAGGCCGCCATGCCGGGCAGCAGGGTGGACAGGGTGGTCACGTCGGGGGCCACGCCGCTGGAGCGCATCAGCTCGTACGCGGCCCAGGCCTGGTCGTAGCTCCTGGTGCGCAGGCAGCCGCTCACGAGGCAGGTGTAGTGGATGACCGTCGGCGCCGCGCCGTGCCTGGCCTTCCAGCCCGCCACCAGGTCGTAGGCCTCCTCGTGGGCACCGCAGCGGCCATGGAGTTTGAGCATCGCGACGAGCGTGATCTCCGAGGGCCTCAGGCCACCGCCGACCAGCTCCGCGAAGAGCCGCTTCCCCAGCGCGTGGTCGCCCGCGTGGCGGCAGCCCTCGAGGAGGTGCGTCAGGATGATGTCGTCTGGGCTGAGGCCAGCGGCCTTCAGGTCTTCGAGCAGCTGCAGCGCCTTCTCCAGGTCGTGCTGGTCCACGAGCGCCCTGATCATCACGGAGGACGTCGCGACGTCCGAGGGCGCCAGGCCGTTCGACTTCATGTGGTCGTAGAGCTCCATGGCCTCCGTGAAGCGACTGGCCCTCGCGAGGGTCCTGAGGAGCATGACGCACACGCTCTGAGACCGTTCGCGCCCGATGCTCAGCAGCGCGTCCACTGTGGCCTTGGTCGAACTCACGCTGCTGCACTCGACGCACGCGTCCAGGAGCGCAGAGAAGGTGATCCCGTCGGGCTCCAGCCCGTGCTCGACCAGGGCGCGGAAGCACCTGCAGCACTCCTCGACCGAGCCGGCCCGGGCAAATCCCTTGAGCGCCGTGTTGTAGGACACCACGTCGACAATCCGCTCCTCCTGCAGAGCAGAAAGCGGCATAAACATAAGCTTCCGAAGGTCCGCGCGGATCTCTTGGATCGGTGCTGGACCCCTCTCACTGGCGCGCCAGTGGCGACGCCGGAGGCGCCGCCAGGGGAGCCCAACGCCGATCCAAGAAATCCGTGCGGACATCCGACACTTTATTCGGTGAAACGTAAGATTCGGGTTCGGGGCACTCGGGTTGGCCTGACGGGGCAATCATTAAGATGACGAGACCCAGTCTGAAATTTGACGCGACCTCCCGCTGCAACATCTCACGAACACCGAACCGTCGAATGCCAGGGCGCGCTCGTCAAAAAGCGAGGGCGAACCCGAGGTCCGGCGTGCCCGAGCCTTACGTTTCCCCGACTTGTGCTCGGGCCGTCACCTCGTCTTCGATCCTGGCCCTTCTCGAGGCCGTGCGCGTCCCGGATGACGAGGGCAGCCCGCTCGGGCTGCCCCGCCTTGGCGCAGGCCAGCAGCAGGAGGTTGAGCATCATGCTGCTGGCTCTGCCGCCGAGGCGTCGGAACGCCGCCTCGGCGGCGTCCACGTCCCCCAGGGCCGCGAAGACGCGGAAGATGAGCACGTGGTCCTTGGTGTCCAGGTCGGCCCCGGCGTACTTCGGCAGCATCGCCGCCGCCCGCTCCGGAGCGCCCGCCTCGAGCGCGGCGTTGATGAGGCAGGAGTACACGACCCTGTCCTGGGGGACCAGGTCGCCGAAGGCCTCGTGCGCCGAGAGGCAGGTGCCAAAGTGCTTTCTGCTCGACAGCATCCTCAGCGTCGTCTGCCAAAAGCCCAGCGTGACGGGCGCACCGGAGCGCCTCATGTCCGACAGCATGCGCTCGACCACGTCCAGTTTCCCAACGCGCACGGCCGACTGAATGAACGCGGAATACAGATCTTCGCCGAAAGCCCGGCCGGACCCGTCGCGCTCAAGGGACCGGTATATGTTCAGCGCGCGGGTGAATTCCCGCTGCTCCTGGGGATACCCCAATGATACCGATGCCGCTACTCCCCGACCTCTCAGGGAGCGCTTCCTGACCAGGAGCTCGAGGCGAACCCGGCGGCGGCGACGAGGGCCTCCCTGCAGGCCCGAGACGTGCGCCAGGGCCGGCGGCATCGGCGTGCCCCTTTCCTCCTCTCTGTGGGCTCCAGGTGCCCCAGCATCCGCTGCTCCGGCGACGGACCTGAGCCCACGCGGCGGCCGCCGCTGGCTGCCCGCGGCCCGTGCTGGCCCTCGGCCGCGTGCTCCACGCGGCCTGAGGGGGGAGGAGGAGGAGGAGGAGGAGGAGGAGGAGGAGGGGAGGAGGAGGGAGTATGGAGGAGGAAGGAGGAGTGAGGGGGCGAGGAGACTGGTGATTTCCTGGTGAGGTGCAATGCGTCTGCGCTGAGTTTACTGGAGTATGAGTAGGGAGCGACGTGTGACAGGGCGGTTTAGGGGCGTTTGAGTGAGGCAGCGCAGTTGCCTGGCTCGGCTGATCGGGTCGGGCACGCACGGCCCCTGTTCGCCGTCCCTTCGTGCCGCTCTGCATCTTCGCTGCGGCTTGGGGCTAGTGTTGCAAAACGTTTCCTAGGTGTCACCGAGGCTTGGCGGCCGTAGCCGCGTCATCTCCTTCTTCTTGCCCGAGCATCTTTTCTGGTGGTACCCAGGGCGGTCGTAGAGGCCGCAAAAATCAACCTCCCTCTTGTCTTGTCGAATTGAGCATGAGAATGAGAACTAAAAACAATAACAAAAAAATAGAAGATAATACACACAGAACCACGAATACAGGCCAGATTTTGATGGCAACCTGGCAGTCTTGGGCTACGCCGTCAAGCACGGCCGGAAGAGGAAACACCACAGGAACATAAGCTTTCGGAGGTCCTCGCGGAGCTTCGCGGATCGGCGCTGGACCCCCCACGATCGATCCAAGACGCCCAAGAGGGCCCCAAGATGGCCCAAGAGGCTTTCGAAGACCCCCAAGGAAGCCCCAAACGTCTTCCCAAGAGGCCCCAAGAGGCTAAAATCCATGCTTGTCCAAAGATTTTCAATGTTTGGGGGGTCCTCGACTTTTCGAGCTTCCAACGCTCCAAGACGGCCCAAGAGGCTCCCAAGACCGCCCCAACTCCCCTGGCACGCGGAGATCGCGCCAGGGGCGGCGCTGGCGGCGCCGCCAGGGTGGCCCAGCGCCGATGCCAGAAGAACCGCGCGGACCTCCTGAAGCTCATGCTCGTGCCGTCTTTTCTCCTTCGAGATGGCGAAGGAGAGGCCCTTGGCGGACAGGGCGGTGGTGAACTCGAGGCTGCCGGCGCAGGCCGCCATGTCGAGAGTTCGATCGTGAATCCAGCGCCCCTAGCGGGACGGGTGTGCTGTGGAATCTGGCGCAGAGCGGGCTCTGCTGAAGAATAGAAGGACTCTCTCGGAGACCGAGCTGTGATGGGCGCACCTCGAGAGGGAAAAGTGAGGACGTGAGGGAGGAGGCGGCGGCGCAGAGGGAATGTGACAGTAGAGAAGAGGGGCGATATCGATAGTATAAAGGAGATGTGTAGAAGCGATCGGCAAGCTAGGTTCGCGCGAGCGCGCCACAGCTGCCATCCTATCCCTCCCGACCATCCCTTCCCATTGCATTGAACCCATTTGTCGGATAGGGCCCGTCGCCTACTGCACAAGGGGAGATGGGGAAACATGGGGTCAGTATCTAATTGCAGATCTCACGAGAAACCGATCAACCGATCGCAATATATGTATATATATACACATATATACACATACATAATTACCTACATCTACATCTGTATATATATATATATGTATCGATCGGCCTCACTATAAATTTATATACGTGTGTATACATATATACATTCGTAAACAATTACATTTACACATGCATATGTATACAACTATATTTGTATACATTACACCCGAGAAGACCCCAATCACTGGATGATTTGAAACTTAGTCATATGGATCTTGAGATCGATTGTGATATTGATAATGCGATCGATAGTGGAATCGATAAGATGACCGAGAGTGAAATCGAGTCAATGACATCGATAGGGCGATCGATCGCGAGATCGCTCGTGCGATCTCTAGTGAGATCGCTTGCGAGATCGATTGTGAGATCGATTTTGAGATTGATGGTGAGATCGATAGAGAAGTGGGACACGAGATCGATGCTGAGACCGATCGATAAAAAGATCGACCAAGAACCCGGGAACCTAGGAACCTTGCCGCCCACCGAAATCGGCCCGGGAACCAGGAAGCCGGGAACCCGGAACCGGGAACCCGGGAACCCAGCGTGCGACCAAAATCGGCGGGAACCTTTCGCCAAATCCTTCAACCTCCGCTAGGACCCCTTCAGTGCAAGAACAAATTAGGGAACATAGCTGTGCGCGCATCGACGGCGCAGCCACGGGACAATCACGGAACCTCGGCGGAACAACCGCGG
>CAUYUJ010002461.1:69240-84240 GCA_963575745.1 Prorocentrum cordatum
GGAGGCCCCCGGCACGTGCTCGCACGACCGCTGGGCGCACACCCTTCTTTCGAAGTCCGCGGGCGCCAGGTGGTGCAAGACGGCCCGGCGCCGGCCAGAGCAAGCGGCGTGGAGCGCCGGCGGCGGGCCGAGGCATTTCTGCGTCGGCGGCTGGGCAGAGGTTACTGCTCCGGCCATCGGGCATCAGTGGGGCGCGCTGGATGCAAATTGGGCCGCAGTGCGCGTGAGGAGAGAAGGAGGCCCCGGCGCGACTGGAAGAGAGGAAGCCGGGCCCGCTCAGGCAAGTCACGCACAGACGCACAGACACACAGACAGACAGACAGACAGACAGACAGACAGACAGACAGACAGACAGACAGACAGACAGACAGACAGACAGACAGACAGACAGACAGACAGACAGACAGACAGACAGACAGACAGACACACACACACACAGACAGACAGACAGACAGACAGACAGACAGACAGACAGACAGACACACACACACACAACCCACACACACATTCACACCCACACACCCACACAACGCACACACGCACACACAAACACACACACACACACACGACACACACACACACACAATACGATATTTGCGCGCGCGCACGCACACACCTCCACACATGCGACACACGCACACACACACCACACGCACACACAAAAACAAACACACACTGCAAGAATTCAATGCGCACACACGCACACACACACACACGCACGCACACACGCACACACACACACACGCACACACACGAACACACACACACACACACACACACACGCACACACACACACACACACACACACACACACGCGCACACACACACACACACGCACACACACGCGAGGACGGCACCCGCCACCCCTGCGCCTGCCCCCCTGCCGCGGCTCTCCTGCGCCGCGGCCAGCGCGCGGTCGGTCCTCACAGGGCCCACGGGGTGGGAGGAAGAGGGGCTTCTGCGCCTACCGCTCCATCGAGCTTCATGAGGGCGGGGGGGGAAGGTGCACTGGAGGCCAGTCCACAAGAGACCTTGCACAAGAAACCCAACCCTGAGGCCCCAAGACGTCCACGGATTCTTGGCGTGGGAACGTCGCGTTGTCAGGAGCAAAACCGTCGAAACCCAAGCACACCCAGGGCACCCCAGAGGCAAGCAGGGTGTTCTCTTGGCATGGACCTCCACTGTAGGGAGTTTGGCGGCCTCAGGGCGACTGTCCGTGGTCTGGGCTGGCGGACCTGCCTCCCAGGGGAAGCGGGTGCCTCCCAGACTGGGAAGAGCGACGACCTCGTCGTCGTCATCGTCGTCCTCCTCCTCCTCCTCCTCGTCGTCGTCCTCCTCGTTGTTGTCCTCGTCGTCACCCTCGTCCTCGTCGTCGTCGTCGTCATCGTCCTCGTGATTGTTCTCGTCCTCGTCGTCGTCGTCGTCGTCGTCGTCGTCGTCGTCGTCGTCGTCGTCGTCGTCGTCGTCGTTGTCCTCGTCGTCGTCGTCGTCGTCGTCGTCGTCGTCGTCGTCGTCGTCGTCGTCGTCGTCCCTGGGGAGGAGGGTGGGCCACCCCCGGCTCCCAGGCAGAGGAGGCGCCCCCGAAATCGACGGGGAGGAGGGAGGGGGAAGCGGAGGTGGAGGACGGAGGGGAGGGGAGGCGGCGGACGACCGGGGCAGCAGAAGGAGGGGGAGAGAAGGAGGGGGGGGGTGTTAGGGAAGGATAGGTATGGGGAAAGAAAAGGGGAGGGAAGAAGGGGGGCGGGGGCGAGGCGGGGGGAAGGGGTGGGGGAAAGGGGGGAGAGAGGAGAAACGGAAGGGAGAGAAGGACGGAAAAGTGGGAGGGGGAAAAAAGAGAGGTGGAAGGGCGGGGCCAGGTGGAAGCGGAGGGGAAGGGAGAGGGGAAATGCCAAGCTTGGCGCGCTCGTTCCATATATCATATCTGGCATCCCACCAATCCCCCCCTATTGCGCAACATCTTTTTCTATCAGTCAACTTGGGTGTCCTAAGGGATCGTGCTTCCCGAAGTGCCCCCGTCGTGTGGTGCGAAACCAGGTAGGGGGATTCATACATTCGACGAAAGAAAGGGGCTGTCGAGCAGGAGGATGAACAGGAGGAAGGGTTGGAGGAGGAAGGGGATGATGATGATGATGATGATGATGATGATGATGATGATGATGATGATGATGATGATGATGATGATGATACTGATGATGATGATTATGATGATGTTGATGATGATGATGATGATGGTGATGATGATGATTATGATGACGATGATGATGATGCTGATGATGATGATGATGGTGATGATGGTGATGATGATGCTGATGCTGATGCTGATGATGATGCTGATGCTGATGCTGCTGCTGCTGCTGCTGCTGCTGCTGCTGATGATGATGATGATGATGATGATGATGATGATGATGATGATGATGAGGTGGAGGAGGAGGACAAATACGAAGAAACGGAGGAGGAAGAAGAGGAGGGGGACGAGGACGGGGAGCAGGAGGAGCACGAGGCGAAGGAGGAGAAAAAATGAGGAGGAGGAGGAGGAAGGAGGAAAAGGAGGAGGGGGAGGAGGAGGAGGAGGAGGAGGAGGAGGAGGCAAGAGGAGGTGGAGATCGAGGAGGAGCAGAAGCAGGAGGAGGAGGATGAAGCGCATGAGGATCAGCGGAAGGCAGAAGAGGGGTAAAAAAAGGGGATGGCAAAAGCGAGGAACACATCGGCTCCAGAAGTGTGGCCCGCTTTGGAGCCGGCATTCTGAACGACGTGAGCGCAGCGCCGATCTTGGAATGTGGCCGACGCTGCAGCGGGAGCTTCTTTGAAGGACCGAACACGCCCCGATCGAACAAACCGTAGAAACAAACAATTGTTTTGGAACGTGTGTGAGAATAATCGGGCGAGGCGGGACAACAACGAAATATCATCAGGGGAGAGGGGAGAGCCAAGAGACCCCCGAAAGGTCCCCAAGAAGCTTCCCAAGAGACCCCAAACAGGCCCCAAAAGACTCCGCTGAGGCACCCGAAAAACTCCAAGAGGCCCCTGAACCGCAAGGAGGCCCTCAACAAGGAATCCAAGAAACTTACAAGGGACAATCGAACAGACTCCGAGGAGCATCCAAAAGGCCTCTGGCCTTTATGCTCGCCCTCCTCCTCCTCCTCCTCCTCCTCCACTCCTCCTCCTCCTCCCCATCCTCCGATTAGACTCTACCGCCTTTGCCTTTTTCCTTCCTTGTACCTCCTGTCCTTTCTACCACAAGTAACCTCCGGACCTGCCCCTACCTCCTCCTCCTCCCGCCTCCTTTCCTCTACCTCAATCCTCTTCGTCGCTCCTCCTCCTCCCCATCCTCCTCCTCCTCCTATCCCCTCCTCCCTCCTCCGCCTCCTCCTCCTCCCTCCTCTCTCCTCTCCTAATCCTCATCCTCGCGTCCTCGGTCCTCGTCGTCGTCGTCCTCCTCCTCCCTCCTCCTCCCTCCTATTCCCTCCTGGTCCCTCCCTCCTCCTCCCTCCTCTCCTCCTCCTCTCCTCCTCCTCCATCTTCCTCCTCCCCCTCCTTACCTCCTCCTCCTCCCTCCCCTCCTCCTTCCTCCTCCTCCTCCTCCTCCTCCTCACTCCCTCCTCCTCCGCTAATCTACGTCCTCGTCCTCGTTCTCGTCCTCACTCGTCCTCCTCGTCCTCGTCCTCGTCCTCTCCTTCCTCCTCACTCCACCTCCTCCCTCCTCCTCCTCCTCCTCCTCCACTCCTCCTCCTCTTCCTCCTCCTCCTCCTCTTGTTTCGAGCGCGTTCCGCCGACGGTTGCAGCCGCCGCGGGCTTTCCGTGGCGGACCGGGACAGGCGTCCGAGACTCCGTCCATGTTTTGGGAGCTGGCGCTGGCGACCTGCATGCGCCACGGGCTGCGGTGTCGGAGCCGCCCGTCTTCGGAGTCTGGGGTGGGTCCTGCCCTCGGCGCCCTCCGCGCCAGTCTTGCCAGCGTAACGCACACAAGCGAGCAAACCCCAGCAGTCGCCTGCCGCAGAGCGCCCAGGGCAGGGTGGTCCTCTTCTGGCGCGGCCTCTTCCTCCTCCTCTCCTCCCTCCTCCTGCCTCCTCCTACTCCTCCTCCCTGCTCCTGCTCCTTGCTCCCTCCTCACCCCTCACTCTCCTCCTCCCTCCTCCTCTTCCTCCTCCTCCTCCCTCCTCCTCCTCCTCACTCCTCCTCCTCCTCCTCCTCCTCCTCCTCCTCCTCCTCATCATCATCATCATCATCATCATCATCATGATCCTCCTCTTCAACCTCCCCCCTCTCTTGAGGTAAAACGGCTTCCACAGCCCTGGATTCCACTGCATGCTGCTCCGCATCCCAGAAGGCAGGGCAATTTGCCTGGGCATCGTTTCTGGGTGGGCTGGTGGGGTTGCGCGAGGCGTCTAAAATGTGAGTGAAAACCGACGGGGAAGGCGGGACAACGACCGAACATCATGAGAGGAGGGATGAGAGAAGTAGGCAGACTGCGTCACTGCTAAATCTAAAACGGATCTGACGACCGACCACCCTGGACCACGATGGAGCCACGCGGGGTCGCCTCCGTCCTCCCGGCGCTCCTCGGCAGGCCAGGGCGGCCGCTGGAAGACTGTGCGGCGGGTCGCCGTGGTCTGGCGCCACGAGGGCACAGGGCGGGCGGCGCGGCATCGGGGCGGCCGAGGGCGGAGCCAGAACTGCCCGACGCTGGCCCAGTCGCCGACATATCAGCGCCGCGACTCCGGGTGCCCCCGACGGCGACCGCCCTAGGACAGAAGGGCCCGTCGTCCACCGGGGGCGTCGTCGCCAGGTCGGTCCAGGGCCTGTCGCCCTGGCCACGCACGCCGGCCTGCCACACCGGCCTGCTCTTCGAGGTGGTCGTCCCCCACGCTCTGGCGTCGTCTTTCACGATCTTGTGGGGGATCGTGCCGGGCTTCGTGCTCGTCCGCCCGGAGGGGGAGCAGCTAGCAAATGACGGGGGCCGCCCCAGACCCCCGTCGTCGTGCTTTTTGTCACAACGTCGACCCCCCGTTTTGCATCCTGCATCGTTTTCTGACGCTCCCGGGGCCCGGTGAGGGCCCCCATGGGGCCGAAAACAGCGAAAAACCTCCCGTCGTGATATTGCCACGGCGCGAGGAGGCCTGGGGCCCAGATCACCTCGCAGCGTCGGGGCGTCCCGCGCGGGCCGCCACGACGCTGCTCGCCCGCGGGCGGAGGCCCCAACCGCGGGCGTTCGGCGCCCGCGGGCGCGCGGCGCCCGTCGGAGAGAGCGCGACCTCCTCGACGACGGCGGGGGCCGCCGCCGGGCTGGAAGGGCGCGGCAGGGGCGGCGCTGCGGGGCGGCGGCGGGCGCGCGCAAGTCCGTCCTTTCTCCCTCCCCTCTGCTTCCGACCCTGCCACAGGAAGTTCAACAGTGTCGCGCACAGCGCAACTCTGATTCCCACTCAGGGCTCGCCCACCTCCCTGCAAGCGCTCGCCGCGGTCTCCGCGAGCGTCCGGACCAGTGCGACGGCCAGCTCCGCGCGCCACCTCCGGAGCGAGCGCGGCGGCTGCCCCGCCGCCCGCGCGGCCCGCTGGAGCGCCAAATCCTCGAGGACTGCTCCCGATGCTCTCCCCCCGCTGCTCTGCTGCTTTTGCGCCGTGGCTGAACTGGTCGGCGGCCCAGCAGCGCTCAGGCAGAGCTGGGGGGCACGCGTGCGGGCCCCTCCCGAACCAGCCGAGGCCCCCGCAGCGCGCAGGCCTCCTGCCTCCCGGGTGGGAGGGGGGCGGCGCGGGGCGCCTGGGAGCGGATGCCGACCCTGTAGCCGTGGAGCGCCCGAGGTGGCGCGCGGCGCCGCGGAGCTCTCGCTCGAGGTGCCGCGCTGGCCCGCGCAGCGCGGGCCCGGGCAGCGGCGCCCGCGGGACACCGCGGTCGCGCCAAGGGCGCCGCTGCCCGCGAAGGCGCGGCCGAAGCGGCGGGCTCAGCGTGGCCGCGGCGGAGACGCGCGGGGGCCGCAGGGGAGGGGGGGGGGGCGGACACTGGATGATGGCAGTGGCATGGCGACGGACTCAGAGTCAGTCGCCCTACAGCTGCCATCAGTGTCCCCCCTCCCCTCGGCGGCCGCTGCTCTAGAGTCTAGAGTCACTCTAGACACGTCTACAACAACAGAGTCACCACAACAGCAGCGAACGTGTCTTGAGTCACTCTAGACACGTCCGCTGCTCCCTGGCCAGGCCCACCCCGAACCCAGCAGCGGCGTGTGCGCCACGCCCTCCTGGCTTGGCCAGGAGGGTGTATGCACGGCTCCTGGGTTCGGGATGGGCCTGGCCAGGGAGAGGTGGACGTGCATAGATTTCGTCACCCGGACTTGGCGCCTTCAGGTATTCAGGTCAGAGTTGCAGAGGTGCGCTGGCAGCCCTCCCTACGGCCGTCTTCGGTGGCCGAAAGACCGCAAGGACTGTGGGAGGCGCGCGCGTTCCCAGAGATCCGATATCGTGTTTTTTTGAATACTGTATGGGTCCCCCTGAAGTCTCGACCGATTCCCCTGGACCAGTTTTTAATCCTGAGTCGTGTTTTTACGGTCCTGAGGCCCGGCGAGGGCCTCTGGAGGCCGAAAACTGCGAAAAACCTTCGCCTTGATGTTGTTCAGTACGTCGGATCTCTGGGTTCTCCCTCGCGACAGGGGGCCCAAATGCCTGCGCCGCTGGGGTTAGGTCGGGCGTGTCCTCCTCCTGTTAGTCAAAACATACTCGAAGATGGCCAAAAAAATGGAAGAATCGTCCACTGACTATTTTGTTTCGACTATTTTTGAATATTCCTCCCGTAGAGGGACATGCCCGACTTCACGCCGGGGGCGGGCGGCGACCTCGACGGCACCGCCCTCCTGAGGCCGGGGCCGTGGCCAGCGCAGGACGCGCCGATCGGAGAAGGCCCCGCGGCGGGGCGCGCGGGGGCCTGGGCCGCGGCCGCGAGGCGCCGCCAGGGCCTCTTGAGCGGCGGGCGAGCACCCTGCAGGTGGAAGTTTATGGGGCCACGTGCGAGCCCTGCCCCTACCCTTGGGTCGGGCGTGTCCTCCTACAGAGGAATCTTGGATGAAGAATTAGAAATACACAAAAAAATATGCTCAAATACCAAAACAATGCTCAACACATGGTCCTCGTACTATTTTTGACTGTGGACTTCGGCACACGCCCCCTGGGGCCCCCTCCAGTGAGTGGCGCGCCCGGGGGTACTTTGACTCAGCGCGTCGCGCCGCTGGTTCTGGCCCACCGCACTTCGGCACGACAAGCTGACCACCTCCCATTCCCCAAGCGCCAGCGTCCCGAGCCTTTCCTGGCCTCCCGCCCTGCAGAGCCAAGCGACACGCTATCACCTTGCGGGACATGGCGTGTCGCCGGGACCGAGGCCGCGACACGTTAAGCCAAAGTTCCCGACCGTAGGTCGGCGGCGATCCCAGGTGGGAAGTGAAGAGGGGCGAGCCTTCTCAGAAGGCTTGGAAGTCCTCCAGACTTCTGACAAGTGTTCTAAAAGCCTTCCCCGAACACAAACACACACACACACACATACACACACACACGCACACACACACACACACACACACACACACACACACACACACACACACACACACACACAAACACACAACACACACACACTGAACGAGCACGCACTGCAACGCACGCAACGCACGCACTATCACGCACGCACCGCACACACGTTCTCAGAAGGCGTGAAGGCTTCTCTGAGAAGACCCCGCCGCCTTCTGAGAAAAATAAAAAAATAAAAAAAAGAAAATAGGAAAGAAAAAAAGAAACAAAAATGAAAAAAAAAAAGAAATAAAAAAAATTAAAAAAGAAAAAAAAAAAAAAAAAAACAAAGAAAAAAAAAAAAAAAAAAGAATAAATAAAGAAAAAAAAATAAATAACGAAAAATAAAAAATAAAAAAAATAAAAAAAAAAATAAAAAAAAAAATAAATGCAAAAAAAAAAAAAAAAATTCTGAAAAAGGGGCCTTCTCCTTCTCGCTTCCCCCCCTCGCTCGCCGCCGATCCGGGGCCCGTGCGTCCACGGCCCCCGCGCGGGTGAGGCTCAGGGCCGCGTCGCCAGGGGGTGACAAGAACGGGAGGCCCCCGCGAGGCCCTACTCTGAAGGGCCGAAAGCGCGGACATGAGGCCAGCGCTGCAGCGGGAGCACCACTTTGAAGGACCAGAAGCGCGGAAATGAGGCCAGCGCTGCCGTTGGAGCAAGATTTTGAAGGACCGAAGACGATCGCATGGGAAAAACACACAAGAAAAAAGAAAGAGCAAACGTTTGCAATCCTGTGTGGAAGCAATGCGCGGAGAGGGCGCGACGTGTGGAAGCAATGCGCGGAGAGGGCGCGACAGCTTCCAGACAGAGTCAGAGAGAGGAGAGTAGTAGTCACAATGTGTAATTGTGCAAGTGCGCTCGCGCCATATCTGACATCTTACCCCTCTCGCCCATCACTTCCCATTGCGCTGATATTTCTCTGTCCGCGGACGCGTGTCATAGCGGACCTGAAAATCCCACAAAGACGCCACCGCATTATGCGCGATCGGAAACGGGGACCTGCGTACGTAGGAGGAGGAGGAGGAGGAGGAGGAGGAGGAGGAGGAGGAGAAGAGGAGAAGAGGACGAAGAGGAAGAAGAGGACGAAGAGGAGGAGGAGGAGGAGGAGGAGGAGGAGGAGGAGGAGGAGGACGAGGAGAGGAGGAGGAGGAGGAGGAAGGGAGTACAGGGGGAGGAGGAGGAGGAGGAGGAGGAGGAGGAGGAGGAAGGGGTGGCGCATGAGCAGGAGGATGAGCAGGAGGAAAGGAGGAAGATGAGGAAGGAGGAGGAGGAGGAGGAGGAGGAGGAGGACGAGGACGAAGACGAACAGCATCAGCGCGAACTTGAGTGGAAGGAGCGGGAGGAGCAGAAGGACCATGGGAAGGTGGAGGAGGGGAAAGGAGAAGGGCTACAACAATGAGGATGGACTTAAACCTACCCCGCGCTGAGGCGAGAGCGCCATTCTGAACGACGGGAGTAAAGAGCCGATCCTAACATGAGGCCAGCGCTGCAGTAACAACATCTTTTTGAGACACCGAAGGCGTTCGGATGGAAACACGCACAGGAAAAACAAAATGATGAAATCCGGTGCAAACAACAATCATCAACAATACGCGAAGGGGGCGGGCTACTCCCCGGCCATCTGCAGGGGGGAGAGGGAACAGTCTTCATATCGAGTATGGGCGGTGGACAAACCTTCCTTTAATAAACCACCCTTCAGTGAAAACGGCCTAGGACCAAAACCGACGGAACTGGACCCGCAAAAATGAAGGCCGCGCGACCCTCTCGCGAACCGAAAACGGCCAATTCGCTAATCGACCTGTCAGGGTAGGAGGCCTATCAACCTCCGAGAGGGAGTGTGAAAAGAGGAGGGCGGAAGCAGGGGAGGGCAAGGACGCCTCGTGCCCATACGTCCCCAAGCGGCCTTCGGGTCGTGGCTCGGCTCCCTGGCGGCCGTTCGGGGCGATCTGGGCGCGCCCGGAACGCTCTCGGCGAGGCGCAGCTGCCGGAGAGCATCCCGAGCCATGGAAGCCGCCGAGAACAGACGAAACCGTCCTGCATCGTCCTGCAGCGTCCGAGAACGAAGGCCGAGGAGGGGCGGGGGGAGGGAATGGCGCGCGCGCCGTCCTCTGCAGCCGCTGCCGCACCGCCGCCTCGGCCTTGCGAGCCTGGCACAGCTCCGCCTTGGACTCGCGGAGCTCGTCGTCCGCCCTTCTGGCTGCGGAGCTGAAGCTGACGGCGGCCTGCGACGCGTCTCCTCCTCCTCCTCCTCCTCCTCCTCCTCCTCCTCCGACCCCTCCTCCTCCTCCTCTTCCTCCTCTTTTTCCTCCTCCTTCTCCTCGTCCTCCTACTCCTCCTCGTCCTCCTGCTGCTCCTCCTCCGCCCCCTCCTCCCCCTTCTCCTCCTCCTCCTCCTCCTCCTCCTCCTCCTCCTCCTCCTCCTCCTCCTCCTTTTTTTCCTCCTCCTCCTCATCCTCTTCCTCCTCCTCTTCCTCCTGCTGCTCCCCTTCCTAGGCTATTTCGTACTCTGCTTCCTCCTCCTCTGCCTCCTCCTCCTCGTGCAGCTGGCACGCTCGGCGTCCACAGGGGGGCCTTAAAAACTCTCCTCTCCGTCACTTCTTCCTCTCGTCCTCCTCCACCGTCATTCTCTAAGTCTTCTTCCACCTTCTCCTCCTCCTCCTCCATCCTCCTCCTCTCTCGTTCTCTTCTTCATTCTTCTTCTTCTTCTTCTTCTTCTTCTTCCTTCTCTCCTCCTCCTCCTCCTCCTCCTCTCTTCCTCCTCCTCCTCCTCCTCCTCCACCTCCTCCTCCTCCTCCTCCTCTCCTCCTCCTCCTCCTCCTCCTCCTCCTCCTCTCCTCCTCCTCCTCCTCCTCCTCCTGCCGCGCTCCTCCTCCTCCTCCTCCTCCTCCTCCTCTCCTCCTCCTCCTCCTCTCCTCCCCCTCCTCCCTCGCTCCTCCTCCTCCTCCTCCTCCTCCTCCTCCTCCCTCCTCCTCCTACCTCCTCCTCCCCTCCTCCTCCCCCTACCTCCTCCTCCTCCTCCTCCTCCTCCTCCCCTCCTCTCCTCCTCCTCCTCCTGCCTCCTCCTCCGTCCCTCCTCCTCCTCCTCCTCCTCCTCCTCCTCCTCCTCCTCCTCCTCCTCCTCCTCCACTCTCCTCCTCCTCCTCCACCTCCTCCTCCTCCTCCTCCTCCTCCTCCTCCTCCTCCTCCTCCTCCTCCTCCTCCTCCTCCTCTTCCTCTTCCTCTTCGTTCTCCTCCCTTCATTACAGATAACTGTTCCCTGTCGCACCGCACGACGATTCGTAGGCGGGGCCAGGCGTTTCGCCTGAAACGTCCTTGCCAATTATAATCATGGGGGTTGAAATTTGCAGCAGCGTTAATGATGGAGCCCGTCTCGTTTCAAAATGCTGCGGATATCGCTTTAGCGCCGCGAGCATCCATACGACCCATTCCTCATCATCCGATGCAACAATATTGTACTCGGCGCATATCTATCCAGCCCAACCCTCACCTTCAGATGCAACGTATTCAGGTACGCCCACGTCCATACGACCATACCCTTACCATCGGGTGTAAAACACATTAAGATGCGCACTTCCATAAACGTACTCGACACACATCAACCCAACCCAACCCTCAGAATCCGCCGACCCTGTCGGCGTGTGCGAGGGGCTTCCTCGTCCGTTCCTCGCCGCCCCCCCTTCTTCCTTCCCCCTTTTTTCTTTTTGGGCCGTACCCTCCTGCCGTCATGCCGTTGTCGATTCGAAGGGAAGCCCCTTCCCTTTGATCCCTTCCCCAGGGGGGGGGGGTCCCGCCAGGGGTGGGGGAGGGTGGGGGGGTGGGTGGGGGGGCAGATTCGTTTTTCCTCGGGCGGCCTCGAAACCTCGAAAACACTCCAAATGAGGTCCGAATGCCCAAGATGGCCCCCGAGACGGCCCAAGAGTGCCCCGAGTCGCCCAAAGATCGGCCGAAAACGCCCAAGATAGCCCCAAGACCGTCCAAGAAGCCTCCAAGACGTCCCAGGCCCCCTCCAAGAGACCCCCAGGAAGCCCCAAGAGGCCCCCACGAGGCTTCCAAGCGGCCCCTAAGAGCTTCCCAAGAGGCCCACAAACTACCCCCAAGAGGCCCCCAAGAGCGCTCGTCGTCGTCGTCGTCGTCGTCGTCGTCGTCGTCGTCGTCGTCGTCGTCGTCGCCATTCAGGGTCGGCGGCACCGGCCGTAAGGCCTTCGCAATATTATGTAACATATGTTATTCGGTGTACATCCTTACGGCCCAACCTTCATCATCCGAAATAGAAAGTATTGACCGGTGTACAACCACCCTGTCCAATTCTCATGGCGGGCGTGGCCTCACAAGCCCGCCTGGGCCAGGACATTTTGGTCGATACTTCAAGAGAGAAACACCACGCGTGCACCCGCTGCTTTTGTCTGCGCCTAAGTCTCTCTCTCCTTCACTCTCTTTTTCTCTCTCGCTCTCTCTCTTTTTCTGTCTATCTTTCTCTCTCTCTCTCTCTCTTTCTCTCTCTTCATCTTTCGCTCTCGCTCGCTAGCTCTCTATCTCTCTACTACTACTACTACTACTACTACTACTACTACTACTACTACTACTACTACTACTACTACTACTACTACTACTACTACTACTACTACTACTACTACTACTACTACTACTACTACTACTACTACTACTACTACTACTACTACTACTACTACTACTACTACTACTACTACTACTACTACTACTACTACTACTACTACTACTACTACTACTACTACTACTACTACTACTACTACTACACTACTACTACTACTACCTACTACTACTACTACTACTACTACTACTACTACTACTACTACTAACTACTACTACTACTACTCTACTACTACTACTACTACTACTACTACTACTACTAACTACTACTACTACTACTACTACTACTACTACTACTAACTACTACTACTACTACTACTACTACTACTACTACTACTACTACTACTACTACTACCACTACCACTACCACTACCACTACCACTACCACTACCACTACCACTACCACTACCACTACCACTACCTCTACCACTACTACCACTACTACCATTACTACGCAATCAGGTCATCCGCCTCTTCCCCCTCTTCCTCCTCCTCCTCACCTGTGTCCTCCTTCCTCTCCTCCTCCTCCTCCTCCTCCTCCTTCTCATCCTTCTCTTTTTCTCCTTCTTTTTCTTTTTCCTCCTCCTCCTCCTTCTCCCCCTTCTCCTCCCTGCTCTTCTGGTCCTCCTCCTCTCTTCCTCCTCCTCCTCCTCCTCCTCCTCCTCCTGCTCCTCCTCCTTCCCGCGGGTCTGCCTCGCGGGCCTCAGCGATGCTCTCGCCGGCGGTTCGGTGCTGGGCCTCTCGCGGGATGGGCTCGGGCGGCTTGGGGGGTGGGCGGAAGGATCGGATGGCCGAGGGGTGGGCGAGGAGCGCCAGTGCTACAGTGGGCACATACGATGAAGGATGGCACAGTAAAGTCGCATAGTAAGGCTGCGCGGTAAGGATGCAAGGGCATTGGAGGGCCATGTTGGCGAATTCGAACGGGGCTGGCAAGCGAAATTCACCAAGGATGGGCCGGGGATGCAAGGGTTAGCCCTCGAAAGCTCATCCGCACTATGCGACTTGACTTTACTATAAGAAATTTAGGGGCACGTTCTTCGTCGATCACTGAGGGCCCCGAGGTGCCCCCAGAGGTTCTGTGGGTCCCTGGTGTCATTCGAAGCATAAGGAATTCCTGTGGGCCACCTGCTGACATATCGATTTCTTACCTGACATGCCTGCAGTAGTGGGCTCAGTGTTCGCCCATCTCAACCGACCGCTCAAGCGCTCAGCCTGCAGGGCAATCTGATCGGTGGTCGGAGCTACGAAGAGGGGCAGGAGGCAAGGAAATAAAGGGTAGAGCATGATGAGGAGGAGCAACAAACATATCAGAAGCAGGAGGGGCGAGTCATTGATTCTGCGGGGGAGGGGAGAAGCGGGGCGTGGAGAGGGGAAGGGCAAGGGGAGGAAGAGAAGCAGGTGAAGAGGAATGGGGAAGAGGAGGCGGACGCGGAGAGGCAGGGAGAGTGAGAGGGATAAATAGGAGGCTGCGCGGAACGACATACCAGTGTACCTCTTTCGGGGCCACGCCATGAGGGCATCTAGTATTTCAGACGGCGTCCCTATGCTGAATGCTGAGCTCAAGCCCGCACAGCCAGGATGTCAGAGCGCACCACCGATGCTCCACGATCAACGCTGACTCAAACTACGCCTGATCCTCCTCATCAGCCTCCTCCTGTTCCTCAAGCACCCTCTGCACAGTCACTTTGCGCCCCAAGTGCTTCAGGCCTGCCTGCTCAGCTCAGAAGCGAGGGGATTAATTTGCCACAGGTGTGAGCTTGATGGTGCTCGGGCCTTGGGTGGGGGAGGAACTGGAGGAACACGGGACGAGGAGGAAGAAGAGGGGGAATTGAGGGACCAGCAGCAAAACAGGGAGGATGAGTGGCACGAGGAGTGGCAAAGGGACGAAAATATTGACCAGTATCAGCAGCAGGACTGTGATCGTTTACTTCGACGTCAGGGACGAGTCGCAGGCCCGCCAGAAGGAACATCGACTGGCAAACGCGGCAGCTAATCGGCCTATAGAAAAGACCCCGTCCCAGAAGGGCAGTAATCTCTTGTATCGCTGGCGCGCTGGCGCCGGCACGGTGATCTAGCGGAGCGTCCGTACGCCGCGGGGGGCTGAGGTTGATGAAACACACATGTTGAAGACCCTCCCCCGTGAGGATTTTTACGGGAGGGCGAGCAGATGCTCTCTGCGGCTGTTGAGCGATGTAAGAGACTAAGAGTGTGGCTGCCTCGAGGTCAGTACGGCTCGGGAACCTGGCTCCTGGCCCTACGGTCGTGAACGGCTGTTTAGCGTGTCGTGGCGGCGGCCCCAGCGACACGCTATGCCCTGCGAGCGGATCGCGTGTCGTCCCGATTCGTGGGGCGGGAGGCCTGCAAATGCCGAGGACGCTGATGCTTGGGAACTGGGGGCGTGGTCGGCGTGTCGCGCCGAAGCGCTGTGGACCAGAGCGGGCGGCGGGACACACCAAGGCAAGCCGTTCCTGACCGCACGGGCCCTGGGAGGCCCACCCACTCGAACGGTAAGGGACGGCCCGCGCTACTGAGGAAGCCGACGCGCGGCGATTCCCGAGCGGGGGCGTCCGCCGGACGCGGGCTGAGGGGCGACCTCGGGCGTGCCGCGGCCAGCACGCGCTCGACGTCCTCGCCTCTGCCGAGGGCGGCCTGAGGCGGAGGTGGTGCCACGAGGTGGGGCCACGCGGCGTTCGACATCCGCCGTGTCGAATGGGGGGCTGGGGGGGCGCGGGCACCCCTGCCAGCATTGCCTCAGGTCGGGATGTCCCCCTACAGGCGGATCTTGGGGCAAAACTGAAAAATGCTATGCACATGCTCCAATATGGTCAAAAAT
>CAUYUJ010002461.1:86740-89529 GCA_963575745.1 Prorocentrum cordatum
GAGCGGGCAAGGGGAGCGAGGGGGGGGAGCGAGCGGGGGGCAAGGGGGAGCGAAGGGGGGGGGGGAGGAGCGGGCAAGTGGAGCGGGGGGGGGCAAGGGGAGCGAGGGGGGGGGAGGAGGAGCGGGCAAGGGGAGCGAGGGTGGGGGGGGATGCAGGAGCAGGAGCAGAGGCACGGGCCGGCAGAGGCAGCAGGGCCAAACGGGGGCCACGGGGGTCCAGGAGCGGCAGGCGGGGTGGGGGGGAGGAGGGCGGCGGCTGCCGCTTCCTGCCGCTCCGGCCCGCCTCTCCGGGAAGATCTGCGGCCAAAGTCTCGGCGCGCCCCACTCCTGGCTTTCGGGCCGTGGCTCCGGTCTCTGGTGGCCCGCTCGGGACGACCCCGGCCCCCCCCCCCCCCTGGAGCGCTCTCGGAGAGGCGCAGCTGCTGGAAAGCACTCTCAGGCGGGAGGGCCGCCGAGAGCCAGCGAAAACGCCCGAATCGGCTGCACGCAGGAGTGACCCCGGGTAAAGATGGGCCGATGTACCAACACCACTAGCACAGGTAAGACGGGGGAGAAGGGAGGACGGGGAGGTCCTCCACCTCCTCCTCCTCCTCCTCCTCCTCCTCCTCCTCCTCCTCCTCCTCCGTCTCCTTCCTATGGTAGCGGTCCAACCCGCTCGTCAGGTAAGAGTGGCCTTTGATACGCGGATTTTTTTTGGGGGGGGGGGGCGGAAGGGCCAACCCCTGGCACGCGGGCCGCTACTGTACTGTGGCATCGCGCATCGCACTCCGCGATCGAGGGAAGGCGTTTCTTTATGTTCGGCGATGACGGGCGTCACGGGGCGGGGGGGATGGCGGGGGGGGGTATGACGTGACGCCCCCCCCCCCTGTGGTTCCGGCAGCCGCGCCCGCGCGCACGACGCGACGAGCGACGAGCGACGAGCGACGACGACGACGCGAGCAGCACGAAAGTGGCGATCTGCCCATTGCGCCTGTGTACACCACAACGCTCGCGTGCACCACACCGCGCGCGTGCACCACAGCGCCTGCGTACACCGCAACAGCCGTCTGCAACGCACCGCCCGTGTATGCCACAATACTTGGAAGCACTACAACGCCGGTGTACACACACCGCAACAGCCATGTGCAACACAACGCCTGTGTACACCACAGTGCTTGCGTGCACCGCAGCGCCTGTGCACGCCACAGCGCCTGTCTACACCACAGCATCCGCGTGCAACGCAGCGCTGGTGTACACCACAATGCCTGCGTGCATAGGACAGGTAGAAGGAGCATGTACGTCAGGATCTGATGCGGACAACTAAACGCCACGCCAGGAAAGTTCTGATAATCGAATGCGACGGTTTTCCCTCCTCCCTCCTCCTCCCTCTCCTCCTCCTCCCTCTCCTCCTCCTCCTCCTCCTCCTCCATGAAGATTTGTTTTCCATTGTGTTCCCGGGAATCCACACGCGCTCCGTTTTGTCACAAAGATTCTTTCTGAAATTCTATACACAACAATGGTGCTGTGTTGCGCACGGCTGATGTGGTGCACACAAGCGCCGTGGCGCACACAGGCACTACAATGCACGCAGGCATTGTGGTGTACACTGGTGCTGTGTTGCGCACGGCTGATGTGGTGTACGGTGGCGCTGTGGTGTACACAAGAGCTGCTGTGCCCGCAGGCACGGTGGCACAAACTGACGCTGTGTTGCACGCGGCTGCTGTGGTGTACATCGGCGGCGTGGTGTACACAGGCTCTGTGGTGCACGCGGGCACTGTGATGTACACAGGCCTTGTGGTGCATATCGCCACCGACATGTTCGTGCTACACGTCCTCCGTCATTCCTAACCATTCCCAAACGCCGCCGGCGCGAAACGTGACGTCATCGACCCCCTCCCCCCCAGATGATTGCCGTCATCGGCCCGGACTTAAAAAACAGGCTCCAGCCGCGTCCGCGCGCACGACGACGATGAGCGACGAGCGACGAACCACGAGCGACGACGACGAATGACGACGACGACGACGACGACGCCTGCGGACCAGACACCTATGCGGATTCCTACGCGGACATCTACGCGGATCCCAATGCGCACGGCGGCAGTGCCCGGAGCGCACTGGTGGGGGGGAGCGTTACGTCATAGGGGGTGGGGGAGTGGGGGCCATGACGCCCGTCATGCCCCAAGCAATAAAGAAATGGCCTCATGGGGGGTCCGTTGGGCCCGCACCAAGGTCACTCCGGCGAAAGGTCAGTCTTACGTTAGACGAAGAAAAACCGGCATGAGCAGAAACGTCTGGAGCTCCGCGCGGATTTCTTGGGTCTGCGCTGAGCCCCCCTCCCTGGCGCGCGGAGCCCGCCAGAGGGTCCCAGCGCAGACCCAAGAAATCCGCGCGGAGCACCAAAAGTTGATGTTTGTGCTGTCTCTCCTCCTTCGATACCTGCAGTCGACCGCAAACCTCGAACCCAGACCGCCCGAAAACCTCAGACCTGCCCCGCAGAAAAAACGAGAACCTCGCGAGAGCATCGGCTTAGGTCGGACGTGTCCCCTACAAGCGGATTTTGGAGGAAAACTAAAAAATACTCAAACAAAATTTGAAAATAATAGATGTTTGACTATTTTTTGAATATTCCTCCTGTAGAAAGGCACGCCCGACTTAAGCATTGGGCCGAGGGGCGGCCTCCGCCGTCTGCCGCGCGTCCGCCAGGCGCTGCGTGCGCTCGTCCGCCAGCGCGAACCTCTCCTGCGGGGGGGCCCCGGCCCCCGCCGAGCTCGCTGCCCGCCGAGCTCGCCGCCATGCGTCCCCAGCCGTCC
>CAUYUJ010002462.1:0-75000 GCA_963575745.1 Prorocentrum cordatum
CCTCCTCCTCCTCCTCCTCCTCCTCCTCCGTCTCCTCCCATCCCACCTCCTCCTCCTCCTCCTTCTGCTCCTCCTTCCGCGTCGCGCGTCGCCGCCTTAAGACAGACCCAACCTCGACGACGACGACGACGACGACGACGACGACGACGACGACGACGACGAGAGGCAGGGCCGTCCGCACGGGGCCCGCCCGCGGCTCGGTTGGCAACGGGAAGGACCCCGGAGCCTCCCCCAGGACGGGCTGTTCACTGTGCTGGGGAACGAAGAATTACATAAACAGAAAAACTCGGAGGTCCGCGCGGATTTCTCGGATCCGCGCCGGGGCCACCTGGCAGCGCCTCCGGCGCCGCTCTTGGCGCGCTCCGCGCGCCGGGGAGAGGGGTCCAGCGCGAGTCCGAGACATCGGCGCGGAGCGCCAACAGTTTATGTTTATGCCGTTTTTGTTTCTTATTCTATCTCTCTTGGAGCGAGGGCCTGCCACGCGCGCAGATGGCGCGGCGTTCGATTCCCCTCGTACTGGCTCGCACCGCGCTCGGAGCCCGATATTCCCCAGACAGTGCTTGCACTTAGGGGTTCTTGCTTGTGCTCTGAGGAATGGGGCCTGTCTGGCGCTCTGGCCGCCATGCCGCCGCCGCCGCCGCCTCATCGCTGCCTCGTCGCCGCCCGTCGTCTCGGCCTGCCTGGCGCTCTGGCCGCCATGTCGCCGCCCCGTCGCCGCTTCGTCGCCGCCCGTCTTCTGGGCCTGTGGCGCTCCAGCCGCCACGTCGCAGCCGTCGCCGCCCCGTCGCCGCCCTGTCGCCGCCTGTCTTCTGGGCCTGTGGCGCTCTGGCCGCCACGTCGCGGCCGACGTCGCCGCCCCGCCCCAGATTGCACAGCATAGATTGCACCGCTCAGGTGACTGACCTTTCAGACTCCCTGGGATTGCACGACCGCTGGCCCTTCAGACACCCTGGGTTGCCGCTACCTGCCGCCTGATCCGCGGCCCCGCGCGCGCTCGTGAATTTAGTCGCGGCCGCAGCCCGACCGTGACTGTTCGCCGCTGTGCGCTTCCGCCTGCGGCTGTAAAAAAAAGGCACCACATAGAGCAATTACACCAAATAGATTGCAAACAATAGATTCTCCCTGTAGAAAGAGCAATATCTTCTACCTCCTCCAGGATGAGCGGTCCCCACCTTCGTAATGAATTTACATATGGTTCTGCCCCACCGCCCATCCGATGTATGAACTCATTCCATCCCAGCCAGGCCAGAACCCACCCCCCCGCCATCGCACTTGCAAACAAATACGATGCGCGCGCTCTCGTTTATCAAAAGTCAGTAGTTGTCAAGAACCCTGTGCAAAACATGCGACGAGATGCACACGCGCGCGTCGTCGTGCGCGCATGCCGACGTCCTTGGAAAAACCTTCGGTGTCGCAAGGACTGTTACTTTGAATGCCACGACAAGCATGTAAACATCCACGTGGTTTTGCACCAATACGGTTCAAATAAGAAGTTTGCACCCGCGAACCATAGGTGGTTCAACCTTATCATCAGATGCTTTCAGCTTAGCCTCTCGTGCGCGCTCGTGTCGAAGTCGCTCGAACGCCCTTACGCGCGTGCTGCCGCAATAATACATTGCAAAGTAATGGAACGAAGTGCGCACGCGCGCGTCGTCGCGCGCGCATGCCAGAATCCTGAACACATTCAGGTATCGCAAGGATTCCAACATCGAGTGCCCTGCAACATCTAGCAAGCACATGGTTGTGCAACATCAGTTTTCAAAAATGCATGCGGTTGCTTTCCTGCGAAGTTTGTTGTTTTCAAACAACCATAGCTTTGTTCACAAAATTATGTTCGTTACATTCTGCCAGACGGGCCCCTCGCGCCGAACGTCGAAAACATTCGAACGCCTTTGCGCGCATGCTGGGGGGGCACGATCCGTGTCAACGTATGCCATGCGGGCACTCTCGCGCGTGCGCCGCGCGCGCATGTCGAACTAATTCCGAAACCTTCATCACCGACGCGAGGGCGCCGTCCTCGTCGTCGGCGTGATCAGCATCGGCGCCGTCATTGGCCTTGCCGTCGTCGTTGTCAGCATCGTCACCAGCATCGCTACCACCATCATCGCGTCTAACGTTGCCGACGTGACCATGATACCGCGTCCGCCCAAGTCGCCGACTCGGACTGGGTGGGATGATTGCGCCAGCAGTGGAGTGTACAACTCATTGCGAGCAGAAAGTGATTGCACCACATATTTTGCACCACGCTGGCTGGATTATATCGATTGCGCCACCTTGGGTGCCCAACGTAAACGCCATTCCGCCGACTCCTAGAAGAGTGATGAAATCAACGAGTGAAACCTTTAGGGGCTTCTTGGGGACCCTCTGGGAGCCTCTTTTGGGCCTCTTGGTGCCCTCTTCGGGCCTCTTGGGAGTTTCTTGGACACCTGGCGGCATCGGGGGTCCTTTTGGGGTGGAGGGCTCGAGATGTCAGTTTGACTTGCATCTCTTGGGCCCCTCTTGGGGCCATGCTGGGGCTCTCTTGGGCCATATTGGGCGCCTCCTGAGCCGTCTTGGGTCCCTTTTTCTGCCGTTTTGGGGTCCTCTTGGGGGGTTCTTGAGCCGTCTTGGAGCGATCATGGGGGCCTCTTGAGCCGTCTTGGGCGAACGTGACGACGATTCTTGTTTTTTGGGGCAATCTTGGGGGTCGTCTTGGATTCCTCTTGGGGCGTCCTTGAGGCGTTTTGGGCAATCTTCAGGCTATCACGGCAGTCTCCGAGGATTTTTGTGAGTGTTGGAACCCTGCTTGAGCAAGCGTAGATCGATTCTTCGGCCTCTCGAAGGCCACAGGGTACAGTATAGAAATGGAGACTCCCGAGGCCCCCGGGGAGCGTTGGTAAGCTTGGAGACCCTCCCCCTCTGATCAGATTTCAGGGTGAGGGGGACAGCCAATCATCTCGCGCGCCTTTGCACCCCTGGCAAGCAGGGGTCGGCGGACTGCATAACACACATGTCATTACACATACTGCACAACATAGAGTATACACCGTCGACTCCACCGCATAATTTGCACAACATGAAAGGCATCACATGGGGTGCACAGCCTATATTCCTAGAGACTGTTTGGGGTCCATGCTGGCCAAGACATTGTTTGTCTGACTCGCTGGCTGGCTGTTCATTCGCACCCGTCAGCATGCCATTTTGCTTTGGCGGCCGAGGGCACATCCCGAGGCGCGGCTTCTGCCAGTGCTAACAGCGGCGCAGGCCATGGCACAATTTCCAGCGCAATGTGCGGCACAACCTTTGGCGCACCCAGGCAGACAGCTCAAACGAGCCATCCCTCGCAGCTCCTGCGGTGCTACGCTCGATCTGTGCTCGCCGTTTGGACTGCGGATCGGCGGGGCCCAGGCGGCGCGTTGTCATCGTGGCTCTGGCTCTGACTTTGGTGGCAAAGTTCTGGCGTGCAGACAGTGACGCGAACAAGGGCCACCGTGCCAGTGCGGAACCATTCGGACGGGGCAACGACGAGGATAAATCAGTTCCAGAGCGCTCCGGAGCGCTCTCGGAGCGCTCTGGGACGCTCCGAGAAGGCCGCGGCGCCCGAGGCATTCTCCGGCGCCGCCGGTTCTCTCAGAGATTCTGGAGGTATGCTCCCCCGAAGTTATCCTCGTCCCGGGTTCCGTCGTAGTGCCGTTGCGGGAAGCATGGGCGGCGCGGCCGGCCTCTGCGGCGGCCTGGGGACTGGCGGTCCTGGCACCACTGGCGACAAGCTGGAGCGGTTCTTGGCATTGCTCGGACGTGTGCATGTTGTTCGGCGGGGGCCATCGAGGAGCATCGTTGATCATACAGCGAGAGAGATGCGCGCACGAAGTCGAACAACGCACGGGGAAAGGACGTCCGAGCCATGGCGAGGGAGCGTTTGAGTCCTCACCCGCATACGCGCGACCTCGCAGAGAGCAGCTACGGTGGGGGCGTTGGTTCAGGAGCGTGACCAGGAGGATTCAGGCCCTGGAGGACTTCCTTAGCTGAGGTGGGCGGCGGTGACGTCCGTGGTCCTTGCGCGACTGGAGTTCCACCGGCTCCCAGGCCCTTTTCAGTGCCCTCGCCGTGCACACAGTCGGGCCGCTGAAGAAGGAACCCTTCTCGTTGGGGAGGGGCTCAGTGTCCTTTCATTGGTTTACCGTTTGTCGCGGGTTGTCCTCAGGTTTTTCCTTCGGGAAGTCGAAGTTCAGCTCCTGGACACAAGGGGCCTCTCGGCATCGCTGGGACGTGTGCATTTTTCCTTCGGCGAGGACCATCGAGGAGCATCCTTGATTATTTGGCGAAAAAGCCACGCACGAAACCGAAACAAAAGCACACAGAGAATGGACGTCCGAGCGATGGCGAGGCCTCGTTCCTCATGTAGGGTTCCTTGTGACAGCGCTTCGACTGTCACGTACCTCTACCCCGTGGCAGGGGCCATGCTGGGCTCCAGGGCAGCGTGTGCAGGCCCTCCTGCCTTCAGGGCGAGGACCATCGAGGCGCATCCTTTGATCTCATTTGGCGGGGGCGACAAAGAGGGGGAGGAGGAGGAGGAGGAGGAGGAGGAGGAGGAGGAGGAGGAGGAGGAGGAGGAGGAGGAGGAGGATGGGGGAGGAGGAGGGCAGCGTGTGCAGGCCCTCCTGCCTTCAGGGCGCAGCCCCCCCCCCCCCCCTTCCCGCCCTCACAAGAGAGGGGCGTCGCCTGCACGGCGGGCTGAGGAGGCCTGGCACCGCTCGGGCGTGTGCATTTTTCCTCCGGCGAGGACCACCGAGGAGCATCCTTTGATTATTTGGCGAAAAAACCGCGCACGAAACCGAACAGAAGCACAGGGAATGGACGTCCGAGCGATGGCCAGGAGGGCGAGCGGGACTGAGGTGGACGGAGGTGGGCGGAGGTGGAGATGGGGATCGAGGTGATCCAGGCCTCCAAGATGGGGTCCGAGCAGATGGTGTCGGAGGATCGCGCCGCATCGCCGATGCATCGACGATGCGGCTCGACGCGGAGCCCGATGTCCTCCACGCCGACGTCGCCGATGCGTCGCCGACGTCGCCAGTTTATCGACGATGCATCGGCGATGCATCGGCGACTTGGCGCGATCTTCTGACCCGTTTTACTCCGACCCCATTTAGGAGGCCTCCAAGTGAATAGGTGCAGACGAAGATCGAGGTGGATACGAATTGGATCGATAAGGTGCTCATGCCGCTACCCTTCCGTCGTTTCCTCTTTCTGGGCCTCCTGGCAGGCCCTCGTCGCCACCGCTGGATTCGCCTGGAAGTCCGGGTCAGAACGCACCCCGGGAGAGGTCCGAGGATTGGTGGTGTGGGTACCTTTGGGGGTCTCCAGGGCTGAAGATCGGCGGCGAGCGAGGGTGGACACTATGAAGAAGAAGGCCTTCTCAGAAGGCGGCGGGGCTTCTCAGAAGACCTCGCCCTTCGGACAAGTTTTCTGGGTTTTCGGGGAAGGCTTAGGAGACTTCTCAGTAGGCCCGGTGCCTTCCGAGCCTCTGAGAAGGCCCGCCCTTTCTCACTTCCCTCCTGGGCTTGCCGCCGAGAAGAGGTGAGAGACGAATGGGATCGAGGTGAATCATTCGAGGAGGAATGCTTCTGTGACGTGCGCTGCAACCCGTGTTCTGTCCCTGCATGGAACGTGGCTCGTTTCCTTTGTTGAGACGGCGAAGTGCTGGACGCCGGACGAGCGGGTTCCACGACGCCGCGCGAAGCTGTACGACCATGCCGTACCGTTCGGCGCACAGAGGTGGGCCTGCTCACACAGCCCGTGCGATCATGTCTGCAGGGGGCCGTCAGTCCTCATGCACGTTCTCCGCCGTCTCCTGCCGCCCCCCTGACCGTTTCCTCCTCCGCGTCCCCGGCCCTTCTCTTCTTCCTCCTCGCTTCTTCTTCTTCCCTACAGAAAAGGAGCGGCACCCCGGAGGCGTGTTTGTCGTCTACTTTCTTCGCCTCCTCTTCCTGCCACTCCCCTCCGCCTCATTCTCCTCCTCCACGTCCTCACCTGCTTTGTCGAATTTGTTCCCTCTACCTTCTCCTCCTCCTCCTCCTCCTGTTCCTCCTCCTCTTCCTTTCCTCCTCCTCCTCCTTTTTCTCCTCCTCCTCTTCCTTTCCTCCTCCTCTTCCTCCTCCCCGTCCTTACAGAAAAAGGGCGGCGTCCCCGAGGCGTGCTTGTGGACTACCTGTTGCGCTACAAGGCCCCGGCGGGGAGCTGCTCCTTTCTGCCCTCGCGAGGGCGTAGACCTCATCGCCAATCCAACTTCCGAGGCGCGTATCCCTCTCCTCCCCGAGAAAGATTCATCGGCCCACCACGCTGGCGTGTCCTGTCACGCCCGAGTGCCCTCACCCTTTTCCATGCTGTAGCCGCTCGGGTTCAGGACCAGCCCTTTCCTGGCATCGCTCGGACGTGTGCAATTTCCCTTCGGCGAGGACCATCGAGGAGCATCGTGGATCATCCGGCGAAGAAACCCACGCACGAAACCGAACAAAAGCACAGGGAATGGACGTCCGAGCGATGGCGAGCTCCAGGCGATTGGGACGAGCCTTCGCCGGGGCGTTTCGGCCCCGGCTCTCCCGGCCTTGGTGTCCTCCGCGCGTGCCGGCGCTGTCCTCTGCAGACCTGCGGCCTCCGCGGGGCGCGCGGCGGGCGCCGCAGGGCGAGAGCCCGAGCACTCCTCCTCCTCCTCCTCCTCCTCCTCCTCCTCCTCCTCCTCCTCCTCCTCCTCCTCCTCCTCCTCCTCCTCCTCCTCCCCCTCTTTATCGCCCCCCCATCACATCACATTACATCACGGACTGGCCATCGCTCGGGCGTCCCTTCCCTGTTTTTTTTGTTCGGTGTCGCGCGTGGCTGCTCCGCCAAATGAGATCAAAGGGTGCGCCTCGATGGTCCTCGCCCTGAAGGCAGGAGGGCCTGCACACGCTGCCCTGGAGCCCAGCATGGCCCCTGCCACGGGGTAGAGGTACGTTACAGTCGAAGCGCTGTCACAAGGAACCCTACATGAGGAACGAGGCCTCGCCATCGCTCGGACGTCCATTCTGTGTTTTTGTTTCGGTTTCGTGCGTGGTTTTTTTTCGCCGAAGGGAAACATGCGCACACGCCCGAGCGATGCCGAGGTGGCCGAGGCGGCGGGTCTCTCTCTCTCTCTCTGCGCGGAGGGAGCGCGGCCCCCGCCCGCGGAGAGCACGTGGAGGCCGCCGCCACGGTGGGGGAGCCGTGCGCTGCCCTCTGGCAGAAGCGCCGCGTCGGGGGTCGCCACTGAGGAGGAGGAGGAGGAGGAGGAGGAGGAGGAGGAGGAGGAGGAGGAGGAGGAGGATTCCTCCTCCCCGTCATTCCTCCTACTCGCCATTCCTCCTCCCCCCTTCTTTCTCCTCCCTCATTCCTCCTCCTCCTCCTCCTGGTCAGGTACGCGCCAGGAGGAGGAGGAGGAGGAATGAGGGAGGAGAAAGAAGGGGGGAGGAGGAGTGGCGAAGTAGGAGGAAGGACGGGGAGGAGGAATTCGGGGGAGGAGGGAGGAGGGGGGGAGGAGGAGAGGCGAGGAGGGGAAGGAGGGGGAGGAAGGGGGGAGAGGAGGAAGTGCGGGGGGGAGAGGAATGGGGGAGAGGAGAGGGGCGGGGGGGGGAGGGCGGGGAAGGCCCTGCTGGCAGCGGTTGCGCGCGCGCACGCTCGCCCGGCCTCGGCACTGCAGCCGACGACGCTGGGTGCCGGGCTTCTTTGGGCCGTCTCTCGCACGCAGTACCGGTTCGAAGACTGCACGCATCAAAAAACACCCTGGCGCGCCTTGTGCGGGGGCGCCGGAGACGCTCGGGTGCGAAGTGGCATGGATTCCGCGGGAGGAGGAGGAGGAGGACGAGGAGGAGGAGGAGGAGGAGGAGGAGCTAGGGGGCGGAGAAGGGAGGGAGGAGGAGAGATCAGTAAGATGATGAGGAGGCGGAGGAGGAATGAGGAGAGAGAGAAAGATAATCTATATATATATATAATATGATGAGGGACGAGGAGGAATATATGGAGGGAGGGATGATGATGGAGATGGAGGAAGAAGAGAGATGAGGATGGAGGGAGATGGAACGATGGGGAGGAGCAGGAGGAGGGGAAAGGGCCTTGCGACCACCAGCGCCCAGAGGACTGTTCTAGGGGCTTCGGAGGCGCAGGGAGGAGCAGGAGGAGGAGGAGGAGGAGTAGAGCTATCGACGACGATCTGCTGTTCTTGGTGTGCCCAAGCGTTCCTTCTGTCTGGGCTCCTTTGCCTGCGCTTCCCGCCAATCGCTTGTGACTTCGTGGGTCCCCTGTTTCGTCTTGTTTCCCGACCGCCGCCGTCGAGAGCGACATCGCGGAGCCTGGCCCTGCACCCGGGCCCTGAAGCGCGGACGCGGCCAGGTGCTCCCCTCGGCGTGCCCGCTTGCCGCCGCCGACCTCGCCGTGCCCCCGCCCGGCCCGAGGCCAAGCTGATGATGCATCAGAAGGTGGCGAAGAAAGGACGCCTTCTCTGCACGCCCCCTCCCCCTTTCCTCCCCCCTGCCCTCAATGTTGAGTCAGGCGCGTCCCTCTGCAGGAGGAACACTCAGAGGTATATAAGCAAAGATTGTCTGGAGACGAGGTTCGACTATTTCTGGCTATTCTTGAAGATTGGCTATTGTTTTATTTCTCGTCCAACATTTGCCTGTAGGAGGACGCGCCCGATCTAACCTTTGTCGTCCCCCTGGTCCTTGCATCCATGGGGCGGGCCGCGCGGCGCGGCCGCGAAGGAAGCGAGCTCCGATGGAGATGGGCCCCGATGCTTTTCTCCCGTCCCAAGACTGCCTAAGAGGGCCCCGAGAAGGTCGGAGACGCCCCAGGGCCTGAAGTCTGCCCAACAGGGCTCCAAGATGGCCGGAGGCGCCTCGACAAAGTGGCACAGCATCAAACGGACAACACGGGAACCAACATAATGCGCCTGAAAGCAGCACAGCGTCAAACGGACAACACGGGCATCAGCATGATGCGCCCTACAGGCATCCTCTGTGTTGCTTCTCTCGTCCTCGCAAGTCACGCACTTCTCCTCCAAGGTCGGGGTTCGTGGCAATGTCAGCTTTCCCGCAGTTTTCAGCGCACCAGGCAGCGGGAGCGAGCGAGGGGGGGAGGAAGGGAAGTGAGAAGCAGAAGGCCTTTTCAGAAGCGGGCGGGGCTTCTCAGAAGGCCTCTGGCCTTCTGAGCGGTGTTCTGCGTCTTCCGGGAAGGCTCAGACAGTTGCCCAGAAGGCCAGGGGAGTTCTGAGCTTTCTACGAAGGCCCGCCCCTTCTTGCTTTCACCCTGGGCTCGCCGCCGAGAGGAGCGGGAGCGGGAGCGGGAGAGGGCACACACACTGTTTGGCGTCGCGGCCTTTGCGCGCAGCGTCGAGGCGTAGAAGGTCGGGCAGCGCGATGCGCGCGGTCAGCCCAAGTCACGCGGCCTGTCACCACCCACCAAACCACCCCAACCCAACCCGAAGGCTCAGATTTACCCTCGATTTCTAGTGGGGGGGGTCCGGGAACATCGAAAAAACACATATGGAGCCCATACCCCCCCCAACCCGAAATTCGGGTTCTCGGGTTGGGTTGGGGTGGTCTGGTAGGTAGTCAGCCTGGGGATTGGGATCCGCCCATAGGGGATCAACCCTGCCGGAGGTGGCACCCACACATGATTGCACGCGGTCCACCGCAGAGCGGCGTGCCGGGAAGGAGGGGGGGGCAGAGGTAGATTGTTGAGCTGTTTGCATGGTGCTGCACGCGGTGTGCGCGGGGGCAGTCGGCAGAGCGCGCAGCGCGGGGGTGATCCTCTCCTTGGATCGTGCGCCCTGGCGGGCGGGCAGCAGTCGGAGTTCCCTGAGGGGGGCTGCGCCGCAGCGAGCGGGGCGGGGGTCCGCGTGGGCGCGCCCGCTTCGGGGCTCGCCTCTTGCTTCTGGATTGCCTACTGCAGGTTGATCGGCGTTTTTTTTTATAAAAAAAGAAAAGAAAAAAAAAGAACAAACAAACACATAAAATACATAAAACAAACCAACAAAAAACTACAAATGGTCGGCGCGCTTGTGCAGGGTACGAAGTGAGTTGTTCCTCCTTCCTCTTCTCCCCCTCCGTCCGCGCTGGCGTCTTCGTTCCACCTGGGGGGAGGTGGCGATGGCGGTCCCGCGGCAGGGCCGCCTGCCGAGTCCCTCGTCGCATCTCCAGCGCTGGCGTCGCGCACCGCGTCACTGGGGTCTTGGCGGCATGACGGCAGAGTGCGGGCGCGCCCACTTGGGCCGCAGCGGGTGCTCCCCGCGGGGAGCGATCCGTGCGAGGGGCGCGTCGTTGGGGCCTTGGTGCGCGAAGGCAGCGTGCGGGCGCGCCCCTCGTCGGGAGCGCTCCGTGCGAGGGGCGCGCCGAAGCGGCCTGGGAGGCGCCCGCTGGCGCGATCCGTGGTCGGCGGCGTGTTTTTTTTTGTTTGGCTCGGCATCGCCACGGCGCCCGTGGGTGCGCCCTCCCCGCGGCCCCTGCTGCTGCCACGGGCACCGCTGCCTCGGTCGGCCGCAGCGGCCCGCTCGACGCGGAGCTCTTCACGTCTGAGCGCTTTCCCTTCCCCCTCCCCCCGCGCGGCCGTTCTCGTCATTCTCCCCCCCCTCTTGCCTGCGGGCCAAGAGTTGTTCGGTTGCCCCGAATAGCCACACGCTGGAGCGGACCGCCTCTGCCTCGCCGCCGGCGGAAAAACATGTGTGCCCCGAGGGCAGGGCGTTGTGCGCACAGGTTGCAGGGAGTTCTCTACCAGGCAGGATCTGCGTGAGGGGGGTGCCGAAGCGGGCGAGGCGGGGTTCGTTTTCGGAGCCCTGAGGGGGGGGGGGATGTCCGCTTCAAGCTGGGTCGAAGTCGCAATGGCGACATCAAAACGGAGCCATGAGACCGCCAACGTAGCCAATACAAGCCCTAGACGGCCCATTGTGGCGCCAGCTAAATCCGCTTCTACACGCCTCCACGGACGGGCCACATGCAGTGGGTTGGGCTCCCCATGATGCACGATCCGTGCGAGGGGTGCGCCGAAACCGGCGAGGTGGCACAGGCTCCAGGTGGAGCTCTCTATGAGGCATGATCCGTGCTAGGGGTGTGCCGAAGCGGGCAGCGCGGACAGCAGCAGCAGCATCGAGGTTGGCAGCGCAGCGAAATCGAAGAAGAAACATTGGCGTACACACAACAACTGTCAGACGAGGGGCGGCGCCGAAAGCGCGGCAAGGGAGACCCAGCGAAGATGCAAGAAGGCCGCGCGGATCGCCAAAAGCTCATGTTCTGAAAATTCGCCACCTACCAAAAATAGTCGCAGCGGCAGTCAGCGGCAGCGTGCAGCAGGCAGCGCAGCAGCAGCAGCGGGACGACGACAGGGCGGCAAGAGGTGCGGGGGGTAGAGGCGGGCCTGAATGGCAGTCGGAGAGAGAGAGAGAGAGAGAGAGAAAAAGAGAGAGAGAAAGAGAGAGAGAGAGAGAGAGAGACAGCGAGGACCCAACAGCACAGGAGGATCAGAACAATCTGGAGGGTGAGTAGTAAAGCTGTGCAGGTCGTGTCCAGTGACTTGCTGGGCATGGGCTTCAGAAGTTCGAGAATGAATAATCGGCATGAACATAGACTTTCGAATTTCCGCGAAGAATCCTTGGATCGGAGCTGAACCTCCCTGGCGGCGCCTCTGGCGCCGCCCTGGACCTTCGCAGATCCACAGAACCCGCGCGGAGTTGTTTATGCAGTTCGTCGCTCTTCCAACCGCGGAAAGTGGTGTGTAAATCATTTCGGAGTCCATGGTTTGTGGTTGTTCCTGGCTGTGGCTGTTCGTGGTCGAGGCAGTTTCGAGTCCATGACCATTGGTTGCTTGGTTGCTGAGCTTCCAGCCATTTTGCGCGGAGCCTACCACCAGAGCGATCGTTGGGCATGAGGCGTGGTTGTTTACAGCCAGGTTTGCCCCCATCACATCTGCCCCTGTCTCTTTCTTGTTGCTACTGATGCTGCTGATTCTCCTGACGCTTCTTCTGAACTCACACATCCCCCCTCCGCGACATCATCTTTCCCCCATCCTTCCCCCCTTTCCTCTCCTCGACCCTCGTCCTTGGCCCTCCTCCCCTCTCTACTGCGTAATCCCCTGCCCCGCCTACATTCTCGCCGAACGGCGTCTGCCACACACATGGATCCCCAGCGCTCTGGCAGGAGGCAAGACGCACGAGGTTGAAGCGCTCAGCAAGTTACTCAACGCCATGTCGCTGAACGACTGGCAGGGCTTCGAGTATGCTGGCACGCGTCTGGGCATCGGAAATGCAGCGAAGATACAGTCGAGTTTGATTAGTGGGTCGACCCTGCCAAGTCAAGGGTACCTGCTGTCCTGTGTTTCGCGGCCAATACCTTCTACATGCGCATGGCGAGCTGCCCCGCGTTCCAAAAAGGGCCTCTCTTCCGCGGCGGAAGGGCAGCGGAAAGTCGGCGGAAGTAAACCGAGGCCGCTTCCGCCGGCGGAAGCCGGCGGAAGGGCGGCGGAAGGTTGCGGAAGTGAAACATGCGCCTCAAGAGATGAAACGGTTTTTGGGTTCAGGGTTTTCGAAAACAGCCACAAGTCCTCTCCAATCACTCGACTGCAGTTCTAACCGGTTCGCGTGTCCCCACCAGCCCCGTGCCTAGCCATGTCCTTGCGGGGTCTCGGGCTCGGTCGCCACGGCGGGCGTCGCACCAGCAGGTCCGGGCGCGGGCGGTCGAATCTGGTATGTTCGGGCGTAGTTCGAAGAAGAAAACGTTCTAAGCATCAACTTTTTGGCGCTCCGCGCGGACCTGTTGGATCCGCGCTGGGCCCCCCTCCCTGGCGCGCAGAGCGCGCCAGGGGCGGCGCTGGAGGCGCCGCCAGGGGGGCCCAGAGCAGGAGATGCTCGAGGAGGGGAAAACGGCATGAGCATGGACTTTCATTACCAGCCTGGAACAGATCCCTATCCCTATGCTGGGCACCTCCTCGTCACGATGCCAATCTTAGGGGTTCCCTTCTCTTTTGAGGGCGAGTCCCTGAGATTGTCATCGCCTCTTGGCGTGTCAGTCTTAGGGATAGGGACACGCTCGAGGCCGGTAGTTTCAGGCTTCCGCGATGTCTCGGATCGGCACCGGGCCCCCCTGGTGGCACTGTTTGTGCCGTTGTTCTTCCTCCTCCTCCTCCTCCTTCTCCTTCTCCTTCTCCTTCTCCTTCTCCTCCTCCTCATCCTCCTTCTCCTCCTCCTCGTCGTCCTCCTCCTCCTCCTCCTCCCTCTCCTCCTCCTCCTCCTCCTCCTCCTCCTCCTCCTGCGCCTCCTCCTCCTAGTAGTGCCACGTGCCGCGGTCCGATGATGCTGGTCTTTCAGGAGGGGGGAAAACACACAAAGGCACAAGTACACCTTAGGCGATGCTTAAGAAAACTTAAATTTTCGGCCAGAGTCTCGATTATTCTTCATGTTTCAATGTAAATCCCAAGATTTTGATAGAAATGTTGGGTTTTTTATTCAAGTTCTGAGACCATGAATTTCTTAACCCATGATTTCTTAAGCATTTCGTAGGGTGTAGTCGTTTATTCCCCCGAACATATGGGAAACTATGGGAATGGGGCGGGAAGATAAAAAAAACCCAGAACAGATGGGAACATCTATGGGGCATCTTTTCATTTGTGTGTATTTATTTGTGTGTCCTGGGGCCCCTTCAGTCGTCTCTGACGCGCGGCCCGATTTCATCTGACCGTGGATGTCTCAAAGCACCAGAGGCGGGGCAGCAAGCGGGGGGGGCACGGGGAGCGCCGACGTTCACGACTGGTTGTGCCCCCCTCTTGGCGGGCCCTAGGCGCCGTAGACGGGGGCATAGTAAACGGAGGCATGCAGTCAACGCGCCTAGTAAGGACGCGCGCCTTCATCCTGGGTGCCCGTGTGCCCTTGCCTCTGCGGCCCGTCCTCTGCCGTTCTCGCTGGCCTCCCTCTGGGTCAGGGTGCCTTTGCCTCCCTGGGGCTTTGGTCACCCGCCGCCCCCACAAAATCCCTAACTCCGACCTCCAAGGGTCCTGCGTCCTTGCCACCCGTCCTTACTTCGGCAGTGAGCGAGGGAGGAAATGAGAAGGAGGAGGCCTTCTCAGAAGGCGGCGGGACTTCTCAGAAGCCCTCGCGCCTCCTGAGAAGCCGTGTTTGTCTCCGGGGAGTGCTTCGAGATCTTCTCAGAGGGCCGGGGGACTTCCGAGCCTTCTGAGAAGGCCTTCTCTCTGTACGAACGAGATGGGTACGGAAAGAATGGGTACAATGCCCAACAGCAGTTCCTGTTCATTTGAACCGGACTCGCTGTCCGCGCCGCCGCGGCCTGTGCTCGTTCGAGACAGAAGGCCGCCAGCCCAACAACGGCCGCTGTCGGTTTGGGACAACACTTGCCGTTGGGCATTGTGCCCGTTTTCGTCCGTGCCCAATTCGGGCCTCCAAATCCTCCTTCTCGCGCCCCCCCCTTTCGCTCGCCACCGACCGATGCACGTGCCGGCTGCACGGAGAGAAGCCCGGGCCCCCGCTCGTCGGCTAGACGTCAGAGTGACCCTTCGCCGGAGTGACCCTTGGTGCGGGCCCAGACGGGTCCCGCAATCGCCGAACGCGCTGCGACACCAGCGGCTTGCGCGCTCGGTCTTGGCTACCCCGCGCCCCCCCCATGCCGCGCACCAGAGGTATAGCCGAGCTATAGCGTATAGTCACTCGTGCGAGTGACACTATAGCCGAGCGCGTATACTCGTCGTCACTCGTGCGTCACTCGTCGTGTCACTCGTCGTCACTCGTCACGCGTCGTACCACAGCTGTGCGTGTCACTCGTCGCCACCCGTGCGTATGCTGTACGCTATAGCCCAGCTACAGCGTACAGTCGCTCGTGCCACTCGTAGCCGCCCCCCCTCGGTCCTGCTGCTGCTTTTCCTCCTCCTCCTCCTCCTCCTCCTCCTCCTCCTCCTCCTCCTCCTCCTCCTCCTCCCTCCTCCTCCTCCTCCTCCTCATCATCATCAGCATCAGCATCAGCATCAGCATCAGCATCATCATCGTCACCTCGGTCGCTCGTGCGTGTAGCCGAGCTCGGCCCGGCGGGGCCCCCGCCTGCGAGGCCCCGGCAGTCGGCGCCGGGGGGGGGGCCTCGCCAGCGGTCGCCCGGGGCGGCGCCGCCGCCGCGCCCGCGCGGGTGGCAGACCGGCGGGCACCGCGCGGGGGTGGCCCGCGCGGGGGGCACCTCCCGGCCGCGAGGAGGAGGGGGGGAGGGAGGAGGGGGGGAGGGAGGGAGGGAGGAGGGAGGAGGAGGGAGGAGGAGGGGGGAGGAGGGGGGGGAGGAGGGAGGAGGAGGGAGGAGGAGGAGGAGGAGGGAGGAGGGAGGAGGGAGGAGGGAGGGGGAGGAGGGAGGAGGGAGGGATGATGATGATGATGATGATGATGATGATGATGATGATGATGATGATGATGATGATGATGATGGTGATGGATGATGGTGATGGATGATGATGATGATGATGGTGATGGATGATGGTGATGGATGATGATGATGATGATGATGATGATGATGATGATGATGATGATGATGATGATGATGATGACGATCATGATCATGATCATGATCATGATCATGATGACGATGATGACGATGATGACGATGATGACGATGATGATGAGGAGGAGGATGATGATGATATGATGATGCTGATGATGATGATGATGATGATGGTGGTGGTGATGATGAAGATGATGATGATGATGATGATGATGATGATGATGATGATGAAGATGATGATGATGATGATGATGATGATGATGATGATGATGATGATGATGGTGGGCATCGCTCCGGGGCAGCTGCAGAGGGGTGACGACGCTGACCTTCCAGGAGTGCCGAGAAGAGCACCAGGAGACATTCAGATCTCTGTCGAGGTGTTAGGCAGTCCAGGCAGGCCTACAGGTCTGGGGGGCTATGTTTCAGCAGTCTGGAAGGTCAGGGGACTAGGGGGCGGGATCTCGTGGCGGGGGCCATGACATCGCCCCAGATTTCAGGGCGCCCCTTCTTGTTTCAGTAAGTCCCCGGCCCCCCCCCCTGGGCCGCACACGTACCGCCGGCCATGAGTGGCGTCCCCTCCTCTTGGACGCCTCCCTCTTTGACGCCCCCGAATCGCTCGGGCGTGTGCATTTTTCCGGCGAGGGCCATCGAGGAGCATCCTGGGCCGTCTTGGGGAAAAATAAGCGCGCGAAGCCGCGAGATGGAAGGGGAATGGGCGCCCGATCGATGGCAAGGTTAACGCTTTTTTCGTGTTCGGTTCAGTCTCCCCTTGAGTGCTCACGTCTGGTGTGGCGTGATGTTGTGACAAATGGTGCAGTTGCGTGTGGTACGATTTGGCAAGGTGGGATCGAGTATGGGGAGAGCGCGTGGTCGACGATTGGGTGGAGCGGGCGAAAGAATCACGCCAGAAGGGAAGAAGCGCGGCATTCTCGAGAGGGTGCCTTGCCAGCCGATCGGGGTCCTCGATGGAATGTGTTGTTGCCCCTGACGTGCCAGAGGCCTCTTAGGTTGTCTTCGCAGTCGTTTGGTATCCCTGGAGGCCGTCTCGGGGGACTCCTGGAGGCATTTGTGAGGCCGTCTGTAAGGCCTCAGGGGAGATCCATGGGCCGTCGGAGAGGCCGTTTGGGTTCTCGCGAACACCTTTTGGGTGCATCTTGACGGTGGAATGCCCTCCAGACTGGCACGCTCTTCTCGGGGGAGCGTAAGACCCGGG
Organism: Prorocentrum cordatum; assembly: GCA_963575745.1. Taxonomy (NCBI): domain Eukaryota; class Dinophyceae; order Prorocentrales; family Prorocentraceae; genus Prorocentrum; species Prorocentrum cordatum. Next base: position 16,732 of record CAUYUJ010002462.1, read on the forward strand.
TTTGCCGGGACTCGGGTTCGCCATCGTTTTTTGACCACCGCGACTCGGATTTTGACGAGGAGGAGTTTTGTGGGATGTTTGCAGCGGGAGGCCTCGTCAAAATGCAGGCTCGGCCTCGTCATTTTTTTGACGACCTCGTCGGGGATTTCCGAGTCCCCCGTACCCGGGTCTTACGTCTCCCCGGTCTTCGGGCTCTGTACTCCAAGCTGACCTACGATACCAGCACGACTGAGCCTTGGAAACGTCTCGGGCTCGCTAGGTTCGCCGGGGCTGACCCGACTGGCATTCTTATCTCAGCGAGGGAGAGGTCCGCTCTTCTCCTAGGCAGCCTTGCTGGGCTGGCGGCTTGGTCCACTGTGGACAAACAGGCTGCCGCTGATTTCATGGAGAGGGTCTCCGAGGCGGCACGTCAATGTCACGATGAACTTCCAGGTGTTCTTCGGGAGCGTCGCAAGCTAAAAATCGGTCGGGAAGCTTCCCCTCTTCAAGGAGCTCGGCGAACAGGCATTGCAGGCGTTACGGCATCAAGCTCCACCAGACGGTCAGCGATTGTTGTTTATGAGTCAGTGGTCCAACGTCCTGCAGCAGACTGGGATCTCGGAGAGCATCGTAACCGACTCCTGGGGCATCGCGGCTTTGGCCGAGAAGGGGGATGAGAAACTGTGGGATTGGTGTGCCGGGAAGCATGTTGTTCTTTGGGCTCCGAAGGACAATAATGCTCTGACCAGATGCCCGGCCGCACTCTTGCGTCGTACTCCAGGCCACCGCTCCCTCTCCACAAAGCTGGTGGCCCCTATCGCTCTCCTGCCGGGTATGTCGACGGTTACCGGAGTGACCGATCTGTGGTGGCATCCGCTCTTGGGCCAGAAGGCGGCCTCGCTCGTTCGTCATTGCACTTTCATCCCAACGCCCATGGAGATGATCAACACAGGCCCCGTTGGCCCCAGACTGACAAAGGCGGGCCTCGCCAACTTCTCGCTTCAACATGAAGGCCCTCGCGTTGCGCCTCAGGTGGTTTTCCCGCAAGCTTCGATTCTTCATGTGGCAGGTGTACGTATCGTCGCGCTGGATTTGCAGACTCTGGACCTGTCAAGGGTGATGGCGATACTTCAAGACCCATTGTATGCTGAGTTTCTTCCCTGGCATCCGCGCAGGAGTGTCCTTAGCACTACGGACGTCCCCCGCGTCTCCATCGACGTCAGCATCCCCAGCTCGTACACGGACCTGTATGGGCAGTTGCTTTTTCAGCGAATGCGCCGCCAAGCACTCCCTGTCGACGCGTATTGGTCAGCCCACTCCATCTACGAGGCTACCCAAGCGATGGTCATGGAAGTCCATGCTCCTGCCAACATCCCGAAGTTTTGGGGCCTATGCACCCAGCTGGCGGCCATCAGCCGGACGAAACCCCTCGTGTTCTCCGATACGCCAGCTGAGCAAACGACAGCCATGGTGAACCAGGTGCTGCAGGAGGGCACCACGGCAACAGCATTCAAACTCAAATGCAAAGCCTCGCGCAACGGAGGGCGCACCATCGCAGTGCCATCGGCTACAGCTGCCGACTTGGCGGCCTCCAGGCGGCAGGGCAACGCGAACGTTTCGACCGCGGACCTCCTTGCCGACATCATCGTCCAAGGGGGGGTGGGCAAGGAGGACTGCGAGGTGCTGAGGCTCCTGATGACACACTTGTGCCAGGCTAAGGGCTTACATCTCTCGGAGACAGATTACAGCGGGCTCCACACACAGGAGAGTGCATCCATTTGGCCTCGCAGGACCTCGCGGCTCCCCCCTGCCGCCTCCGAGTGCTTCTTCCTGATCTGGAGGCCGTCCGGAAGGTCCGCGCGGCACTGCACGAGAAAACGCTGCAGGTCGGGCAGTATAGAATCGGCATCGAGGTCACCAGCGATTACTTCGAGTCGGCCAGCGTGCCGGGAAATGGCAAGCGGAGGCACCGCTGACCGCCGCCTGCCTCCGAGCCGACAGCGGCCAATTGCATGGTGGAATTCGTTGTTTTTGGACTGCAGGCCGAACGATGGGGTGGTACTGGACGTCGTCATGCGACTCCGCCCCGCTTCGGTGAGGCCGGGTTGTCCTGGCCGCGCTGGTGTGCATCATTATCATCATCATCTTTATTTTGCCGGTGGTATTTCTTGTTCGATGGATGTTTCTTCGGCTTCCTTTGGGAAGTCAGACCGTCTCCTACCACTACCCCCAGCCTTCAGCTATGGCGAGGGCGACGTGCTCCCTCAGGTTCTCGGCGGGAGTCCCACAGAAGTCCCAATCAGCACCTACCGTCATCAACGTCTTCTCCGCCCACTCGGGCTCCTCGGGCTCTCTCAGATTCTTCCACCTGCCAGGTCGGTGCCAGCTCCTACGGCTTCGACGAGTCATCCGAGATCAGGGGCGACGTGCGTTGCGCCACATGGCATGCCCAGTCAATGTGCGACGTCCTCATGTTCACCGAGGCTCCGCCGAGGCTCACGGGACCACTGGGAGGCACAAGGCTTGGCGAGCTCCTTTCGGATTTACCTTTAGATGGTCAGCAGGCCCCACCAGTGGGCACGCGGGGACCGGCATTGTGGTCTGGGAGAGCTTCCTCGCTAAGTTCGACGAGGTACAGTGGCATGTGATATGGCCTGGCCGCGCTGGCCGTCTCTCGCTGCGTGGCCGGTAAGGCGCGCTCGACCTCATTGTGAGCTAGTTCCACACGGGTGCGCTGATCCAGGAGCCAGACTTGCACGGCGTGCCCCCAACAGAGCGCCACCTCGCAACTTCATTCCCGGCGCTCTGGGATCTCCTCCGCATCCACATCCGCCGACACACAGCTAACCCGAATACTGCGCCCACCATCCTCGGGGGCGACTTCATTTGGGTTTTTGCGGCCGCGCCTCTGCCGAGGCTTCCTGGCGCCGAGTCCAGAGAGAGGAACGCCATTCCGAACAGATCATCGGCACCCCCTTCAAGCTGCGCGAAATTCAGCCAGAAATGACCCACGCGGCTGCGCGGGCCCGCTCCCGGCTGGACCGCATGCATTGTAATCAGCACGTGGTGGAGCAGATCGACCGAGCCATCAAAACGGATGTCTTGGAGTGGCGCATGCATCTCTCCAACCACAGGGCGGTGCTTCTCTCGCGGCGCGCGCCACAGCGCATGTTGGAGGAGGACCATGGGATTTCGCGCGACGCGACCACCCACGAGGACTTCACGCGACAAGTGTTTCTATCGTTCCAGGAGGAATGCCGACCTGCGGCCTCGGGCACTCGCCACGTGAAAATGATGATCGGGGGAGCGTAAGACCCGGGTTTGCCGGGACTCGGGTTCGCCATCGTTTTTTGACGACCGCGACTCGGATTTTGACGAGGAGGAGTTTCGTGGGATGTCTGCAGCGGGAGGCCTCGTCAAAATGCAGGCTCGGCCTCGTGATTTTTTTGACGACCTCGTCGGGGATTTCCGAGTCCCCCGTACCCGGGTCTTACGTCTCCCCGAGATGAAGGAGGCCATGGAGGAAGCCGGGGCGCCGTGGAGATCGACGACCGCTTGGGCGTCACGATGCGTTTTCCCCGCGCCGCAGAGCATGGCGCCATGGGCTTCATTTCGACTTGCCTGCTCCGGTATCCATATCTCAAAGACCTGGTGGACAACCCGCGCGAGACGGACGGCAACCTCGCGCGACGGCTCCAGCCCGCGCGGAAACGCGCTGTCGGGCTCGCCCGGGAACGCGCGCTCGACGAGCTGGGGAAGGTCGAGCAGGCAGTGCAGGCGGGCGAACAGGAACGTGCATCGCGAGCTCGGCGAAGAGCCTCACCCTCACGCCTTCTCCACCGACTCTCTCCGGGACGCTTTGGCGCCGCGCGGGCGATCAAGGACCAGAGCGTCGCGCGCCCCACGGAGCCGTCTGCGACGGCGGCCGCCCTCCGGACTCACTGGCAGCATGCGTTTCGCGGTCGCGGGATCGACGAGGATCTCCTCCAGCTGTGGTCGGAGGAGGGCGCGGACGATCGCGCAGAGCATGGGCCGCTCCACCTGTGGTTGGAAAAGGGGCACATCGCAAAGGCGTTGGAATTCTCAAACAATTCGGCTCAACGCCCGGACGGCGTTCCTTACGCTGCATGGCGCCATTTGGAGGACAGGGGCGCGGGGATTTCAACGAGAGCCTCCTCATGTCCCCCCCCCCCCCAAGAAGGCAGCGGGGATCACGGCCGAGGGCGACGAGGTCTCCGAGTCAGGGGGCGTGCGTCCACTTAACGTTACGAATGCCGACAGCCGCCTCCTGGCGAGCGCATGCCGCATCCTGGTGGAGCCGGGTCCTTGCCCGCTTATCACAGACGACCCGCGGGGTTTCCTCCCGGGCCGGTCCACGCTGGCGAATCTCATCGACGTTGACGAGGCTATGTTGTATACGGCGGCGAACGACGAGGGGGGCATGGCGTTTTTTCTTCGATTTCGCAGCCGCCTTTCCGCCCATCGAGCACCGGCCCTTCATCGCTTTCTTCCCGCACCTGGGTTGGCCCCGTTGGCTCGTCAATTGCGCGGTCCGCTTGTGCAGGCACAGTTATTGTTACCACCATCGTCGTGGGGTGCGATACCCTGGCTTTGAGCTCGCCCGCGGCGTCCGGCAGGGCTGCCCACTCTCTCCATTATTGTTTGTTGCCTGTTCAGATTTGCTTCTTCGGCGGCTTGCCCGCGCGTTCCCAGAGGCAGTTGCTGGGGCTTGGGTGGGCGATCTTGCTATGGTCCTAGCCGGCGGTCGGCGGCAGCTCGGCGCTCTGCAGGCGTCGTTCGATGAGTTCGGACGGGTCTCAGGACTTGGTTTGAACATCCCGGCGACGGCGGTGGCGCCGCTGGATCCGCGCGACGAGCGCGAGGTTCGCGCCGCGGCGGCGGCGGGCGCGCCTGGAAGGGGAGGACTGGCAATTTCAGCTGCGGCGAAATATTTGGGATTATACGTCGGCACTGGCAGGGGGCAGCTCTCTTGGGAAGCCCCGCTCCAGAAATGTGTCGAGCGCGCTCAGCAATGTGGCACCATGCGCGCCGGTCTCCTCATGGCCATGAAAGAATGCCGGTTTTCGTGGCATCTGTCTTATTGTTCGTGGAATTGTTAGAGGAGTTACCACCCGCTTTCGGGTTCTCGGTGGCCGCGGCCTGCGGGGGGGCTTCTCCCGGGCTGCGCTACTCGGAGGAGTTAGCCGGCATCCCTTCGACGATCGTCGCGGCGAAGGCCAGGGTCGTGAACTTCGAGGCCCACGGGGCCCTCGACATCGGGAGACGGGCAGCAATGCTGCAGGCCTTGTCTTGTACTGCAGCTTCTGCGCTGGGTCGCCCCGGTTGGTTTTGCGTTCGGCGCGACAATACCTTCATCCTCAACCTGCATCGGGCGGCGTGCCCGGTTGACGCGATTTGTCGTCGATGTCCTGATGACCGTCTTTGGGAAGAACGGCTCGGTTGGCAGAAGCGGGCGGCGAAACGCATGCACGGAAATTCGCAGGCTCTCGCTTAAGGACATATCATCTCCAGAAAAGTTTGACCATTGGTGTATTCCTTTACTTCGTGGTCGACGATTACATCGGGCCCGCCATGTCTTGCAGCTTGTGAGCAGCACGTGTCAACCACGGAATTGGGCTGTTACCGTCAGCCTTTTCTGCAATTGGTGGTGTACGCGATCACGATTCGGGGCTCGTGGCGAGTGCCGGATGGGCTGCGGTTGCCCATAGGACAGCGTTCGGCACCTCGCTTGTTGCCCCGTTGTCCGACGTCTGTTCAGCAGGCGCGCAGGCGTCCAACCGCCCGTTTCAGGCTTCGAGCTGGAGGCCTTCCGGGGCTTGGGGGACCAGTGGCGGCTGCGGGAACGGGTCCAGCGTAGGGCTCTAGCTGTGGACGCTCTGCGCCGGACTTACAACGGCAGGCGGCACGGTCACTTGGAGACTTCGGACTTCGATGGGGCGTTTGCCGAGTATCTCCGTGAAGGCCAGCGCGGAGTCGAACGTTTAAGTTGACGGGAGTTCCTTTCGCGTCCCGCTAGTGCCGGGCGCTGGGGAGGAGGAGACGTTTTGGCGCGCATGCATGTAGATTATTGTGTTTGTCGCAGGCGGGATGCCCCTGCTAGGGCGTGTGTGCCCACACGGGTATAGCAACGCTCCGGCTTCCAGGCGACTTGTTTTCTCATTTTTCTCCTCCCCCTCTCCCCACCCCTCTCCCTCCACGTGGTCGTGTCTCCTGTTGAAAATTTACGTGGTCATCCACGGAGCTCGGATTCAGATAGTTACCTAATGTTGCCAGTGCGCGCGACGGCTCGCCTATCGCAGGTTGGCCTGAGCGTCGCTCGGTTGGGTGCGTTTTATTTTCCCCGCCGTGCAATGGACGGAATTAAATGATACGAATCTGGGCATTTTCGTATCAGCCTCTCCCTCTCCTCTCCCTTCTTCCTTCCTCCTCCTCTCTCTCGGCACTGGGTGTGCATCCGTTTCCACACGCTTGGTGAGGAAGAAAACGGCGGATTTCAAATGCAAGCGGCATTCGCGTTACGACGACGGTTGTTGAAGCATGCGGTCCGCTCCCATCACCCCCCTCCAAAAACCAAATATTGGCCTTGATGGTTTTTCAGCTGTCTTTGGGGCTTCTTGGAAGCTAGGGAGTCTCGTGGACGTCTTTGGGGTTCATTCCCTACCTAGGCTCTGCCTAGAAGGGTTCTTACTCGGTTTGCTTAAAGGGGCCGGGCAGTGGTTCTCGCCCCGGGCGGTTCCCCCAGGATCCGCCCCGCGGTTCCCCCAACTACGTCCCCTTTGCTTAGCGTCGCCTATCTCATCTTAGCTTAGCTTATTCCATCTTAGCTTATCTTAGCTTCATATTGGCTCAGGTTTATTTTAGCTTAGCTTACCTTCAGTTTAGCTTCGCTGAGCTTTAGCATAGCAGAGCACAGCATAGCGTAACATAGCATAGCGCACCACAGCATATCATAGCATCGCCCAGCATAGCATAGCGCAGCACAGCATAGCATAGCATAGCATAGCGCAGCACAGCACAGCATAGCACAGCGCAGCATAGCATATCATAGCATAGTTTAGCATAGCACAGCGCAGCATCACATAGCATAGCATAGCATAGCATAGCATAGCATAGCATAGCATAGCGCAGCATAGCATAGCATATCATAGCATAGCATAGCATAGCGCAGCATAGCATGGCATAGCATAACATAGCATAGCATTCCAAGGGGCTACAATTCCTAGGTAGGGTTGCACTGGGGTAATTTTTGAAAAAAGGGCGGAGGGCGCTGAAACTGCCAGTCTTTAGGCGGGCCCTCTGGGACACCAAATTTGCGAAATGCATTATGTTGACTTTATGGCTCCTTGCACACTGGCGTGTTCGGCCGAAGAGACGGCAAGTAAAGCTTTGACGCCCAGTCGTCCGCCAAAATTGGGCCCATGGATAGGGGATAAGTATTTGGGGTAGGGGGAAAGTCCCTCCCACTGCGATGCAAGGATTTCGTAGAGGAGGTTAGGGTCCATCCCTAGTCCAGGGGGCTGGTGGGATGCGACGAGGAAGATCAGGAGGAGGAGAAGAGGAGGAGGAGGAGAAGAGGAGGAGGAGGAGTTGGAGGAGACGGAGGAGAGTTACGTAGGATGACGATGTGGCCGAGGAGCACGATGCGTTAGGACCGAGCAGGAGAAAGAGAATGAGCTGGTGTGGACGGCTGGTCTCCAAGGCCGGCGTCCGAGCATTTGGTGTCAGACTGGGCCCGTCCCGGGGCAGGTGTGGGGAGAGCGGGGGAAGAGAAACAATGATTTCCTAAAGCAGATCCGTTCCCATCGCCCCCTACCGTGGGCCCCCTTGGCGCCATCTTGAGATCTTGAGGCGTCTTGGGCCGATTCGGGGAAAAGTTTGGCCCTTAGGGATGTCTCTCGGAGACCTCTGAGGCTAACTCGATGGCCCCTACGAGCCCTCTAAGGCAATTTTGAGCCCGCCACAGGCCAGCACATCTCGATCGAGAAGCTGACGACGGACATTATGACCGCCGTGACGAAGGAGGCCAAGCAGACCGGGATCTGGAAGAGCATGAAAGTCAAAGGGGAAGGACTGCAGATGGGGTGGAAAGGAGGAGGGAGGGAGGAGGAGAAGAGGAGGAGGAGGAGAAGGAGGAGGAGGAGGAGGAGGAGAAGGAGAAAGAGAAGGAGGGAGGAGAACGAAGGATGGAGGAGGACGAATGAGGGAGGTGGGGGGGAGTGAGGAGCGAGGCTGGGCGGGGGAGAAGTAAGGAGGAAGGGGGGCCGAGGAGGAGGAGCAATAGAAGAGCGAGAGAGGACGAGGATGGGTGCGTGCAGCGGGTGTGTCTTCTCAAGAAGAAGAAAGAGAAGAGGAGGAAGAAGAAGCAGCTTGCACAGACATGAATGTTGGACATCCGCGCGGAGCTCCGACATTTCACATTTGTGCTGTTGCTCTTTCTTCCCTGGGAGCCCCGAGCCTCCAGTCCCGAGTCTTGTTCCGCCCGTGAGGGCGTGTAAGGGGGCAGGGGTCTTCGGCACAGACGCACCGCATGCAACGCTGGGTCCTTATCCTCCGTCACCGTGACCCGTGGTGCCCGAGGCCGCGCCGCGGGCGATCCGGCAGCAGACCGCACGGCACCTCGCTCTGCTTGCGCCCCCCAGGCTCTTCTCCAGCGCCGCCTCCGGCTCGTGTTGTTTGCTTTGGCCGTGGTGCCCCCGCCGAGCCTTGAGATCCGAGCGTTGCACTTACTCCAGATTTCGTAATAAAGGGAGGGGGGTCTCATTTCGGGGGGGGTCTCTTCCAGGCTATCTTGGAGGGCCTGGGGGGGTCTGGGGACGATGTTTTGGAGGGTTCTCGCACGGGGGAGGTCTGAAATGGCTTGTCTTGGAGGGTCCAGACCCCCTCCCTTTTATTACGAAATCTGGAGTACTTCACCCTGATCGGGAAGACAATTTTCGGGTTGGGAGGGTGGGGTTGGAAGACATGTGGATACCATGACACGTGGGCTGCCGAAGGTATCGTTCACTGCATCCCGATGCTACTGCTCATGCTATCAATCCTCCCCCGATCCCTGTTTCCCAACACGATAATTGTTCTCCTCACCTCGGCGTTGTCGCCCAATTTCGGGCCCTAGAACCGTAGCATATCGATCCTGCTCGAAAAACTCTGAAAGAGGAGGAGGACGAGGAGGAGGAGGGGAAGGGGGGAGGGTGAAGGGAGGAGGAGGAGGAGGAGGAGGAGGAGGAGGAGGAGGAGGAGGAGGAGGAGGAGGAGGAGGAGGAGGAGGAGGAGGGGGGAGGATGGCGGGAGGAGGAGGCGGAGGAGGAGGAGGCGGAGGAATATGAGGAGGGTGGAGGAGGACGACGAGGAGGACGAAGAGGAGGAGGAGGAGGAGGAGGAGGAGGAGGGGAGGAGGAGGAGGAGGAGGAGGAGGAGGAGGAGGAGAGGAGGAGGAGGAGGAGGAGGAGGGGGGGGGGAGGATGGCGGGAGGAGGAGGCGGAGGAGGAGGAGGAGGCGGAGGCGGAGGAATATGAGGAGGGCGGAGGAGGAGGAGGAGGCGGAGGAGGAGGCGGAAGGAGGACGACGCGGGAAGTTGTGGGAACTTCTATTGGACTTGAGGTGTTTCGTTGGGCGTAGGCGGGAGTTCTGGAGGGTTCTAGGGGTCCTTGGGGGTCGTAAGGCATCGTCTCTCCCCCTCTCGCGCCACGGGGGGAGGGCCACAATAGGGTTGGGGAGAGACGGGGGCGGGGAAGCGAGGAGAGGGTGGAGGGCAAGCAGGGCAGGAGGGAGAATAAAGGGGGAGACTGGAGCAGAGTGGCGGTGGGAAGGAAACGAGAGCGGTGGAGGTGCGGGAAACGGCGCCACCCCGGGCGGCCCCCGTGGAGAGGGCCCCCGCAAGCGGCTCTTCCGAGGGCCCTTCAAAGCAGCCCTATGCGAGACAATCCTGCCAGAGGCAAGGAAGCCCAAACGCGGACTAAGGCGCTTGAACTCGCGACGGGCCCCGCTTCCCCAGAGATCCAACGCATTGGAAAAAACCAAGGACGGAGGCTCCTCGCAGCTTTCGGCCTCTAGGACCCCTCGCCAGGCCCCAGGACCGTGAAGAAACGACGCAGGATGAAGAATGGACCCCGGGGAAGGGGTCGAGACTTCCGGGCGGCCCCGTATTGAGAATATCGCGACAGCGGGTCGATGGGTCCCCACGTAATCGGTCCGTCGCCACACGAGGCGGCGCTGGCCTCATCTTGCGGGGGCCCCCTCCCCGCTCCGTGGAACTGGCGCCCACGCGCGAGGGCCTCTCCCCTCTTGGGCGACGTGGGAAACGGGGCCGGATGCGCCGACATTCGCGCGCAAGCTGCCCGCGCAAGCCTCGGCGTGGTGTCGCTATGTCATCTCGCGTACGACCCCGTTCTTCTCGTCGCTCATTCGCTGTCTTCCCACATGTTTCGTTGGGTGATGGTTTTCTTCTCTGCCGCGTCGCACCCGCGTTTCCTCCTCCTCCCCTTCTCCTCCCTCCTCCCCTCCTCCTCTTCCTTTCTCCCCTCACGCCCGCGCAACACATGCACAGCACGTACGTGGGACACGCGGCTACATACAGCCGCACGTATGCACATTTCCGCGCACACGCACACACCATACAACGCCAGTGCGCGCCTGGCGTGCTGTCTGTCCACCTGCGAAGATCACACCTCACCTCCCTTCTCCCCTCCTCCTCCTAATCCTCCTCCTCCTCCTCCTGCTCCTCCTCCTCTTCCTCCTCCTCTCCTTCCTCCTCCTCCTCCTCCTCCTCCTCCTCCTCCTCTGCCTCCTCCTCCCTTCTCCCACGCGCAACACATGCACTCCACGTGCATGAGACACGCGTCTTCGTACAGCCGCACGCATGCACACACTCGCACACACACCAGACAACGCTAATGCGCGCGCGGCGTGTTGCCTGTATCATATACCCAAGACGCATGCGCCATACATTGGGCATCCACATGAGACGTACGTCCAGATACGGCACATGACACGCTGTCCACAAGACATACGTGTAGGATTCGCAGTGAATGGCAGGGGTAGCGTTTTCTCGACACCAGAGAGGGTGCGCAGGGGGTGTCCCCGAACGCGGCCGCTATCAGAGCTGGTCGTCCAGGACACAGCAGGCGTCGCATTGTCTCGACACCATAAGGGGTGCGCGGGGGTGGTCCGTGAGCGCGGCCGCTATCCGAGCTGGTCGTCCAGGGCATAGCGGGCGTTGCATTTTCTCGACACCAATAGGGAGTTCGCAGGGGGTGGTCCATGAGCGCGGCCGCTATCCCAGCCCGTCGTCCAGGACATAGAAGGTGGTCCCTGAGCGCGGCCGCTATCTAGCTCGTCGTCCAGGGCATAGCAGGCGTGGCATTTTTTCGGCACCGGAGAGGGTGCGCAAGGGGTGGTCTCTCACCGCGGCCTTCATGCGTGCCAGGGCCGGAGAGCGCGGCAGGCGTGGCACTTCCTCGACTTGGGTCGGAAATGCGTGGCAGGCGTGGCCTTGTCTCGACTACAAAGGGGTGAGCAGGGGGTGGTCTCTCACCGCGGCCTCTGTGCGTGCCAGATTCGGAGAGCGTGGCAGGCGTGGCACTTTCTCGACACCGGAGGGAGTGCGCATCGGGGTCGGAGGAGGGTGATAGTTCGTCGTTGGTGATAGTTCGGCGAGCCGGCGATGCTGGCAACGCGGGTTTTGCCACGCCCGCGTAGGCTACGCCCGTGAAGCCCGCGCCCACGCAGGCCTTCACCCCTTCAGCGGTCTCCAGCACTTCTGCTTGGTACCTCTGTTCGTTTCACGGGCACCCCTCGCATTCAGCTGTTCCCTGAGCCTGTTGAGACAGACCGCCGTTGGTCGCACGTGCCATGGTCGCACGGCCTGCGAGAATAGATTCACCTCGAGCGGGAAGACCGTTGGAATTGCGCATGAGAAATGGGGAAACATCCGCGACGAGAGTTCATAATGCTGGATAGCGCGTGGATGATAACATGGTAAGCGAATGCGGAAGACTTTCCCTACTTGCATGGAGGAGAGGGAGAGGGGGGGCGCGGCGAGGCCCGGAAGGAAAGTTGGGCTTCACGCCGCGCAAGTCAGGGCTGACTTGCACGCCTGTTCGGCCCAGCGCTGTTTGAAAAAAAGGCAGCGGAGGCCTGGGGGGCGGGGGAACCACGCGGGTGAACTCGCCAGACTCTACCAGGAAGCTGCATAACTACACGCGACGTGGCTGGCCTGGGCGGGCGAGCAGTGGATGCACATGTAGCCACATGTCTCTCCCAGCGGTCGGCCCTCGTTTGGGCAAACACGGTGGTCCTCCACATGTCAACGGAGAGCCCAGAGGGGGAAGTGAGAAGGGGCGGGCCTTGTCAGAAGTCCTTGTGAGAAGTTCCCTGAGCTTTCCCCGAAGACGCAGGAGACCCCTCAGAGGGAGCGGGGGCCCGCTGAGGAGCCCCGCCGCCTTCTGAAAAGGCCTTTTCCTTCTCATTTCCCCTCTCTCGCTCGCCGCCGAACGTGTGTATCCAGCAAGTGACATCCAGCGGTTCCCAATGTGAATCTAGCCATGCTCGGGCATTGCTAGTAGTGCCCCTCCCCCAGTGTGCCCCCAGGATTTCCAAGGAGGCCCCAGCGGCCTCCAGAGCACCGGCCAGGAGGCCCAGAGGGCCCCAGGGGCCCCAAAATTGCCTAAAGAGCTGGGGGCACCTTGGGCCAGGGGCACATTTAGCAACCGCCGACTCCGGGGGAGGGGTGCAGGCCTCTGAGGAGGAGGCTGCCTTTCTGAGGCACGGGCTTTTCATCGATATAGATGAGTCCCGCGCTTCCTAAAGAAACAGTGATGTTTCTAAAAAGCCTTGCCCCCCCCTCCTCCAGAGGTCCCCCGGGGCCCCAACATTGACGTAAAAGTTGGGGGCACCTTGGACCAAAGGGCGCCTCCGAGCAACACCCAGCCACGCGTGTGCTCCCAGCGCCTCCGGACGCGAGAGCGCGCTCCCGGCGCCCCCTCTGACCGCGCCCGCCCCGGAGGGCTGGAGAGCGGCCCCCGTCGAGGGGCGCCCCCCCGCGCCCCCTTGAGGAAGGGGCAGCCGCCGGCGGTATACGGCGGCATCCGTCTGGATAAACCCGCCGGTTTAGCAGGAGTTACGGTCCCAATGGGGCTACTGCGACCGGCACGTGGTCGTAGGCGAGGGGTGTCCCCCCCCCCTCACTCGGGCGCCAATCCCCGGGAGGGGCCCGCGCGCGGGGGGGTCCTGAGAACGACCGGTCGGGAGGGAGGCCCGGGGGGGGCCCTCCTGGAAATGCCTTGGCCCCCCCCCCTTTTCTGACCTTCCAAAGTATTAAAACATAGCCTTCCAGACGTGGAGACCTCGTTGGACCACCTAAAGCTTCGGCGGGAATTTGGACGTCGAGTTCCTGGTCCAGGGCCCCCCTCTCCCCTTGTTACACAATCGCCCACAGCTGGTCCACCATCACTTGCAACAGATATACACCATCGTTTCCTGCAGAAGCGCCACCATTTACAACAGCCACGCCATTCACGGCGGAGGTTCAACCCATACTGAACAATAGTCTATACGGAGTGGTCGGTCACTGTCTGGACTTACTCCGTCTGGATTTACTCCGTCTGGATTTGGCCCCCCTTGAGATCCGACGTGGCAACGAAATTGCAACATTGTGAAAATCACGCCCGAAGCCCTAGATCCCCCCATTTCTCTGCATAATTTTTTCGAGCCAGATCGATATGTGAGGGCCTTGGGGCCCGAAAAGAGACGAAACAACGCCCGGCTCGAACGCATTGAGACGCGAAGATCCCAGGGCTTCCTGACCCAGAGATCGGATATCGTGTTTTTTTCAATGCGGAGTCCCTGGAGGTCTCGACACCTTCCCTGGGACTGGCTTTTCATCCTGAGTTGTTTTTTGACGGTGTTGGGGCCCAGCGAGGGCCCTTGGAGGCTGAAAATTGCGAAAAACCTCCGCGCTGATTTCTTCATCTGCACGAGCGAAATGGGTACGGAAAGAATGGGTACAGTGCCCAACAGCGGATCTGGTTCATTTTGGACAGGACTCGCTGTCCACGCCGCCGCGGCCTGTGCCCATTCAAAGCAGAAGGCCGCCTGCCCAACAGCGGCCGCTGTTGGTTTGGGACAACATTTGTTGTTGGGCACTGTACCCATTGGTCCGTGCCCATCTCGGGCGTCCAAATTTCAGTGCGCTGCAATCTTTGGGGGCACCTGCAGTGGCTATGGACTGCCTGCGGCAGCCATGCCCTCCGTTGCCGCAGCCGTGCGGAGGCGCCGCACACGCGCACAAGACATCCACGGGGGAGGCCCCGGGCCCCCGCCCCCGGCACGGGCCGCGCCAGGAGGCAGCGCTTCCTCGCTCGCCGTGATGCGCGCCCGGGCCCTGCAGATCCGCGAGTGGAAGAAGGAGGAGGCGCGCTGCCGTGGGTCCGGGGAGGACAATCCCAGGAAAAGGGCACCCCGTTCCGCTGCCCCTCGCCCGTTTCCCCCCGTGGTCGGCCTCCCGGGAGGCTCCCGTCGCCGCCGCGGGATTCGCCTCGAGATCCTGGTTGGAGCGAAGACCCGGCAGAGGGCCGTGGGGTTCAGCGGCATCGGCACCTGGCCGACCCAGATGTCCGACGCACCGACAAAGATCAAGACGGAGGTTTCTCGCAGTCTTCGGCCTCCAGGGGCAGGGGCCGGGCCCCTAGGACCGTCGAACATCGACTCAGGATGAAAATTCGGTCCTGGGGAAGGCGCCGGGACTTCCAGGGACCCCGCATTGGAAAAAAACACGGCTTCGGCTCCCTGGGGAGCGAGCAGCCGCCGCCCTGCCGCCGGGCACCTCCGGGGGCAGGAGGGGGGGAGGGAGGAGTGCGACGCCTCCAGCGTCTCGCCCCCATGGCTTGCCCGAGAAGGAGGGGAGGGAGGAGATAGGAGGCATCGGGGAAGCACCCTGACAAGCAGGGTGTGGATGTCACAGTCAATTGCCACCTCCTTCACCTCTGTGTGTGAAGATCTTGTCTACTGGCCTTTGGCTCATTCCGACACCGTGCTTGGATTGCGGGTGTAAAGCCTAATTATTTGATGTTCGTTAGGGTCTCGTGGGAGGCCTCTCGGGGGCCTCTTACGCAGCCGCGACGCAAGTGTCTGCAAATTGTTGTGGCGAAGGTGTCTCCCATCCCTCTTAAGATCCCTGACATCATGGTGCTGCCGTCCGTCGGCGGAGCAGTTCCCGATCCGCCTGACGCATACAAGTTTGTTACCCCAAAGCCAGATCCGAAGCTACTCCGCGCCACACCCCATCAAGTATCGAGCAGGATGCGCCCGCACGCGGAGCCGTTGGAGTATTCCGCCCTGCTGCGCCATTGGCGAAGGAAGATTGAAAGAAGCTCACCTCTTGCGGGCCGTTTTGGGGCGTCTTGGGGACTGTTTTGGGCCTCTCGGGGGCCTCTTGGGGCTTCTCGGGAACCTCCTCTTGGGGTCCTCTTAGGACCTCCTGGGCGCCTCTTGGGGTCCCCTGGGGGGCCTTTTTGGGGCGGAAGGCTCGGATGTTCGGTTCGTGCTCTCTCTCTTGGGCCGTTTTTGGGGTCGTCTTTGGACCCTCTTTGGCCGTCTTGGGCGCCTCTTGAGCCGTCTTGCAGCCCTCTTGGGCCCTTTCGAGGCCCTCTTGCAGTCTTGGGGGCCTCCAGGGCCGTCTGGGAGCGTCTGGAAGCCGACAAGGCGAGAAAGCCACAAACCTTCAAAATCCTTCAGGAAATTAGTAATTTGCTTGAGAGGCCTCTTGGAGGCCTTTTGGGGCGTCTTGGAGGCCTCTTGGGCCGTCTGGGGGCCATCTCGAGCATCTTGGAGCGATCGTTCGGCGACCCTTGGACCTCTTCGACCGTCTGGGGGTCCTCTTGGGGCCCTCTTGGCCCGTCTTGGGGCCCTCTTGGGGCCCAAAAAGTCATCCGACAGGGTGCCGGGAACCCCGTGAGAATCGCGCCAAGCCCCGGGAGATATGACAATTTGGGGTCCGGGCCCCTTCAAGGCTCCTCAGGAAGGATGACCGAGGCTCAGGAGATGAGGCAAAATACCTGAGGACACGCCGACTCCGTGCCTAGAGGCACGGTGGCGGATTCGGTGGGGCCAGCTGCATCTCAGCGCTGGCATCCAGCTGACCTTGCGTCTGTGGTTTGGGCGTAGCTGCCTAGCTGGAGGGAGGAGGAGGGGGAGGAGGAGAAAGAAGGAGCCGCCCCGTGTGAGGGGCTGTGGGGGAGTGCGCCCGACCACAGAGCACCCGCGGCAAAGGGACCCGCGGCGCTCGGAGGAGGCAGGGTGGAGGAGGGGAGGAAGAGGGAAGCAGGGGGGGAAGAGGGAGGGGGTGTTTCGCCTGCTAATGGAGGTCAGCCTTTTCGGAGTCAAGACAAGGTGAGCTTGCTTCCCTGGACTTTTTCGTTCGGGGCCGCATCCCTTTCAACACGTGTTAATTCCCTTGGTTTCTCGTTGGTTATTCCTTGGGATCTTGGCCTGGGCGAGTCTTTTTCCCAGAAGATCTGTGTTCCTCAGTGTACCCTTCGCTTGCGCTCACCCCCAGCGGTGATTCTTAAATAATATGTTTTCCTTAGTGTGCCCTTCGCCGACGCTGACCTACCGAAGTCCGACCCCCATCAGCAGGCGAACCAGGATGGAGAAGGGAGAAGGAGGAGGAGGGACTACAAGGGAGGAGAAGTATCGGGAGGAAGAGGCGGAGGAGGAGGAGGAGGAGGAGGAGGAGGGGGAGCACGAGAGGGGTCTCGTGCCGTTTCCCCCCTCCGCTGCTACCCGAGACCGTTGCTCCAAAAGCGCCCCGCAGGGCGGTCTAGCGGGCGGGAAACATGTCCACATCCGCGGCCTCGCAGTCTGGACTCCCAGGCTGTGACTCGATAGACACAGGGCGGGTCTGCGAGGATGGCCCGCGCGGAGCGCATCCATGGGGTCGCGTATTCATGGGGTCGGGCCCCAGCATCGAAGCCGCATGGGCATAGGTTTGGATCATTCGGATCGCTCACCAGGGTCGGGTGAATTGAAATGGAGAGGGGGAACAGCACCTGCCGCGGACAATAGGTGTCGGCTCCGTCGTCAGGCCCTCTCCTCGATGCATGGACGCCCCTCGCGCAGAGAGGCGCCGTGAGCAGCAGCTGCATACAGCCGATTCGCTGATGTCCCCCTTGCTGTCCCCCCCCCACGTCGTCCGATCCGCGAGAAGGAGGGCTCGTCCTCCCGGTTACCTTCGACGGTGTTTGCCCCCTTGCAGCCCCTGGGGTGGCCCTCGTCGCCTCGGCTGGGGTCCCAGTGACAAGGGCGCCCTCGAGGGCGCGAAGTTATTCGCGCTTCGCGCTTCACGGTTCGGCTCCGATTCCTCCTCATCCTCTTTTGCTCCCCTGGGAGGCGGCGCGAGAGCGCGAAGTTATTCGCACTTCGCGCTTCGCGCAGCGCGAAGCGCGAAGTTGGGAGCCCTTGCAGTGATCGAGTTTCTGCTGGTCAGAGCGTGCTCGAGGGGGGGGGGTCCGGGCGTCGCTTTTGAGGAAGGAGCGTTACCCAAATGTTGCGCGATAGGAGGAGTGGCAGCAGGGAGATGAGCAGGAGGCCAGATGTAGATACCGCACCGAAGAAATCGCAATCCGCATCGGTGTTGCAACACGCCGCCCCGTCCCACAGACCTGAACCCCGGAAGTCCCGACGTGCGTTCCTTTCCCGCTTGCGAGCGCTCCCTGGGCTTCTGAGGTTCCCAGCCTGCCACAGGATCAGGACTTGGGAAGGCTGGAATACGCTCAGGAACCTCTGTTGAGCGTGTCGCGCCGCTGGCTCTGGCCCACCACTCACCACCCACCAAACCACCCCAACCCAACCCGAAGGCCCAAATTTATCCTCGATTTCCAGTGAGGGGGGGTCGGTGAACGTTGAAAAAACACATGGTATCCGTACCCCCCCCAACCCGAAATTCGGGTCAAATTCGGGTCTTCGGGTTGGGTTGGGGTGGTCTGGTAGGTAGTCAACCACGCTTCGGCGCGACACGCTGTCCATTGACCCGGTCACCAGGCGTCCACGTCCGGAGCCTTTCCAAGCCTCCCGCCCCGCGCAGCGGAGCGACACGCTGTCCGCTCGCAGGGCATGGCGTGTCGCCGCCGCCGCCGCCGCCGCGACACGCTGAGCAAAAGTTCCCGACTGTACACCTTAGGCGATGCTTAAGAAAACCCAAGTTTTCGGCCAGAGTCTCGATTATTCTTAACGTTTCCATGTAAATCCAAAGATTTGAATCGACATGTTGGGTTTTTATTCAAATTCTGAGACTATGAATTTCTTAACCCATGATTTTTAAAGCATGTCGCAGGGTGTAGTGTTGTTCATTCGGTGATGCTACAGGCGTGAGGAACCAGGAAGGCTGCGCGGGTCAGACCCCGGCTGCCGCGCAGCAAGACCGTCACAGCGCCAGCGCAGCGTCGGCATCATCCAAACGTAGTAAGACAATCCAGCTGCCTGCGACAAGTCCTGCCAGCCCAGGGGGAACGGGAGGTCGTCACGTGTGACACCTTGTGTCTCTAGGCGTGAATGATGGAGATGAGAACTACGATAATGACGTGGGTGATGATGTTGACACTGGTGCTGCTGCTGCTGCTTTGCTGCTGCTGCTGCTGCTGCTGATGATGATGATGATGATGATGATGATGATGATGATGATGATGATGATGATATAGTGGTGATGATGTTGCTGATGCTGATGATGAGGATACGTTTTCGACGACGATGATGGTGACGATGGTGGTGGTGATGATACTGATGCTGATGATGATGCTGAGGATGATGATGATGATGATGATGATGATGATGATGATGATGATGATGATGATGCTGATGATGACGATGACGATGACTACGCTGACGCTGACGCTGACGATGATAATGATCATGATGATGGTGATGATGGTGATGCTTCTGATGATGATGACGCTGATGATGATGACGATGACGACGATGATGATGCTGATGATGATGATGGTGAGGGAGTTGGTGATGGGGATGATTGGGATGATGGTGATGGCGATTGTGATGGTGATGATGTTGAAGAGGATGAGGATGAGGATGAGGATGAGGATGATCTTGCTGTTGGTGGTGGTGATATCGATGATCGGGAAGACGACGATCAGACGACGATTATGATGATGCATGATGCTGCTGGTGATGATGGTGGTGATGATGGCGATGCTGACGATGGCGATGACGGTCATGATGATTACGGTGATGCTGATGATGATGATGATGTTGGTGGCGATGATGACGGTGATGATAATGACGACGACGATGACGATGACGTGGTACGATAACGGTGATGATGAGGTGGATGTTGATCTGGTGTTGGTGACAGTGATAGCAAGGATGATGAGGATGAGGATGGTAATGATAATGATAATGAGGATGAGGATGCTGCTGCAGCTGCTGCTGCTGCTGCTGATGCTGCTGCTGCTGCTGATGATGATGATGATGATGATGATGATGAGAATGGTGATCATCATCATGATGATGGCACTCGTTTGGGCCGCCTGGGGGCTGTCTTTGAAGTCAATCCAAGCCACCCCCACACCCACTACATCACGGTTTACAGTCAACGCGCATAGTAAGGACAAACGACTTTTTCAAGGGTACCCCTGGGTCCTTGCCTGCCTCCGCCTCTGCGGCCCGTCCCCAGCAATTTTCGCAGGCCAGTTTCTCAGGCTCCCTGGGGGTTTGGCCGCCTGCCGCCCATAATACTTCAACTTCGGCCTCCAAGGGTCCTGCGTCCTTGCCACGCGTCCTTCCTCTACGTTTTCACTGTGTGTGGGGCCAGCGCCTTCTAAGAAACCTTCCCCCCTCCCCCGCCCCTGCCCCCCCCTGTGCGCCGCTACAAAAAAAGCGCGTCCTTGCCACGCGTCCTTGCTACACGCTCTCACTGCACATGCTCCACATTTTCTCTCTCGGGGGCCCGCGGCCCGACCCCCCTCCCGTGGCCCGCTCGTGCCCCGGGCGAGGCCCCCTGGCAACCGGAAGCCAACACGCCGCCGCCGAGCGAGCGGCGGACTCCACCGCTTCCATAAAGCCAAAACACGGTGTTTTCCAGACGCGATTCCCTGTCGGGCGACGAAATCTATACATATCCACTGCTCCCTGGCCAGGCCCACTCTGAACCCAGGATCTGTGTATACGCCCTCCTGGCCCAGCCAGGAGGGTGTGGCGTATACACTGCTGCTGGGTTCACGGTGTGCCTGGCCAGGGAGCAGTGGATATGCATATATTCGGTCGCCCTACCCTGGGACACTGTTCCAGTCGCGTCTGCGCACACGTGCGCCGGCGCAGGTTCACACATTCACGGGAAACGCGAAGTAGTGAGACGCAGAAGCGGTTGTACAACGACGAAACCCGTGTTGTACAACGACTCATGGAACCAGAGGTGTGGCGATTGTAAGATTCGCCGTGGGCGCGCGTCGACTACATCCACAGGCGTTCCGGCGAAAAAAACGTGCTGGTGGGAGTGGGGGTGGGTTGTTGTCTCTTGAGTCCTGGCCTCCTGTGAGGCAGTCTTGGGGGTCCCTTGGGGCCGTCGTGGGGTCCTCTTACGCTGGCTTGGCGCTCTCTTGGACCGTCTTGGGGCCCTCTTCGCAGTATGGTGGGTGTCTGGGGGCCGCCTTGGCGCCGTCGAAGGGCCGTTGAAGGGCCTTCTAAGGCCGTCTTGGGTCCCACGGGAGGCCCCCTTGGGCCGTCTTGGGGCCTTCTTGAATGCCTCTTGGGCCATCGTGGAGTTCTCTTGGCCCGTCTTGAGCTGAGGGCAGCCCGAAAAGGCGAGAATGCGAACATCATGCAAAGGCCAAAGGGATATCAATCATTTTGGTTTCGGACCTTGTTGGGAATGTTGGGCGCTCTTGCTTGGATCAATGTTCGGCCGCCTTGGGGCCATCTTGGTCCGTCTTCGAGGCAGGTTTGGCCATCTTGGTGTCCTTGGTTGCCTGCACGGGCCGTCTTGGAAGCTCGGGACGCATATCCATCGTTTCCAACGAGGGATCAATCATGGCGTGGGAGGTTCTGGAGCGCTTGGGATCAGCGCCTGGGAATGCGGGAAGTGCACGATCCTCGAGCGCGTGCGCGTGTGTTGAGGGGTCTAGGAATGAGCATCCACGTGGGAAGTGAACTATCCTCGAGCGGGCGCGCATGGAATGAGGGTTCAGGCATTTGCTGCCATGCTGGAAGTGCACCATCTTTAAGCGGGCACGCGTAGAATGGGAGATTAGGCA
This sequence comes from Prorocentrum cordatum, assembly GCA_963575745.1. Lineage (NCBI taxonomy): Eukaryota > Dinophyceae > Prorocentrales > Prorocentraceae > Prorocentrum > Prorocentrum cordatum. The sequence goes on from CAUYUJ010002462.1 coordinate 37,986, forward strand.
TCAGCTGCCCACCCTGCCAGACAGACCTGTGCATTTTCCACGCCTCAACGTGCCAGGGGGCACTGTGGCGGATGTGTGCGAGTGCACCCCAGGGGCGACGCGCGCGCGCGCGCTGAGAAATCTTCTAGTACATGCTCGGTGGCGGGCGCGTACTGGCCGTACCCCTCGTGAAACGATCTGCTACAAGATGGTTGACACGACATGTCCAGGTCGGACGCGCGCCTCCAAGGGAGGAGGAGGAGGAGGAGGAGGAGGAGGAGGAGGAGGAGGAGGAGGAGGAGGAGGAGGAGGAGGATAGGGCCTCGCCTTCGAGGATCGAAGGACTTGTCCCCTCTTCCTCGGCGGAGGGTCGGCGGAGGGCAGCGGAGGTAAAACGGGGGGGGGGGCTCCGCTGGCGGACGGGCCGGCCGACGTAAAGAGTTGGCCTCCAAGGGCTGACCACAGTTTGGAGCGCATGGCTGCCGGGACCCGCCGCACAGTACCAGCGCGTGTGCTCTTGTGCGGCCGAGTGCCTGTTTCGGCAGCTATATAGTCATGGGGGCCTCGTGCACCCTCGCAATTCTGGCTTTCGCGTCGATTGGCGTCGGTCAGCGCCTGGGAGTCGATGAGATAGCGCCGATTCAGCCTCGGTTAGCTCAGGAGGGAAAGAAACACACAGACACAATCAACCGTCGACTCCCAGGAAAATATGCAAAAATATGGGAAGTGGGGGGGAAGACAAACAACCCCAAAATATGGGAAAATATGGGGACTATTTCTATTTGTGTGTATTTATTTGTGTGTCCTGGGGCCCCTTCATTAGCGTCGATTTGACGTCGACCAGCGTCGACTTTAGCGTCGGCCAGCCGCTGTGGCCGCGGCGGCCCTGCCGAGCCGCTCCCGCCGAGCACGAGCGCCGCGGAGCTGCGCCGCCTCTCCGCCTTCGGGAAGGGGGGGGGGGCGGGGGGGGGGCGCTTGGCCGCGCGCGAGGGCCGTCAGTCGGGGGCGGCAAAGAGGGGGGTGATGACTAGGGGGGGGGGGTATCATGGCGGGGGCCATGATATTTCCCCAGATCTCATGGCGCCTCTTCTTACTTCATTACGTCCCAGCCCCCCCCGCTGGGCCGCGGACACGCCGCCGGTCATGTTTTGCACCCCCCCTCTTGGACACCCCCCTCTTGGCCGCTCCCAAGTCAGGATGCGCGGCTCGGGGGAGGAAGCGGTACAGTCAACGCGCCTAGCAAGGACGCGCGCCTTCATCTAGGATGCCCTTGCGCGTCCTTGCCTCTGTGGCCCGTCCTTTGCCGTTTTCAGTGGTCGCCGCCGCCCAAAAAATCCCAACTTCAGCCTCCAAGGGTCTTGCGTCCTTGCCACGCGTCCTCAATATACGTTTTGACTGTAGCGATACCACCACCCGCGGCTTGGTCCTCTCGGGAGGCCCTCGTCGCCACGGCTGGATTCGCCTCGAGGTTCTGGTCAGAACGCCCCCCCTGGAGATGTTCGGGCAGTAGCGGTATCGTACCTTTTGGTGTCCCCAGTGGCCGTTCCGTTGGACCTTTGGAGGCTCCTTGGATTGAATGTTTCTACCTGGGTTCTTTGAGGCTTCCTGGGATCGTATCGGGAGCTTCCTAGGGGGCCTTTGGTTGGGGGCTTGCCGTTCATCCTGGGGCCGTCCTGAGACGCGTCCTTGGGCTGGCTTGGGCTCCACCGAGTTCTCTCGAGGGGTCTCGGCAATATCACCGACCCTGCAAGGCCAATGGTTTCCGTGTGTTTCCAATCGCCCTCCATGTCCTCCGGATGGCGCCGTTTCCCCCCGCAAGAACAGTCTTGTGGCATCTCGAATATCCTCTCGTACCTGTTCCGACCGTTTCATGCTCCTCGTCCCACGCTTGGGATCGTCAAGCCGTTCCGGTGTGGATCCCCGCCTGCTCGTGGTGAACACGGAGGGAGGGGACAGAGTAACCGATTGGCGCCCAAAATTCGCTTTGAGAGTCGAGATTCCATTCCGTCTCCATGCGTGCAGTAGCAATGTCGCTGGAGAGTCTGATCTCACCTCGGCTGGAGTCATCGCGCTTTGAATTCACATCGAAGTATGCTCGCCGTAGTAGAAATCGTCTTGCTTTGATCCACTGCACGCAGGGAAGCGATCGACATTCTCTCTCCTTGGCCCGCCGTCGCCGTCCAGGCGTGCTTGCGAGCAGACGTCGACAACTTCATCCTGCGGTACAATCTGCTCCACAACAAGGCTCTGCCTCCTCCCCCATCCCGGCTCTTCCTCCTGTCCTTCTCCCGCTGCTGGTGCTACCGCCTCGGCCTCCCCCTCCCCCTCCTACGCCTCCATCCCCCTTGTCTGTGTGTCTTCCCCCTTCGTAGTCGTCTTTGGCCCAGCGTCGTCGTCTTCGGCTCAGTTTCACTGCGTGCGCAAGACCGCCTTCTGTCGGCATTCCTGTTGCTGCGTGCGTTCGGTTGGCTGCGCCACCCGCCTCGTGTGGCATGTCGTGTCCGTGATCCCTCTTCCTTCCTGTTTCCGTTGCCGTGGCGCTAACGTGCGTACAAGCCCCGCTCATCAAAGCTAGATGTCTAGGCGTGCTGCTATTTGTCAGTGTCTGCCTTGGCCTCCATGTGGCTGTCCTCTTGCCCTGTGTTCTGTCCCTGCGATGGCGCCACACGGGCTGACGCCAAGTGGCGTGTGTGAGCGAGAGAACGTTTTTTGTTGCCGTTTTCAAGATAGTTTGTTTTGTTTTGGGAGGGTTGTTGTTCCCCACATGTTTCGCGGGGTTCTGGTTTTCTTCCCACCCGCGTCGCACCCGCGTCTTCCTCACACCTCCCTCCTCCCTCCTCCCTTTCCTCCTCTTCGGACACCGGAGGGGGTGGCAGTTTCTCGACACCAGAGGGGGTGCGCAGGCGGTGGTCTCTCACCGTGGACGCTATGCGCGCATCTCGTCCAGGCACCGCAGGCGTGGCAGAGTATCCACATGCAGCGGGTGCGCGGGGGGGCGTGCCAGGGTCCCAGGGCGTGGCAGGCGTGGCACATTCTCCACACCGCAGGGGGTGCGCAGGGGGTGGGGTCGCTATGCGTACCAGGTCTCAGGGCGTGGCAGGCGTGGCACATTCGCCACACCGCAGGGGGTGCGCAGGGCGTGGGGTCGCTATGCGTGCCAGGGTCCCAGGGCGTGGCAGGCGTGGCACATTCTCCACACCGCTGGGCGTGGCAGTTTCTCGGCACCAGAGGGGGTGCGCAGCGGGTGTCCTTGAGCGCGGCGTCTATGCGGGCCATGCCGCAGGGCGTGGCAGGCGCTGCAATTTCTCGACGCCAGAGGGGGTGCGCAGGGGGTGGTCCCTGAGCGCGGCGTCTATGCGGGCCATGGCGCAAGGCACGGCAGGCGTGGCAGCTTTATCGACGCCAGAGGGGGTGCGCAGGGGGTGGTCCCTGAGCGCGGCGTCTATGCCGGCCATGGCGCAGGGCACGGCAAGCATGGTATTTTCTCGACGCGAGAGGGGGTGCGCAGCGGGTGGTCCCTGAGCGCGGCGTCTATGCGGGCCATGGCGGAGGGCACGGCAGGCGTGGCACATTTTTGACACCAGAGGGGGTGCGCAGCGGGTGTCCTTGAGCGCGGCGTCTATGCGGGGCATGCCGCAGGGCACGGCAGTTTTTTTGACACCAGAGGGGTGCGCAGTTGCGGGTAGTCCCTGAGCGCGGCGCAATGCGGGCCATGGCGTGGGGCACGGCAGGTGCTGCAATTTCTCGACGCCAGAGGGGGTGCTCAGGGGGTGGTCCCTGCGCGCGGCGTCTATGCGGGCCATGCCGCAGGGCACGGCAAGCGTGGCTCTTTCTCGACGCCAGAGGGGGTGCGCAGGGGGTGGTCCCTGAGCGCGGCGTCTATGCGGGCCATGGCGCAAGGCACGGCAGACGTGGCAATTGCTCGACACCAGAAGGGGCGCGCATGGGGTGGTCCCTGAGCGCGGCCTCTATGCGGGACATGCCGCAGGGCAGGGCATCGCGCAGGGAAACATTCGCGACGAGGGTTCAGAACGCAATATTGCGCATAGATGATAATGATAAGCAAATGCATCAGATTCTGAAGGCCTGACGGCTGGTGCCGCCGACCCTGAAAGACATCGACGACGACCAGGAGGGGGAGGAGGAGGAGAAGGAGGAGGAGGAGGAGAAGGAGGAGGAGGATGATGAGGAGGAGGCAGAGATAACGAGGAGGAGAGGGGGAGGAAGCCCCCCCCCATGGGGAGGAGGACCAGAGGAGGACCAGCGTGGGAGAGGGGAGGAGAGGGGGAGGAGGACCCCCAGGGACGGATGCGCATCTGACTCCCCTCCCCCCCCCAGGACTCCTTCCCACCTGGGGAGGAGGACCCGAGGAGGACCGGCGCGCCAGAGAAGGACCGGCTTGGGAGAGGAGGACCCCCAGAGGCGATGCGAATCTGACCCCCCCCCCGGGACCCCCCCGCCGGGGAAGGGACAAAGGGAAGTGGCCTCCTTTTGACGTAACGAGGACGTGGATGGAATTCCCTCAAGTTGCGAACCGTTTCCCCGAACGAGGAAGGGTGCTCTGTCTCTTTCTTTCTTTTTGTTTTCTCTCTCTCTCTCTCTCTCTCCCCCGACGGGAGAGGAGGATGGGAGGGAGGGGACGACAGAAGGCTCCCCGTCGACGGGACCGGACAGATACAAGACACACGCCGACGGGGTCGGCGGATTTAAAGTCATTTTGTTGGGTTTCTTGGCAGCATAATCTCCGTGTAGGGATTGCAGCCTCGCCGTTTTCGGTTCGTTTTGCGATCCGTTTTCTGATTGGCTTTCCCAGCCATCTTGTGGTGTTGGGTCCCTGTTTTGAAGACACGGCGCCCTGCTTTTTCCTCCTCCCGCCTCCCCTGCCTTCCCTCCTCCCCTTCCCTTGCCCCTGCCATCCGCATGTATCTGCTTCGGTACACCCCTCACACGTTTCGTGGCCCCATAGGGAGCTCTACCGAAGGCCCCAGTGGCAAAGTTTGTATGGCGGCCCCGCCCAATTTCGTCGCACCCTCACACGTGCCGTGGCCCCATATGGAGCTCCACCACAGGCTCCAATGGCAAAGTTCGCATGGCGGCCCCGCCGTATTCGGCGCATCCCGCACACGTTTCGTGGCCCCATGTGGAGCTCCACCGCAGGCCCCAGAGGCAAAGTTCGCATGGCGGCCCCGCCCCATGTCGGCGCACCCTTCACACGCGTCGTGGCCCCATGGGGGGCTCCACCGAAGGCCCCCGTGGCAAAGTTCGCATGGCGGCCCCGCCCCATGTCGGCGCACCCCTCACACGATCCGTGCCCCCATATGGAGCTCCACCGAAAGCCCCAGTGGCAAAGCTCGCATGACGGCCCCGCCCTATGCCAGCGCACCCTTTCACACGCTTCGTGGCCCCATGGGGAGCTCCACCGCAGGCCCCAGTGGCAAAGTTCGCATGGCGGCCCCGCCCCATTCGGCGCACCTCTCACACGCTTCGTGGCCCCAAGGGGAGCTCCACCGAAGGCCCCCGTGGCAAAGTTCGCATGGCGGCCCCGGCCCACTTCTGCGCTCTTCTCACACGTTTCGTGGCCCCATAGGGAGCTCCACCAGAAGCCCTGGTGGCAAGGTTCGCATGGCGGCCCCGCCCCATTTCGGCGCACCCCTCACACGTGGCGTGGCCCCATAGGGAGCCCCACCAAAGGCCCCCGTGGCAAGGTTCGCATGGCGCCACCGCCACCGCACCCATTTCGGCGCACCCCGCACACGTTTCGTGGCCCCACAAGGAGCTCCACCGAAGGCCCCAGTGGCAGGGTTCGCATGGCGCCGCCGCACCAATTTCGGCACACCCCTCACACGGGGCTCACAACTGCGGTATCACAATGGCAGGACGAGGTTCGAGGATCGAGGACCTATGTTTGTAGACGGTTTCGGACATTTCCGTGCGATCTTGAAATTTCGGGAGGCTTTTGTTCTGCGCCCAACAGTTCCCTTCATCCGAGGACATGGTCATTGTGGTCCTTGTGCCCCGCGGCCCGAGCTGTCGAAGATGCCATGCCGGTCACCGAAAACCTGGGGTCTGGTTTCGGGTGTCGCTGGAAGGGCCCCTGGCCCACTGTGCCCTCAGGATTTCCAAGGAGGCCCCCACGACCTCCAGAGCACTCCGTCATGAGGCCCAGAGAGCCCCAGGGGCTCCAAAATGGAGCGAAAAGCTGGAGGGACCTCAGGCCAGGCACGTTTAGCAACCCCCGATCGTTTTGACACGACAGGGTTTAAACGAGCGTGCTTTTGCGACCAGAGGTCGTTCCGCCGATCAGAGGAGAAAAGTGTCTGATGCCGCTTCCCTGCCCTCGTTTCCGCCTTGCTTGGCCTCCTGAGATGGAGGCTCTCGTCGCCACGGCTGGCTTCACTTTTCCATCTTGGTCGGAGAGGTCCAGGGAGTAACGTTATCGGCACTGGCTGGTTCGCCCAGTCGACAAGGCGTGCAAGCTCAGTGTGTGTGTGTGTGTGCTGGCAGCCATACGCGTTTCTTCGCAGGGATGAAGCCCGCCCCATGATGAAAGGGCAATGTGCCCCCAGGCCCTAGGCTTCAATCTGCGTGCCGGGGCCCTTGTTCCAGACCGTGCCGGGTCCTCGATTTGAAGATCATGTGCATCAAGGTTTCGCATCAGACATCGCACGCCAAGCGACCGTTCCCCCCTTAGGATTGCTCGGCTCCTCCCGAGGCACATCTGGATGCAAATACGTTGGGTTGCGCAAGCATATCCGCCGACTTCATACCGCCGCGGAACGAACAGATGCACGGCATGCGCAGTGTATGATCATGCATCCAATCGACCCTTTGAATGTAGGTATCCTTCGTTTCCCGCATCCTATTCCTCCCCCGTCCATCCATCTCCCGTCCCCCACGTTCAGTAGCTGGCTCGGGCAATCGTCGTCGGGTAGTGCCTTCTTGTTTTTGCAATCCAAGGCGGTGGACATGCGAGAGGACATGTGGGAGCGCAAGGCGCGTCTGGAAGAATTCTTTGCCGACTTCCACAGCAAGAAGGAGCCACCCTCTCGACGGCAGACGGGCGCCCGCTCCAATCTTCCGGAAGTCCTCTTCTGCACCCGGGGACATTGATGATCTGTTTGTCTTCTCTCTCTCTCTCTCTCTCCCTCCGCACCGGGAGACACTGATGATTTGTGCACAAGGAGGTGACACTGAGGATTTGTTTGTCTTCTCTCTCTCTCTCCCTCCTTCGTCACACAATGAAGGCTCCCTCTCCCTCCGCTCGGTGCATGAAGTGGCACTGCTGATCTGTTTGTCTTCTCTCTCTCTCTCTCTCCCTCCCCACCGGGAGACAGTGATGATACGCAGAGTTTCTTCCTAAGCGTCGGGCGGGCGGCACCCCCGCCGACAGCCCCGCGTCGACCCTTGTCGCGGGCGGCCGCCGCGCGCAGAGGGTGCTCCGACCCCCGTCGCGGCGCGGCGACGAGGCGAGGTTGACCCCAGTCGGGGAGGTACCCCCCCCCACGCTTATTGAGAAACCCAGAGTCTGCTTTCTTCTCTTTCTCTCTGTCTCTCTTTCTCCCTGGGTTTTCCGTATCGCCCTGTGGCTCTTCATCTCTATATTTCTCTCTCTCTCTCTCTTTCTCTTTCTTTGTTTCCCATCCCCTTTTTTTGTCTCTCTCTCTCTCTCTGTCTCTCTCTCTCTCTCTTTCTCTCGGGACACGCAGGAAAGGTTTCTGAGAGCTCCAGATGTTGTTGGATAGGTCTTGCGAGCATCTTTGTGGCAGCACTGATGTGACTTCGGGGAATCGTGAAGCACTGTTGGGGCACATGCAGGGCTGCTGAAGGCATTCTTGGGGCGGTGTCCAAAGCAGCCTCCGAAGCCCAGAACGTTCTTGAGCCCGTTTCGACGCCTTTCGCTTCGCTTGCTGGCGCTCTTCGAGGCCGTCTAGGATGCCTTTGAGGCCTGTCAGGGACCATCCAGGGAACGCCAGACGCGCTCAGCCGACTGGTTTGCGCGCGCGCTCGGATGTGCAATGTTTGATGTTAGCGGGCGCAAAGGTGCGAAACCAGTCAGGCGCCGATCGGGCTACAGGTGGGACACGCCGGGAACTAATTGAGGCACACGCAAGGGCAGAAGAAAGCGAAAGGGCGAGAGCCGCTCACAACATGCAGTCCGTCGTGGATGTGCTCAGGACGCAAGGCGCCAAGGCGCGACTTGGACACGGGCAGAAAGGATGCGCAACCGCTTGCAGGAAAGTTGTGTGTCGTGCCTCCCCGAGGGGGGTCATCCGTGGGCCGCCTTTCGGGCGCTGGAGGGCTGCGGCTGCGAACCCCTGGGGCTCCCCGTGGCTCCCCGCGGGAGCGCGGGGGCGATCCAGCGGGGCAGAGCGTGCTGCTACGCACGACAAGAGTGCCGGTGCGAGCGGCCAGTGATGAGGTTATGATGCCGCTTTTGGTTTTGAGCCGGCTGCGATGCAACTCTTTCAGGAGGGGAAACAACACACAGACACAATGAATCGTCCATTTCCCCCCAAAAAAAAGATGGGAAAATATGGGGATTGGGTGGGGGAAGACCAAAACCTAGAAAGTAGGAGGAAATCTGAGGAATCCTTCTATTTGCGTGTATTTATCTGTGCGCCCCAGGGCCCCCTTCGCTCTTGCCCCGTCGTCAAGGGCCCCGCGCTCCCCTGTGATGGTGGGGTGGGAAGGCGGGCCGCCGCTCCCGGGCACTGCACGTGCGGTGCCAGGTGCCAGGCGCCGCCGCCAGGCGGACACGAGCGGCTGATTTTAACGGGCGAAGAGCGGTATAACATCAACTTTTGCGCTGTCGGGGGCGCCTGTACCTGGGCGGCTGGAAAGTTTATACCCCTGCGGTGGCACCGCAGGGGTGTAAACTTTCGAGCCGCCCAGGGGCAGGCGCCCCCGACAGCGCAAAAGTTTGTTTTATACCGCTCTTCGCTCGCTGATGATTGGGCGGGGGGTCGAGCGTGCGCCGCAGGGGGGAGGAAAGAGGGGGCGGAAACCAGTGGCTGCTGATTTTGCAGCATGCCACGATTTGGACGCCCGAAATGGGCACGGAAAGAATGGGTACGATGCACTACAACAGATGTTGTCCCAAACCAACAGCGCCCCAGGAGGATCGTGACGACGGTGACGATCATGCTGTTGAGCCTCATTCCTTGAACTCCCCGAAAGCACCAGTGCATCGTTTCCTGCCATTGGCCCGTTCTCGATGCACCCCACCAATCATCGGCTACGTCCAGTCGCAGATACGTAGACGCCATTGGTTGTTTCGTGTTGCTCGTCGCGTTGATCATACTGCCAACTAGTTGTTGCAAATGTTTCCCGCGCATGGAGCCTGTTTTTTCATTCCGAGCCGATAAGGGGGGAGGGGTCCGATGACGTCACGTTTCGCGGCGGCGGCGTCTGGGAACGCCTAAGCATGACCGAGGACGGGTAGCAGCAGCATGTAGGTGGCGATCTGCACCACAGCGCCTGTGTAAACAACAGTGCCTGCGTGCACCACAGCGCCTGTGTACACCACACCGCCGATGTACACCACAGCAGCCGCGTGCAACACAGCACCAGTGTGTGCCACATTGCTGGTGTACTCCACAGCGCCTGCGTACACCACATGAGCCGTGTGCAACACAGCACGGGTGTACACCACAGTGCCCGCGTGCACCACAACGCTCGTGTACACCACGGCGCCTGCGTGCACCATTGCAACCGTGCGCAACGCATCACCATTGTTGCATTTAGAATGTCAGAAGGAATCCTTGCGACAATGAGGCGCTTGTGGAGCCCACAGAAATCATTGCTGTATATAGGATTTGGAAAAGGATCCTTATGGAAAAAGGAGCGCCGCTGGAGTTTTCGTGTCCAACCCAGTCCTCCCGCGTCATCCTGACTCCTCCCATCTGCGTCCCAGAGGCTCCCGCAGCATTGGCCCACCGAGAACCAAGTGGACTAAATCAATAGAGCATTCTGCGGTGCACGCTGAGATGCGAACGTGCGCTGTAGCGCCGACAAGCACGAAGGGGGGAGGGGGGAGGGAGGAGGACCAAAAGGAGGAGGAGGAGGAGGAGGAGGAGGTGCAGGAGGAGGTGCAGGAGGAGGGAGGAGGGAAGAACATCGTATTCTATATCAGCACTTTCCTGGCGTGGTGTCTAACTGTCCGCAGCAGATCCTCACCGACGTGCTCCTTCCACCTGTCCTGTCCACGCAGGCGCTGTGGTGTACACCAGCGCTGCGTTGCACGCGGATGCTGTGGTGTACGCAGGCGTTGTGGTGTGCTCTGGCGATGCGGTGCGCGCAAGCCGCAAGCATTGTAGTGTACACAGGCGCTGTGTTGCACATGGTTGTTACGGTGTACGCATTCGCTGTGATGTACACAGGCGTTGTGGTGCACGCAAGCACTGTGGTGAACACAGGCGCTGCGTTGCGCACGGCTGTTACCTTGTACACAGTTGCTGTGGTGTGCATGCGCGCCGTGGTGCACGCGAGCACTGTGGTACACGCAGAGGTTGTGGTGCAGATCACCACCCCCCTCGGCGGCCATCCCTACGCATTCTCGGAGGCCGCCGGCGCGGAACGTGACGTCAGCTGGGGTGGGGGGGTCGGAGGCCGATGACGGCCGCGATGCAGGAGCAAAAATAAAGAGGCTCATGCTGACCCACGACCGGCAGCTGGCACTAGACACGATTGAGTGGATGGGTGTGGGAGGGGGGGGGTCCAGGGGAACGATGCCCACCTGGGGCCGAAGAGGAGATCAACGAACCAGCGAGGATGATCATGTAGCGATGATGACGATGACTCCTTGATTTCTTAATTTCAATGCTTGGGAACCCGAGCTCTTAATACGTATTATATGCTACCCCTCATTCAGTGCATGCTCTCCGTTACTAGTTACGAGGGGCAGGGAGGACGAGGAGGATGAGGGGGCGGATAAACAAGAGGAGGGCGAGGAGGAGGGAGGAGGAGGAGGAGGAGGAGGAGGAGGAGGAGGAGGAGGAGGAGGAGGAAATGAAAGAGACGAGGGAAAGAGGGGAAGAGAAAATAACGGGGCGGCGGAGGAGGAGGGTGGAGGAAGCAGGAGGGACAGGAGGGGTAGGAGGAATAGGAGGAATAGGAGGCGGGAGGAGGAGGCAGGAAGGGAGGCTGTGGGGAAGGGGCAAAGGCAGGGAGGAGCACGGTGGAGGTGGGAGGTCGTGCGAAGAGAACTATGCACATGCACATGCACCGATCCTGGCAACGCCCATCCTTGACCCAGGATCGGTGCATATGCCTTCCTGGCCAAGGTAAGAGGGCGTATGCACCGATCCTGTGCTCAGGATGGGCCTGGCCAGAATCGGCGTATGTGCATAGTTCTCTTTCCTCTAGGAGGGGGGGGGGAGGAAGGGCGGAGGAGGGGAGGAGCCGGAGGAGGGGAGGAGGGAGGCCGCCCAGCTCCGACCCCAGGAGAGGCCCCTGGACTTCGAGGTGCTCGCGCAGGCCCGCCCGCCCCCCCCCCCCCCGAGGTCCCGCACCTCCCTCGCCCGCGCCGGAGGAGGAGGGGGAGGAGGAGGAGGAGGAGGAGGAGGAGGGAGGAGGAGGAGGAGGAGGAGGAGGAGGAGGAGGAGGAGGACGAGGAGGAGGAGGAGGAGGAGGAGGAGGAGGAGGAGGAGGAACCCCTTCGCCGAGGACGACGCTGCTCTGGCCCAGCCCCCGCGCCCCGCCCCGCCCTGCCCTCCGCCCGCCTCGCCCCCCTCTCCGCTCCTCCGCGCCCCGCCCCGGCTCGCCTCCCGGCCCCGTCGCGTGCCCTCGGCCAGCGCCGATGCCCTTGGCTTGGCATCGCTCGGACGTGTGCATTTGTCCTTCAGCGAGGGCCATCGAGGAGCATCCTTGGTCATTTGGCGAAGAAAAAAAAACACGAGACCGAAAAAAAACACAGGGAATGGACGTCCGAGCGATCCGACTCTGACGAGCTTGCGTGCATGGAGGGGCGGGGAGGGGGGGGAGCGCGGCGATCAGAGGAGGACAAGGCACCTATACCTCTGCCCTCCCCTCGTTTCCCCTCTTTTTGGGGCCTCCTGGGGTCTCCGTCGTTGCCACCGTTGGATTCGCCCCGGAATCCTGGTCAGAACTCACCCCAGGAGAGGTCTGGGGAGTAGCGGTGCTGGTACCTTCTGGTGACCCTAAGGGAGGTCCGAAAGGAAGCCTGGACTCCACGCAAGTCGGAACTCAGTCGCACGCCTCTTGGGCCCGTGCTGGTTGAAAAGGAGGCGGAGGGGCGGGGAGGCAAAATGCCATGCCAGTGGACATGCCTGGGTCCTTGAGGCAAGCGGCTACTTGATGCGGCCCTACCCCCGAAGCGCCCCGTGCTTGCTCTCAAACGGCGGCGGGTTCCTCCGCTCGGCCCTGTGCCCGTTCGCAGCCCGCCCTCAGCGCGTGCCCTCCCGCACCAGCACGTCGGCTTCCTCGCCCAGCCCCTGCCGCGACTGCTGCCCCCTGGCCCTGGCGTGTGCCTGCCTCCTCCTCCTCCTCCTCCTCCTCCTCGGCTCCTCCCCTCCTCTCCTCCTTCCTCCTCCTCCTCCTCCTCCTCCTCCTCCTCCTCCTCCATGGCCAGCCCCGTCCCCGGCTGCCCCTGGTGGCCCCCGCTCTCGCCCTCCGCAGCAGCCGACCTCCCGCCAGTCCTGCCCCAGACCAGACCGCCCCCCCCCGGCGCCGGTGTTGCCGAGCCTCGGCGGAGAGCTGGCAGCACCCTCCGCTGTGCCGCAAGGCTTCCTTCGGCCAGCCCCGTCTCCGAGTGTCCGCGCCCTGGTGTTTGCCGTCCGCCGCCGCCGAGCTTCGGTGGTTCAACAGTTCACCACGCACCAAACCACCCCAACCCAACCCGAAGGCCCAGATTTATCCTCGATTTTCCAGTGGGGGGGGTCGGGGAACACTGAAGAAACACATGGAACCCGTACCCCCCCCAACCCGAAATTCGATTCAAATTCGGGTCTTCGGGTTGGGTTGGGGTGGTCTGGGAGGTAGTCAACAGTGGATGGGATGCGCTGTTTGAGGCACCTCGTCCTTAGGATCCCCCCCCCTAAGGACCGCATCTCTGAACCAGCGCCCGAGCCAAACTGCGTCTTTTCTCGGCTCTGTGGGCCGCTGTCTTTTTGAGTTCTTGCTGCAGCAAAGGGCCGCACGAAGACAGAACGAGGCAGAGCAACAACATAACGAAAATTAGCTCGAGCCCTGCTTTGAACCACCGAGAGCTCCTTCGGCGGCCTGGGCTCCAGCTGCCCCAGGGGGGGAGGCTCTCTCTCGTCGCCGCGGCCGGGCGCGGCCGGGAGAGGCGGGTCGGGACGGTGCGGGATGCCGGCGCGCACAGCGGTTTGGGGACGGGGGGAGCGGCCTCATGAAGAGGGCAGGGGGACTCTGCGATCGGCTCCCGCCCTCCGAGAAGCCCTCCCAGTCTGAGGGGGCTTCTCGGGCCTTCTGACAAAATGCAGGGAGCTTCTGGGCAGAAGCGCGGCCTTCTTTCGAAGGCACGGGGGCTTCCAAGAGGGGCTCGGAGCCGAGCCCTGCTTCGAAGCCCCCATGCCTGCGTTTGCCAGAAGGCCGCGCTTTCGCCCCACCCCCTTTGGCGCGTCGCCAGTCAGGAAAGGCTCAGCCCAGACGGAGTAAGTCCGTACGGAGAGGGAGCACCCCGTATGGATTGTTCCGTATGGACTTAGCCTCAGCCGAGCCAGGCCCAGGAGGGGTCGGGGGATCAGATCTGAGCGAAGCACGCCGCCGCCTGGCAGGTCACAGAGTGAGCCCCTCGCCACTGGGGGAGCGAGGAGGAGTTGAGACCTCGCGTGGCCCTCAGCGGAGGGTGCGCGGGGGGGGGTGGGGTCGGCGGAGGCTGAGCGGCGGGGTCGCATTCGTCGGCACAGGCTCGGGCGAAAGTCCAGTGGACCGAGCAGTGGCGAGGCGTCCTGGCTTGCTGCCTGCAGGCCCACCAGAGAACAGTCTAAGAACCTCTTGTGGTTTGCACGGGATGTTCTAAGAACAGTTCTGGCTGGGACGGTCTTGCTTCAGTACATCGGGCTCCTGTTCCCAAAACATGTGTTTGCAACGAGAACATTTGTTCGGTTCGAAGAACATGTCATGGTAGGCCGATACGAACGCCGGGACGGTCGGTCCCTGCTCAAGTGAAGGCTTCCCGTAAATGAGAGGTGAATCTTGCCGCCCTCGTGGTTTGCGGATGCAGCCGTTCGAGACTCACCCCCGCTCGACCCTCGAGCAAGCCGAGGACAGCAGTCAGCGAAGACCTGCAGGATCATGAGATGAAGGAACTGGAGTATTGCCTCGCCTCTCTGTCCTGCTTGAATACTTATATGTTACGACAGTTATTCATCTTGAGCGCTGACGACAAGGGCGTTTCCGAGCGGGACCCCCCTTCACCCCATAGACTCCTAGCACGGCAGCCTTCGGCCTGGTTGGGCGGGAGAGCTTTCCGGGGCCATCCCCTGATGTACAATTAATAGTACAGAACGAAGTCGGGATAACATCTCTCTTTCAATAAATTCACAAGTGGGAAGTCACTCCCGGCCACTTCCACACAATTTTGAATATCTCCCCGTATGAAACCAAACATAAACATCATTACCATAGTACTTCTCACCACAGCGCCCAGACATGCCAATTTTAGCCAATATGGATAAACTTTCGCAACGGGGATGTCTTATCAGGGTCGCAGAGTTGGACCCCCTGGCGCTCACTAAGTGCGGTGTAAACCTTGTTCACTCCGCCGTGTGTTGTGTTGGTAGCAGACGGTTATTTGGCCTTCTCCTTTGAGCATGACAGCGTGACCATGGTGTGCGTTGTTTGGTTCTCCGACTTTGGGCATGCCGTCTTGGGAAGCGAAGTCTTGTTTCGACATGCTCCCAAACGTTTATGATGCGACCCCCGTGTTTGCCAACGTGGATGGTTCGATTGAGTTTAGCGCTTCCTTCGCTACTTGAGTATTCCCAGTCTTACCTCACCGGACCGCCTGCAGGTCGGAAGCATCCAGACGTGGAGCTCCACCGTGAGGCGAGTCTCTGTCTCTCTCTCTCTCTCGCGCGAATCTCTCCGGAAGGGCATGGCTGGAACCCCCTCTTCGGAAATGATGGGTCCTTCCCGCGCCAAGAGGTATGCTGATGGTCCGTTCCGCCGGGGAGGGTGGCCGCCTTGTGCCCAGCAGGAGCACGTCTATCGGCGTCACCCCAACATGCTAATACTACAATGTGCGTCGCCCCCGCAGGGCCGACGCGCGCACCGGGAAATTCGATCGCACGGTCGGAACGGGGTGCAAGATCGAGGTCGGTTCGGGGAGGGTACCCTCCTGTTCCTCGCGTGTGTAGGGATGCTCTTGTGCATTCTGGGGGAGGCCACCCTCGCATGTCCTCTGTGTTTGGGCTGGCGGAGGGCCTCATGTGCTTGGAGGGCGGTGTTCTGTCCCAGGTCCGGCCGCATAGGCTTCGTGGCGGGCGCGTTTTTTGGGCCGTCCGCTCGGGAGACGACGTTCCCGTGAGGCTTGCGTACGACACGTCCAGGCCGCACGCGGCGCGCCTCGGGGAGGACACGCGGCACCCGGTTGGTCCAGCTGCGTCCCAGTCGATGCCACCTCGTCAGAGAGTACACGGCGGTCGTTGGACGTAGGCGGGTTTCTGGACGCCCAGATCCCAGGAACCGGTGTGCTTTTGCAGTGCTCTGCCATTCCCTGGCAGGGCCCGACCCCAGCCTGCGTTTTATCCACCTTCCTGCGGCATGCTTCTACCAACTTCTTCAGCTGCGCCCCAGTCTGCGCCACCACGTCGGAGGGCAGCACCAGTGAGCTCGGGGAAGCTCGGAGAAAGCGGGAGGCGAGGCCCCCACCTTTCGCTTGCCCCCGAATGTCGCGCACCAAAGGTTACACCACTGGCTTAGGGTCACTCTTCACCACCCACCAAACCACCCCAACCCAACCCGAAGGCCTCAACTTGACCTCCATTTGCAGTGGGGGGGGGGTCGGGGAACATCGAGAAAACACACATGGAACCCGTACCCCCCCCAACCCGAAATTGGGGTCTTCGGGTTGGGTTGGGGTGGTCTGGCAGGTCGTCAAGTCTTGCCTGCAGCCGAGAGGTCGCCACGAGGGTGCCGACCCCTCGTTGGCCGAGGCATGGCCGCGGTGCTGCCTCTGTCCGCCTCCGCTTCCTGCTGGCTTCCTGGAGCGACAGGTGCAGGGAGTGCGGTGCACCGTTCCGTCCTCGAGAGGAGGGACAGGAGTTAGGGGGCCACACGCGAACCCTAGCCCTACCCCCCCACGATTTCTGAGGGGGAGGGGTAGGGTTCGCATGTAAGCCCCTAGGAGTGCTCGAGTAGGGGGTCGACTACAGAATTTACTCATCCCCCAAAACTTGTCTCGCCGAATCTACGAATCGTGCGTGTAATGCTCGTAGGTCGGCGGGCATTCGACGTATGCCTCGTACATTCGACGAGTCAATCAGTTTTGGGGTAAACAAAGTCTGTAGCCGATCCCCTACTCGAAGTGTCAATGTGCATGCGGTCGGCTTTACATCAAGTGCGCGTGAGTTTTCACGGTTCCGCTGCAGTGCCGGCACCTGCGTATGTTGTCGCAAGATGTACGCGTGATGTGCAGTTGCTTACACAGAACAGTCGCACCAGCGGGTTCGTCGTGGCCAGCTTGCCATTGCAGCTGCGTTCGTCACCCAGCGAGGTTTATATGTTGTCTGGTCGTACGCCAGCTCGGTATACACCATTGGTTGTGTCCCCACTGGCCTTGCGGCCAGAATGCTCTGCCTCGCCTAGGGGTGCCCGAACCTGACAGCTTCCAAAGGACGTCTGGGCAGAGTTTGGAATTCCATGTGGGACCTGCTCAAGAACAGGAACATTACGTAGACTGATTTACCCCTTCTCCGACCTTGCACCACGCCAGACGCAACGCACACGTTGTCCATAGACGCATCCACCCCGAAAGTGTCGATGGACGTCACGGCACCCAATGTGACGCCTTTGGCGAGGGCGTGAGAACGGTATGTGACATCGGCCCTAGATGCTGGTCTTCTAGAAGCAGGTCGGCTTGGCCCTCCAGGGCCGAGTCTTCCGTGTCGTGCGCGTCGCGTGTGGCGTTGTGTCTTCTTTCGCGCGCGGATCTTTCAGGCCCAGCCATAAGCCTTATCCGCAAGAGGATGGGAGTGCTGCTCCCCACGTCGAGCGTTGTGCCTGGCATACTCGGCACGGCACATCACCGCAGTTGCCCCGCCTGTTGTCTCGAAGGCGTATCTCTGTAAGTGTCCTCATGCACCTCCTCTGTATCCCCGTCCTTCCTGTCCCCACCCCTCGCTCGCTCTCCCAAGCTTTCTCTTTGTTCCGCGTCTCGACGCTCGTCATCCTGAGCCCCCTCTCCTCCTCCACCTCGTCTTGTTCCTCCGCCTTCGCCCCCTCCTCTGCAGAGGATGTCCCTTTCTTCCACTCCTACGCCCCGAGGTGTCACCATTTGCTCGTCCGCCCGCTGCTCTCGTTAACGAACGCACCTGGCCCACCTCCCCTTTCGAGGGTATCATCGTCGCACATCTCCAGATCCTGGCCAGGCCGATCGTGGGCCCAGGGAAGCGGGATTCGCACACGAGACTTCGACGATTCAGCTGCCGGATGACTTTCTGGGGCCGCACTTGCAGCATGGGGCTCCCAGCTCAACTCAATCGAAGATCACCACCCACCAAACCACCCCAACCCAACCCGAAGGCCTCAAACCGACTTCCATTTCCCGTGGGGGGGGGGTCGGGGAACCTCGAGAAAACACATATGGAACCCGTACCCTCCCCCAACCCGAAATTCGGGTCTTCGGGTTGGGTTGGGGTGGTCTGGTAGGTAGTCCGAAGAAGAAACAACGCCACAAGCAGAAACCTTTGGCGTTCCGCGTGGCTTTCTTGGACCCGCGCCGGGCTCCCCTGGCGGCGCCTCCGGGGCCATCTCCTGGCGCGCTCCGCGCGCCAGGGAGGGGGGTCCCGCAGAAATCCGCGCGGAGCGCCAAATATATATATTATATATATATATATATATATATATATATATATATATATATATATATACATATTTACATACAAATATACATATATATGTATATGCTAATGCTGTGTGTTTTGTTTTTTGAGGTGTTTTGTTTTTTCTTCCTCTACTGAATAAATTCCAGTCCACCGTCACCCTTGCATGGAGTCGTTTCGCTCGTTCCTGCGACCCAGACTGATCCACCGCGGGCGTTTGCCCGCTTGTTTGTTGCCACCGCGGCGCTGAAGGGTGGTAGTTGTCTTGAAGTGTTGCGTGAGCGGTCCTGGGCGCCAAGCAGTTGTCTAGGAGCTTGTCTTGGGGGACTCGTTTGGGTTTTCCTTGAGGGCTTTATGGGACCATCGTGGGTGCCCATGAGGTCGGGCCAGTCCTTGGGAAGTCTCTGGAGTCTTTAAGGAAGCACAGTATGGACTCTTGGGGCCTTTTGGGAGCGTTGGGAGCCTCTTGGGGGCCCATTGCAGCATCGTTGGCACTTGCCTGTGTGCCCGCTGGGGCATTTTTGGAGCTTCGTGGGGCCTGTTGGGGGCATCTTGGGGCCTCTGGGGGGGGTCTTGGTGGTCCTTGAGGGCCTTTTCCTTCTGGCAATCTCGAAGGTCATCGTTGGGGGATGGGCTCGACATTTTCCTTCCGGCTCCACTCTTGGGGGCTTCTTGAGCCCCCTCAGGGCCCGCTGGAACCGTACTGGGGCCCTCTTGGACCGTTTCTGGCTCCTGGGAACCCATTCGGGTGTCTTGGGGTGATGTTTGGGGCCGCCCCGAAATTACCAAACCGCTGAAACATGATCAAACACCTGGGGATAATCTTTCTTTATGTGCTACCTCTCTGGGCCCTCTTGGGTGTCTTCTTGGGGCGCCCTGGATGCGTTTTGGAGGCCGCGTGGACCGTGAAGAAACCACTTTTGGATGTTTTAAAACGCTCTTGGACCGTGTTGGACCTCTTGGGCTCTCCTGCAGGCTCCGGGAGGCGTTCCTGGAGCGCCCTGGGGAGCCATGAAGGCCACGCCCAAGACGAGAACCATCTGCAGGAGGGACAGAAACACACAGACACAACTGGACGCCGATTCCCCAGAAGGTGTGCCAAACAGGGGGGAGTGGAGGGGAAGGCGAAAGTCCTGGGACCTGCGTGTGAAAGAGCACGGGCACTCTGGGATCTGCGTGTGTCCTTGGGCCCCTGCCGCATCTTTCACAAGAGTCGGGGGAGCGTAAGACCCGGGTTTGCCAGGACTCGGGTTCGCCATCGTTTTTTGACGACCGCGCCTCGGATTTTGACGAGGAGGAGTTTCGTGGGATGTCTGCAGCGGGAGGCCTCGTCAAAATGCAGGCTCGGCCTCGTCATTTTTTTGACGACCTCGTCGGGGATTTCCGAGTCCCCCGTACCCGGGTCTTACGTCTCCCCGAAAGAGGCAGGCCGGGGAGCTCCTTGCCCGGGGAGCCCCCACGGGCCGCCCCCCGGCACATCGGGGAGAAGCAGCTGCTGCAGGCCTCCTGGCCGGAGATTCCAGCACGCCCTCGGCCCGCTGGGCCCGCCGGGTGCCCTCCGCATCTTCGTCCTTCCTCTCGAGTCCCGAGCCGAGCCTCGAGATCTCCCTCCCCATCCTCCCTCCCCACCCTTCTCCCTGCCTTCGTTTCTCCTCCCCCTGGCCCCTCCCCCCGAGCACGCGCGCTCCTCCTCCTCCTCCTCCTCCTCCTCCTCCTCCTCCTCCTCCTCCTCCTCCTCCTCCTCCTCCTCCTCCTCCTCCTCCTTCCTCCTCCTCCTCCTCCTCCTCCTCCTCCTCCTCCTCCTCTTCCTCCTCCTCCTCCTCCTCCTCCTCCTCCTCCTCCTCCTCCTCCTCCTCCTCCCCCTCCTTCCCTCTCGGGCGGTCCTGCTTTACACGGGCCAGAACTTATCCCCCCGGCGAGGTCGCAGGTGATTGCCCGACGTGGCAGTGCGACGATCCCATTTACACTTCACTCGAACCTTCCAAGCGGCAGAGCCGTCAGGCAGAAACAACTGCTCAGGATTGCTATCGTCCCGTTCCGTTCCTCCTCCTCCTCCTCCTCCTCCGCTTCCTGCTCCTCTTCGTAATTGTTGAGCCGCTCTGGCGTTGCATATGGACCAGAAGTACCGTGCCGAGCTGCAGCAGCAACCATCTCCAGTAGAAGGCAGCTCTGTTTCTACACTGCGCGCGGGGCACGCCGCGATTGCCGCTCTCGGCTGAGGCTGGATCTGCTGGCCTGCCGCTCCCCTCCCCCTGGGCGACGTGCACTCCGCTGCCTGTTCCCTTGTTCCCTGTTCCTCCGGAGCCCCCACCCCCCTTCGTTGGCACGGCCGGGCGCGGCGGACGGGCCCTCAGGCAGGATCTCTCTCTCTCTCTCTCTCTATCGCCTCTCGGCGCGGGAGCTCCCGAGGCCCTCTCTGCGAGCCGCGCGCTACCCGCCGACAGACCGCAACCTCGGAGAGCAAAACTCTGCCTGAACATGAGTCCTTGGCGTCGCTCGGTGTTTTTTATGTAAGACGGCGAGGGCCATCGACAAGCAGATTGGATCACCCTGCGGAAAACTACATGAACCCAGCGACGTCGAAACATGCATTGGGGAATGGACGTCAGAGCGATGGCGAGATTCCGGTGGGGCTGGCGTTCGTGAAGGAATGTGCCGGGGAGGCTGGTAAGTTTTCTTTTCCTCCCCACGGTAGCGCTAATTACCCGGGCCAACCCCCCCCTCTCTCCCCCGGGTAACGCTAACGATCGTACGGGGGGGTTGCCTGGACCTTTCCCTACATGCTCTGGTGCGCACAGGCGATTGATGCGCCGGGCGCGGGCGCACCCTGGCGTGTGCACGCCGCGGCCGCCATTACCGTCACCCTCCCGCCCGAACCCCCCCCCCGGAACTATCGTTACCCAGGAAAAAAAATTGGCACTTGCAGACCATGGAGGGCTCCTTATCTGATGAGGGCGGCGGTGATATCCATGGTGGATCCACGATTGCAGCCCCGCCGGCTTCCAGACCCTGGATTCCTTATCCGACGGTTCCTTATCCAGTGCCCTCACCGTAAAGCCCGTAGCCCCGTCCCCTTTCCCTCCGTTTGGCGTTTCAGCCGTGCGGCTGGAGCATGTGTAGGGGCGGAAGCGGCTGTGAACATGGCGGCGCTGCGGTAAAACATCCGCGCTTGAACCTTGTGGTGCTGAGGTAAACCATCACTTGCGAACCTGGTGGGCCATGAGGTAAACCATCTCGGGATTATGTTTGCAAGAGAGCCTGCGTCCACAGTACAACAGCCATACAAACATGTCGTCACCGTAATTTCTCGGAGCTCCGCGCGGATCTCTTGGATCGGCGCTGCCCTCCCCGCCCCCCCGGGGCGGCGTCTCGGGCGCCGCCCCGGGCGCGTTCCGCGCGCCGAGGCGGGGGTCCCAGCGCCGATCCCAGAGCTCAGCGCGGACCTCCGAGGAAGCACGCTTGTGCAACTTGTTCTGGTCTCTCTCTCTCTCTCTCTCTTGCACGCTGGACACTTTGCCGATTGGTTGCCCGCTTCGCCCCGCGCGGGTGCGGATGGCCCCCGCCCTGCCGCCGACGGAGCATGCTTGTGCGGCGCTCCGGTCCCTCGGCCCCCCGCCCGCAGCAGAAGCGCCCTGACCACCGCCAACAACGAGCGCAGGGCCTCGGGGTCCAGCGGGGCGGGCTCGCCCAGGCGCGGCGCGCGCCGCCCGCCCGGGAGGGCCCGGGCCTTCCAGGGGGGCTGCGGGCAAGGCGCCAGGTTGTTGTTGGCCTTCCACGGCAGGTTGTTGTTGGCCTTCCACGGAAGATGCTGAGGCTAAGTCGTGCGTGTCCCTCTTCTTCAGGATAAACATTGAAACAAAAAACAGTGGAACATAATATTGTGCCGATTTGTCATGCTATGCTCAAAGTATTTCACAAATAATATGGAAATAGTTTTGTGGAGACTGGCTAGGCGAACGTACGATGCACCCGGTTGGAAAACACGATGCGCCGCGCGGCGCCACCATGATTTGTTTCGGCCCTTTGGGGGGCCGTCTTGGGGTCCTCGGGAAGCCGAAAAGGCGGGAATGCCAGAAAACATATGATTTGGCCTCTTCAGAGGTCTCTTAGAGGTCTCTTTGCGCGTCGTGGAGGCCTGTTGGGCCGTCTGGGGGCCATGCTTAGCGTCTTGGAGCGATCGGTCGGCGACTCGGGGCCCTCTTGGACCGTCTTGGGCGCTTTGGGGGGCCCTCCTGGCCCGTCTTGGGGCCCTCCTGGGCCCGAAACGGTCCCGCGACAGGATGCGGGGGAGCCCCAGGGGGGCACTAGGGAAGAGCCCCGGGGGGCACGCGGCAAGCCACGGGAGATCGGTGATTTGGGAGTAAGGGTTGAGGCTTTTGAGGACTGAGGATGGGGTCCGGGCCCCTTTTCAAGACTCCTCAGGAGTGATGAGTGAGGCTGAGAGGATTGGGCCCAGGACCTGCGGACACGCCCGCTCCGTGCCCAGCGGCACGGTGGCGGATATTTCAAAGGGGCGGTGGAATGTGCTCCCGCTGGAAGTGGGAATGTGCTCTCAACCCCTTCTCATTCCGCTGGGGGTTCTGGGGTAAGCTTGCCCCCTGCAGCTGCCATCGGGATGAAGTTTTGCCATCTTGATAACAAAGCACACATTTGATTATTTTCCGTTGGCGTCACATGCAATGTTGCACAGGGAGGTGCGTCTTGAGAATCGTGCCCGACAGGTATTGGATCCATTTCGCGCGTCTGACACGCCATCGCATCGGATTTTCTTTCGTGCGCTACATTTTGAGCGAGGAGTTATTGAGCACGTGAATGAGTTTCGTCCTCCTGGCGCATAGTTTGATTCGGAGCAGGTGTTTTCGGTCTATGTGTCCTTCCCGCCGCCATGCTCCGTGCCTTGCTTTAAGATTGCGAGCGCGGATCCAACACAGTGGCTCGTGCACTCGATGTGCCGCGTATGGCCATGTCGTGCTATATAAATGTGTGATGATGTGTGTGGTGCAAGCTATGAGGTGCAATTCGTTTTTATAGATGAGTTGACAATTCTATGCCCTTGCAAACATCCCACCCACCCACCCGCAATTAGGTTTGCAAAACCTATGCTGCGGCGAATGCGATGAATGCTTGGCGTTGGCTGGTGTATCTCTGCGGCCACGCTAGCCCGCGCATGCTTGCGCGCACAGCGGCCAAGTAGTTTGGCGCGACTGGCGCGGCCGAGGTGGCGCTGACCGTTGGGCACTTCCTTCCCAGCGGGCACAGTGGTGCGAGTCGGTGGCTTGGGCGGGCGCGGTACCATTGCGACGCCGACAACGGTTGCACGATTGTTTGGGTAGCGATGGTTGCTACGATGGTGGCGATGATTAGGGCAAGGCCAATGACGGCGCCGATGTTAATTAGCCCGCCGATAACGATGACGATGTCGTTGCGTCAGCGATCGCAAACATGTGTTAACGGAGTTCAACATGCGCGCGTTGCCCGCGTGGTATTATGTGAAACGGATCGTGCCCCCCCCCCCACGCGCGTAAGGGCGTTCGAATGAGTCCGACATGCGGCACGGGAGGCCCGCTTGGCAGAATGTGATGAACATGGTAGGTTAACCGATGGTTGTCCTAAGAACCCGCATGACCGCGAGCGCAAATTTTGAAACAGCCGCAAATGTTGCAACAGTAGCTGTATTTATATGTATTCGGGACGCTATTGTTTGAAATCCTTGCGAAATCTGAGTTGTTGAACGATGTCGGCATGCGCGCGACGACGCGCAAGGGCGCACGTCGTCCCGTTCTTTACAAGGGATTTGTGCGACAGCACGCGCGCAAGGACATTCGAGCGATTTCGACGCGCGTGCGAGAGACCCGATTGGTATCATTTTATGAATGTGGTGAACAAGCTACCTTTTATCTTGCGAAATCGCACGAGCGCGGGCGCAGGTTTTTTTGGAACGCCCTTGCGGCGAAACCGTGATGATTATCTTTTCGGGACTCGATTCTGAAATCTTTCCGGGACGTACGGTGTTTGAAAGATTTCGGCATGCGCGAGCGGCGACGCGCGCATATGCACTTCGCCCCATGTTTTGCATGGCGCGCGCATCGTATTTTCTGCAGAGGGGGAGGGTGGGAAACGCGACTGGCCTGCTTGGGATGGTACGGATTCATCTTTAGGATGGACGATGGGGCATAGTCACATGTAAATCGCAGTACGACTACTTGGCCCGATAACCCGGCGGGGAGGTCGGAATGCTATTTTAAGAACGAGAACCTATGGGTTGTGATCCATTTTGCAGAACATTGGAAGGCGTCAGTTCCACTGCTCGCGTAATTATTACACCCCTCTTCCTGCAACTTGCTTTGCACAGCCCATGCGGCCGCGATTGCTGAGACTACTTGGTGCGGGGTGGCTCAAATCTACGGTTACGCCAGCGCGCGCAAGCTCGCGCGCAGAGCGGCCAGTTGGTTTGACACAGCCGACGCGGCCGCGATGGCGGTTACTCACGGGCCCGCCCCAGCGCGTCTCACAAACCGCGCTGGTGCGCAGGCGCGTTAGCGCGGGTTGGTGGCTCGGGCGGGCACGGTACTGTGATTACGATGACGCCGACAACGGTGGCCACGACGATGACGCTGATGATTTCCATGTGTCGGTGATGAAGGTGATTCATTGATGATGGTGGCAATGATGGCGACAAGAGATGAATGACGGCGGTGGTACAGTAGCGTTCTTGGGGGTGGTGGTGGGGCAGTGCGCTCGGAAATGCCAGACACTTGGCAGACTGTTTGATCGGAGATAATTAAGCTCCCATCTGTGTTTGAAGATCTCTATTTTGACATTGTTGGAAAACTGGTGGTTTTGGACGTATGCGGGCACGCTCGCATGGCGGCGCGCGGGCGTGTGGCCTGCATGGTATTATTTTTTGTGGATTCACGCACCGGGCGCATGCTAGATCAACGCGGGTGCACCGCGTGAACATATTGTTGCGGCCATGCGGTTTCCATGGGATCAGCACGTGCGAGCTGTCAGGATTTGCTTGGCAAAACCCACTCGGGCGCGACGGCTGCTCCCGATTAGTACTTGTTAGCGCGCTTCTACGGCCGCATTGGCACGCGCACGCTCGTGTGCACAAGCGGCCAGCTGGTTTGGCACAGCCGACGCGGCCGCGATGGCGCTTAGGACAGATCTGGAAGCGTTGTAGTCGTCATCATCGTCGTAGTCGTCGTCCTCGTCGTGGACAGATCTGGAAGCGTTGTAGTCGTCGTCATCGTCTGGATCTGGACGTTCGTCGCCATCATCGTTGTAGTCGTCGTCCTAGCCGTCGTGCCCCAACATCTGTCCCGTCCATGCGGAATGGGGCGAGACACATAGGCACACGACGCCCAGGAGCAGAGCAGCCACCTCGTGGTTTGTACCACATGTTTGCTACGTGCAAGCGAAAGAGACTCGACGATTCCTGCCCCGTCGCTCGTTTCCCATTCGTTGGGCCACTTTCGCCCAGAGGGCTGGTGGGATTCCTGCTCAAGGTTTCAAGGAATCCAGCCCTGTCTGACTTCTTGCCCCGGTCGCCTCCCCTCCCCATCCTTGCCCCCACCCCTCCTGCGACAATGGCAGCGCTGACGACGATCACTACGAAAAGCCATCGAGCGACGGCGACGGCGCGGCAGCAGGCTGGGCGACGCCTCGCCAACCGCCGCGGGCACCCCCGCGGCAGCGATAGCGGCAGGGGCCGTCAAGGCGCGGCACGGGGCCGCCGCCCGCGGCAGGGAGACGGTTGTCGCCGCCGTCGTCGCCGCCAGATCACGCAGATTTCATCGCGTCGTGGAAGAAAGTCACTTGGGAGGAGGAGGAGGAGGAGGAGGAGGAGGAGGAGGAGGAGGAGGACAGAGGAGGAGGAGTGAGGAGAGGAGGAGGAGGAGGAGGAGGCAGAGGAGGAGGAGGAGGAGGAAGAGGAGGAGGGTACGGTCGAAGTTGGTATGGAAAGATTGGACATGAAGGCCGACAGCGGTTGCATTTCAAGTTGAACCGGAGTCGCTGTCGGTGTCCCCGCGGAGGTTGTCAATTTGAGACGGAAGGCGGGCTGCCAAACCGCAGCCGCCGTACCGGGCATCGTACCAATTTCGGGCGCCGAGGGTCACGGCGGAAGGTTGGACAATGCTCGGCCTGCAGGGGCCTTGACCAGGCCCCAGGACTGTGCGGGCTAGGGTGTAGGCTATGTGGGATACGCTGGTGTGTAAGCTATGCAGCGTGAGCTCTGTGGTGTGAGTTTGGGGTTGTAAGTTGTACGCTACTCGTTGGTGTAAGCTGTGTGCAGCTATGAAGTGTAAGCTATGTGGTATAAGCTACGTCGTATAAGCTAGGCAGGTGCAAGCTGTGTTGTGCAAACTAGCACTGTCAAATACGACTCGGGATGAAAAGCGGGTCCTTGGGAAGGGGTGCAGACCTCCGGGGACCCACGTTGCGAACAAAAAAGTCCCGACGTCGGAGATTTTGGTCTTCGTCCACGGCCCAGGGGAGTGCCCTCCGCAGAGAGGCCGTCGCCGCCGTTGCCCTCCCCGAAGGCAAGCTTGGGGGCAGCAGGCCCCTCGGGGGACCTGGGCCAGGTGCCCCCCCGGGCCGGGACCCCGACGGCCGCAGCGCATGATGTGCTGCCAGGGCCCCCAGACCAGCACCCCGACCACGCGGTCGCCCCTCCGTCGGCCGAAGATCGTTACCAGACGGCCCAGGACGCTCGGAAGGCGACCCGACGTCGCATCCAATCTGCACGCCCGAAATGGGTAAGGAAAGAATGGGTACAGTGCCCAACAGCAGTTCCTGTTCATTTGGGACAGGGCTCGCTGTTGGTGTCGCCGCGGCCTGTGTCCGTTTGAGACAGGAGGCCGCCTGCCCAACAGCGGCCGCTGTTGGTTTGGGACAACATCTGCTGCTGGGCATCGTGCCCATTCCTTCCGTGCCCACTTCGGGCGCCCAGATCCACGACGGCCCAGCAGCTCCCCGAGGTCGGCCCCAGGCAGGCGGGGCCCCGAAGACCCCCCCCCGGCGCCGGGCGCCCACGAGCGCCCCCGCGAGGCGCCTTATACGGGCGGGCACAAGGCGAAACCGCTGCCATCCCCCCCCACCCCAGGGGCGGTCGCCCGTGGGGGGGGGAGCGATCAAGTGATTTTGCGTAATCTTGAAAAGTCGGACGCTGGAACATGTACAGTACCGGTGGCGGGCGGCTGTGCTTCAGTCCGAGGACTCTTTCTGGGGGTCGGGGACGACGTCGGGGTGGTGTGGGACATATTTTTTGGTGGCGCACCATATGATGTATCAGGTCTCGTGCCCCTCCCACTGCTCCAGGGAGGCCCCGCCAGAGCGAAGAGGGTATCGGCACACCATATGATTTATTATGTTTCGTGCCCCTCCCACCCTTCAGGGAGGCCCCGCCAGAGCGAGGAGCGTATCGCCACACCATATTATGTATCAGGTGGCGGGGGCTCCCTCCGACCCTCCACGGAGGCCCGTGTGCTGCCTTCATCGGAGAGTCTTCCATGCGATGCGGCAAGGCTGCTCCGTGGAGGGCTCCCCGCTGCAGGAGCCAACATCTTCGATCCAGGGGAGACGGCGGGGGCTCCCTCCGACCCTCCAGGGAGGGCCGTGTGCTGCCTTCATCGGGGAGTCTTCCATGCGATGCGGCAAGGCTGCTCCGTGGAGGGCTCCCCGATGCAGAAGCCAACAGCTTCGATCCAGGGGAGGCGGCGGGGGACCCTCCCGACCCTCCAGGGAAAGCCGTGTGCTGCCTTCATCGGGGAGTCTTCCATGCGATGCGGCAAGGCTGCTCCGTGGAGGGCTCCCCGATGCAGAAGCCACCTCCTTCATGTCCTCCTCCTCCTCCTCCTCCTCCTCCTCCTCCGCAGGCCCCGCCCGGAGCGCCCGGGCACGACGGCCGCAAGGTCAGCGGACAGACCGCGACGCGGCACCATTGTTGACCCTTCTACTGCCCCCAACCAGCCCATCCAGAAACGATGCTCTTGGGAGCTAGTGAGGAAAGGAGGGCGACAGTCTAGGTGACAATGTGAGCGGCAGGAGTGCGCTGGGAGATCTCCGGGTGCGTGACGGACTCTTCGAATGCCTCGCGAGGCAATCCTTGACACCTCCGTGCGAGGCACGCGGGGAAAGAGGGCGAGAACGAAAACGCCGAGGACGAGGAACAGGGGAGAGGAACAGGAGGAGGAGGGGGAGAATGACAAAAAGGACAAAGAGAAGGAAAAGTAGGAAAACGAGGAAGACGAGGAAATGGCGGAGGACGAGGAGGAGAACGAGGAAGAGGATGAGGAAAAGGAAGAGGAGGAGGAGGAGGAGGAGGAGGAGGAGGAGGAGGAGGAGGGCGAGGAGGAGGAGGAGGAGGCTCCGTAGCCATTTTGGCTCAAGCCGTCGGACGCGCCCCCGGGGCTCAAGCTGGCTCGTCATGTGCGTCCGGTCTGCTGCTGCTGGAGGTGTTCCGGACTTGGGAATGGCGCGGGAGGGCGGAGCTTTTCTCCGCCCAGTGCGCTCTGCCGAGGCCCGCCGGGCTTCTCGGGCATGGGCGCGTTGGTCCGCTGACCGTGCCGTGGCCAAGCGCGTGGAGGAGCTGCAGGCCGTCCGCGGGCAGCTGGCAGCGGCGGAAGCGGCCCTGGACTACATCGTGGGGGATGCGGAGGTGGCACAGCGTCTCCGCGCACTTCTGCCTGCCTTCGTGGCCAAGCTCCAGGGGGTGGAGCCCACCTGGCCGGAGAAGCTGCGGGGAAATGTTGCGCTCCACGCCGAGGCCCTCGAGATCGACGTGGCGACAGCAGGCGCTCGCGAGCTTCGCCGAGCACAGCGTGGGCCTCGCCTCGAGGCACGGCGCGCGGGAGTCGGCCGCGCCCCCACCAGCCTCTTTACTGATGCGGCGGAGTTCGTCCCTGGCACTTGGGAGCTGCTGCCCGTGGGGCCCTCCGTCCACGTCGTGCAGGATGACTCCGAGATCCACGAACTCTCGGACGCGGAGGCTGTGCAGTTTCCTGTGCTGGGGTCCCACCCCCCCAGTACGGACGGCTCTGAGGGTGGGGCAGGAGGAGGAGCCGAGCCACCTGCGCCGCCGCCTCCCGTGGTCTGCGAATGGTCTCCTGCGGGCTTGCCGCTGGACCCTTGGGAGGGCCGCCTTTTTAGTATAGATGCAGCCTCTTTGGCGTCGTCAGGTGGAGTGGATAGTTTCACGCCGTCGAGGTTCTTCTTCGATCCTGCTGACGACGCCGACGACGACCCGCTCTGCGACTACGACTTCAGAGGCTTCGCATTCTGAATTGATGATACGTGTGCTCCCGTGGTACCTCTTCGCTCTCGGCTCCGAGTGGTATCGTTCACTTATGATTCACTCTGGTGTGGGTGCGTTTGTGTATATGATGTCGAAGTAAGGCTTTTCGTCTGCCTCGGAGTTCTGGGTATTGGGCTTCTGCCATGGTTTGCAGGGCGTGTGTTGGCATTGCTGTTTTTCGTTCGGGGCTTCCTGGTGATGTCCGTTGTCATTGTATGTGGCTGCCGCGTAGATCAAGCCGTTCTGCACCGCGTGGGGTGGTACTTCATTTCAGTTATCCGTCGTTGGCGGTTTGGTGGTAATGTCTTCAATCGTATCCTGGGCAGGTCTACTCTTTTCGTGGCACTGCAGCACGTCGCACTGGTCATGTGGGTAATCGTGGAGTTTGTCGTCACGGCCTTCTTGCGCAGTGCTCTCTTCTGTGGCATGGGCGTTGCTGTCAAAAAAAGACGAGGAGGAGGAGGAGGAGGAGGAGGAGGGGGACGAGGAGGAGGAGGATGAGGAGAGTGAGGAGGATAGGAGAGAAGCACGAGGACGAAGACGCGACAGAGGAGAAGGAGGGGGGTGATAGAAATGACTGGAGAGGGGTGAGGGCAGGTCGGCCACTTCATGACAAAATGCCCCTTGATCCCGATAGCCGCGTAACATCATTATGTGGGGAACTCTGTTCGCATGTTTTTTTGTTTTTTCCCGGGGAAGCAACAACAAATATACACCAGGGTCCCGTAGGCGCCAGGTTCTGCTTTTCTGTGCGAATCTCAATGCAAAGCCACGGAAAACTTCGGCGTATACAATCCAGTCCTCATTTAAACAATCCACGGCAGGTGGAGGACCTCCAGGGTGTAGACCCCCCGGCCCCCCACTGTCCGTCGTTTTCCGCCGGCGCACTGTTGCCGCGCGCTGCGGGCTTTTGCCGACGTCCCGGACGGAGGGAAGGGAAGGAAAAGGTGGCAGGAGCAGGAGGAGAGACAAGGGGTAGGAGGGTAGGAGGGCAGAGGAAGACGACAGGAAGAGGAGGAGGAGGAGAAGGAGGAGGAAAGGAGGAGGAGGTGGAGGAGCAGGAGGAGGAGGAGGAGGAGCAGGAGGAGCAGGAGGAGCAGGAGGATGGAAACAGTGAAGGAGGGAGGGGAGAGACGGGAGGAGGAGTAGGAGAAGGAGAAGGAGAAGGAGAAGGAAAAGGAGGAGGAGGAGGAGGAGGAGGGATGAGGATAATGAACGGGGATGGAGGAGGATAATCGAGGAGGAGGAGGAGGAACAAGAACATGAGGAGGATGGATGATGGAGCTTAGACTTCGGCGGGGGAGGATGATGGAGGACGGAGGAGGACGGAGGAGGAGGAGGAGGAGGAGGAGGAGGAGGAGGAGGATGGAGGACGGCGGAGACGGAGGAGGACGGAGGAGGACGGAGGACGGAGGAGGATGGTGGAGGAGGAGGAGGAGGAGGAGGAGGATGGAGGATAAACAAGAGCTCCCTCGAGGGCGCGAAGTTATTCGCGCTTCGCGGTCCTCGTTCCTTCTCCCCCTCCTCCTCGTCCTCCTGTTCTTCCTTGGGGGGGCGGCGCGAGAGGCCGAAGTTATTCGAGCAGCGCAAAGCGCGAAGTTGGGAGCCCTTGATAAAGGAGGAGGAGGAGGAGGAGGAGGAGGAGGAGGAGGAAGAGGAGGAGGAGGAGGAGGAGGAGGAGGAAGGCCAGACGTAGAGGAGGAGCGCCCCACGAGGCCGAGCCGTCGGAGCGCTCCCCGCGCCAGCCGCGGCCGCCAGGCAGCCAGGACTCGCTGGCGCGCACTCTGCTCGGGGAAGCGTAAGACTCAGGGGCACCGATAGGGGGGGACAGGTCCATCCTCGCGTCTTGAAAAAATCACGACGGGAGATTTTTCTATTGCGAAGGCCTTACGGCCGTTGCCGCCGACCCTGAAGATGACGAAAGACAACACGAGGGGGGGGCAGGAGGAGGAGGAGGAGGAGGAGGAGGAGGAGGAGGAGGAGGAGGCGGAAGGGAGTAGGAGGAGGAAGGGTGAAGGGGGAGGAGGAGGAGGCCTTATGGATGTTGGTTGGGATCTCGTGGTTGACCTCTCGGGGGCGTCTGGAAGGCAACTTGAAGCCTCTTGGGGGCCGTTGTGGGGCCTCTTGGGGCCTCTTTTGGGCCTCTTGGGGCTTCCGGAGGCCGTCTTCGGCGCATCTTGGGGGCGTCTTGGCGCCGCTCGGGGGCCTCTTGGGGCCTTTTGGGGGCCTCTTGGGGCTTCCCGGGGGCCTCTTAGGGCGGAAGTCTCGAATTCTCGGTTCCTCGTCCCCCTCTTGGCCGTTTCTTGGGCCCGTCTTGGGGCCCTATTGGGCCGTCTTGGGCGCCTCTTAGGCTGTCCTGGGGCCTTCTTGGGCCGTCTTGGGGCCCTCTTGTAGGCCTCTTGGGGCGCTCTTGGGGGCCTCTTGGGGGCCT
Organism: Prorocentrum cordatum; assembly: GCA_963575745.1. NCBI lineage: Eukaryota > Dinophyceae > Prorocentrales > Prorocentraceae > Prorocentrum > Prorocentrum cordatum. The sequence continues at coordinate 69,718 of CAUYUJ010002462.1, forward strand.
CTTGGGCCGTCTTGGAGTGTCGGAAAGCCGAAAAGGCGAGAAGGCCAAAATCATTCAAAAACCGATGTAAAATTTACGATTTTGGCGCCTGGGGCCCTCTTGGGTGTGCTCTTGGGGCTCTCTTGGAGCGTCTTGAGGGCCTCTTGGGCCGTCTTCGGGCCGTCTTGGGCGTCTTGGGGCCATCGTTCGTCGAGTCGAGGCCCTCTTGTACCCTTTTGGGGGTGTCTTCTGTCGCTCTTGGCTCGTCTTGAAGCTTTTCTGAGCTCCGGGACCCCCCGGGGAGGATGCGTATCTGGGTGGCGACCCCCCCCGGCGACCCCCCCCGGCGACCCCCCCCCCCCCCCGGCGGGGAGGGTAGGGAGGGGCTTCGCCACGACTCAACTACGACGTTGCTCAATGTCGCTTTGGCTCGCGCGCTCAAGGAGACGGGGAACGACGAAGACGACGAGGGACAACGGAGACGGAGACGACGAGGACACGACGGAGACGACGACGACGACGACGACGACGACGACGACGACGACGACGACGACGACGACGACGACGACGACGGTGATCCACGCAAGACGACGACACCGGGATGCGTCTTCCACACGCCGACAGGGTCGGCGGATTTTCGGCCTTCGTGGGCCTTCGCTGGGCCTCGGGACCGTCAAACAACGACTCAGGACGAACAACTGGTCTGGGGGAAGGGGTCCAGACCTGTGGGGGTCGACGTTGCGAAACAAATCACGACGTCGGGGGTCTGGGATTCGAGGTTTGAGGTTTCGGACGGCTTCTCAAGCAGTGGCGAAGCGTCCTGGCTCGCCTATAACCCTACCAAGCAATGTTCTAAGAACCTTTTGTGGTTTCCACGAAATGTTCTTAGAACATTTCTGGCGGAGAGCGTCTTGTCAGAACACATGGGGTTCATGTTCTAAGAACATCGTTTTTGTTCTTCAAACATTCTTGGGTTCGAAGAGCATTTCGTGGTAGGGCTATAGGAATGCCGGGACGGTCGGTCCCTGCTCAGGCTTCGTCGGTTCTCATCGGCGTTCCAGCCTCGGGATGCCCCTCCAGCAGCTGCGCCTCGCCGGGGGCGCTCTGGGGGTGCCGCCCGGATCGTCCCGGAGGGCCGCCCGCGGGCCGAGGCGTGGCCCGAAGGCCACCGGGGCTCGGCCCTGTCCCCCTACAGGGGGATTTTCGACGAACAATAAAAAAAAACCCTAAAAATAATCCAAAAATAGTCTGGGGACTACCTTTTTATTACTATTTAACCTTTTTGGTGGGTCCGAAAACTATTCGTACTCCGCTATTTTTTAGAGATGGTGATGGTTTTCTTGACTAAACTGGAGCTGCAGATGAATTGTAGGGGTATTTTTTTATTTTTCGTCGAAAATCCCCCTGTAGGGGGACACGCCCGACAGAAGCATAGGGGGGCATGGATCGACCCTCGGCGGCCAGCGGGGGGGGGGGGGAGTGAGAAGGAGAAGGCCTTCTCAGAGCGCGGCGGGGCTCCTCAGAGGGCCTCCAGCCTCCTGAGGCGGGGCTTCTCAGAGGGCCTCCGGGCTCCTGAGCAGTGTTTGTGTCTTCGGGGGAGGCTCAGGCAGCTTCTCAGAAGGCCGCGGGACTTCCGAGAAGGCCTTCTTAGAAGGCCTTCTTAGAAGGCGGCGGGGCTCCTCAGAGAGCCTCCGGGCTCCTGAGCAGTGTTTGTGTCTTCGGGGGAGGCTCAGACAGCTTCTCAGAAGGCCGCGGGACTTCCGAGCCTTCTGAGAAGGGCCGCCCCTTCTCATCTTCCCCCCTCGAAGGCCTTCTCAGGAAGCGGCGGGGCTCCTCAGAGAGCTTCCAGCCTCCTGGGCAGGTTTTGTGTCCTCGGGGGAGGCTCAGACAGCTTCTCAGAAGGCCGCGGGACGTCCGAGCCTTCTGAGAAGGGCCGCCCCTCCTCATCTTCCCCCCTCGCTCGCCGCCGAGTTAGTGGGTCTGATAAAGCCCCACCCCATCCAGGAGCGTGGGGATCTGCTATCGGGAGCCCATCGCCGATCTATCGGCGATATATCGCCGATTGCAGGCCGATGTTCCCCCCCCCGATCCCTATTCCACCCCTTATCGCTGCCCCTCAAAGATTCGAGTACGCCGGAGCTCAGGTTCGCCTGCGCTTGTTGGCGAGCTCGCCCTGGGCTTTGGCGGCCCAGATTTCGTGGGATGTCTGCAGCGGGAGCTCGCGTCAGATTTCAGACTGCGTCCCGTCATTCTCCTGACGGCTTCGTCAGGCCAGCCCGAGTCCCCCGCACCCGAGTCTTACGTCTCCCCGAACTGCTGTATTGCGAAGGCCTTACGGCCAGTGCCGCCGACGCTGAAGAGGGGCGACGACGAAGATTGCGACGATGAAAATGCACAAAGAAAGCTAAGGAATGGGAGGGAGGAGGAGAGGGGGACGGAGGAGGTGAAGGGGAACAGGGTGGAGGAGGGAAGATGATGAGGAGGAGGAGGGATGAGGAGCTGGAGGGCGGAGGAGTCGCCATGGATCCAGCAGGCGCGCACTCCACGTGTGGAGTGCGGGCCGGAGGGCTGTCCAAAGAGAGCAGTGCCACCACGCAGCCAAACAAAGCAGACGCCACGCGCCTTGTCACGGAGGGGCCCAGGCCCACGGGGTGCGGTGACCACGCCGCGTGGGGAGTCGACGGGGATTCGAAGTTCGGGCACCGAGGCTCTCGGAGATGTTCGTCGGTTCTCGTCAGCTTTCCAGCCTCGGGGTGCGTTCCAGCATCTGCGCCTCGAAGGGAGCTGGAGGGCCGTCCCTACTGCCCGCCAAGAGGCAAGAGTCCTGTCCCCAGAGCCACCCGGCGTCGAAGCGCTGCGGCCCCCAAGCGGTGTAGAGCTCACCCCGCGTGGTGGGTCAGTGTGGATGCGGGGTCACCGCACGGTTTTGGGACTCGGGTCGTTCTCCGAGGACGCTTCGGGCGACCGACCATGACGAACGGACAACACACACCCATACCCATAGGGGGGTCGGCGGGAGGAGGACTTGCTATGGGTATGGGTGCGGGTTGTCGGACCACGGGGGGGTCTCCCGTTCGAGCGGGGAGCTCCATCCGACAACTCGCACTCATAGCCCCCTCCGTCCTCCCCATGGGTATGGGTGCGTGTTGTTCGTTCGTCAGACCAGGGGGCCTCCGAGGTCACAATACCCTGCGGTGACGGATCGCGCGGTGAGGTCTCGTGGGATTTCGAGGTCGCCTGGCGTCTCAACAGAAGGGCCCTTGAGGAGGGCTCCTCCACTTCCTTCTCTCTCCCCTGGCATCCTCGCGGCGTGACAGAGTCACGACGGCAGGTTGTTGGCAGTTTTCGGCCACCCGGGGGATCCCTGCTGGGCCCCTGGGAGCCCCAGGGAATGAAGAACCGGTCCTGGAGAAGGGGTCCAGGCCTTTCTGGGGAGCTCAACAGAAGGGCCCAGGCCTTGATTCGGTACGATCGACATTGGTATGCAAAGAATGGGCACGGAGACCGAAATCAGTTCCCGGTCATGTAGGACCAGAGCTGCTGTCGATGTCGCCGCGGACGTTGACCATTTGAGACAGAAGGCCGCTTGGCCAACAGCGGCCGTTCCCTGGCACCCTTCTCTCCCCTGGGGTCTTTTTGACAGTTTTCGGCCTCCCAGTGGCCCCTACTGGGCCCCTGGGACCATCAGAAAACGACTCGGGATGAAGGGCCAGTCCCAGAGAAGGGTTCAGATTTCGGGGGAGCCGGGCTGTGAAAACATTTCGACGTCGCATGGAGAGTCCTTCTATCCATCGGGGCAGCCTTGCAATAGTGTCCTATCCATCGGGGCTGTCGACCTACTGGATCCACTTGGATGTCGTCGCTGGAGAGTGCTTCTTACAGGGGGTGGGGCACAGCGCGCGTTATGCATCCTTCCGACCCCGCCCCCCGCCATAGCTTGACGCCCCCCCCACTCCAAACCAATCCCTAAAGAGCGCCTCTGGCACTGCCCCTCTGCACATTGGCGCTAGCAGCCAGCAGGCACGGTTCGGTGCTCGCGGGCTACTGTGGCACCCGCAGAATGATTGCATGCGCTCGAGTGCTCGCAAACACGTTGGGCGCTCGCATGAGTGAGGCCAGTGTTGGCAGATATGTTGACGAACGAACAGCCCGCACCCATACCCATAGGGGGGTCGTTGGGAGGAGGACTGTCTATGGGTATGGGTGCGGGTTGTCGGACCCTGGGGAACGCTCCCGTTCGAGCGGGGACCCCCATCCGACAACACGTACTTATAGCCCTCTCCGATCCCCCTATGGGTATGGGTGTGTGTGTTGTTGGTTCGTCATATGTTGCAAAGGGGAGGAGCAGGAAGAGCTGAAGATGACGACAAAAACCAGACCACCCAGTCGATGGCGCTTCAGGTGTCGATGCGTGCTCCGAGGCGCCGAACACGGAGGAGAGAGGAGGTGAAGAGACAGGAACAGGGTAATGTCGCCGAAGAAAGGGAGGAATCGGAGGAGAAAGGAAATTGTCAGATGCCGTCGTAGTCGGCCAGTCGTTGTGCTCGTCGGTCAGTCGTCGTACACGTCATCGTCGTCATCGTCTACGTCGTCGTCCATGTCGTCGTCGTCGCTCAGTCGTCGTGGTCGTCGTCGTGGTCGTCGTCGTCGCTGTCGTCGTCGTCGGAGTCGAAGTCGTCGTCGTCGCCGTTCATCGTCGACGTCGTCGTCGTCGTCGTCGACGTTCATCGTCGACGTCGTTCTCGTTGTCGTCGTCGTCGTCTGCGTCTTCGCCGTTCGTCGGCGCCGTCGTCGTCGACGTCGTGGCCAAGGCGAGCCGAGATCAGCCGCACGCGGCAGACTTCGCACCCCGCCCTATGACCCCTGCAACAAGAAGGTTGCATTTGAGACGCGTTTTATTCCTCATATGTAGTGCCACCCGTGTCGCTGAACAGGCCGAGGCGCTAACATGTTTCTACTGCGTTTGAATCATGTGGGGGGAAAGAAAAAACGCCCTGTGACCCCTCCCCCCCCCCGCGTTCGTCGGCTCCGGCGAACAGCCGCCGCCGCGCTGTCGGCGCCGAGCGGAGTGCCCTCACTTCCCTTTGGAGTCCTCGGCAGGGACTGCTGCTAAAAACGCTCTGGAAGGGGCCGAGGCCATGGATCTCCGAGCGCTCGTGGGCGCCTCCAGGGAGCACCGCGTGATGCTCCCGGACGTAACAAGTTAAGATCGTACGGTAGGTTTGCGTCGTGTCGACCAGCGGCGACCCCAGCGCGGACGTTCAAGGTTGAACGCCGCCGGCGACCCAGAATCGATCGATGTTG
>CAUYUJ010002462.1:82500-85000 GCA_963575745.1 Prorocentrum cordatum
CATCATGGCAAGGCGGCCAGGGGGTGTTCCGGCGACCAGCTGCAGCTTAGAGTCGGCGTGGCTCGGCATCAGTACGCTGAAACCTGAATCGCCGGCCGCCACGGGGACGTCCACGGACTGCTTCTGGGACAGCTCGCAGAACGCGCCGTGAACCAGAATTCGCATCCAGCATGCCTCCAGGGTCCAGGGCGCGCGGGACATATAGCCTGCAGCGCAGCGGTGGTCGCGGGATTGACGTACTCCTTCATGGACGCGAGCATGGAACCACGGCCGTGCGACGGCAGCGTCGGCGGCTCGCGAGGTGTTCCGTACTGCCATCCGCCATGAGGCCGGCTGGGTCCCAGTTCCTCGCGCCTTCCTCGCGCACCTCGGCCGGTGACGACCTCACAGCTGGTAGCGGGGTAGTGCACGTAGGCAGCCGCGCCGCCTCCCCCTGGCCCCGAGAAGGGACGCTGGGGGGGAGGGGCGTGTCCATCTCCGCTCTCGCAGCTGGAAGCGGGGTGGGGCCCGTAGGCTGCCTCGCCGCCTCCCCTGGGCCCCGACAGGGGACGCTGGGGGGGAGGGGCTTGCCCACTTCCGCCGTGCGGCCATGCCGCCCAGCGGCCTCGGCACCGGCAGCGGCATCACGGTCTAGCGCCACGCGCTGCCAATAACGGCGCAAGGCAGCCCCACGGTCTGGGCTGGGGAGCCACATCGCCGCCTCCGTCAGCTTGCCCCCTGTCACGAGCAGCATGCCGGCATCGGAGACCACGTCGTAGCGGTCCACGGCAGCTGGAAGGTCCTCCGGCGCGGGGCGAGTCCGCATCTGCACCCTCTACATCGCCATCGGCCGAAGGAGAGCAGACGTAGGCTGAGCAGCCTCAGGAGGATGCTGGGGCCGCCGCTGCTCAGCAGTCATGCCGAGCTCCACTGCGGCCGCGGCGCAAGGAGGAGTCGGAGTCGCCGCTGGCGTGGTCGTCGGCACTACCGTGGTGCTCGCTCTGCAACTCCACGCCAGTGATCAGGTCAGCCAGCAGCGCCTCGGGAGGACCAGCACTGGCTGGATGTGCATCAAGGCGGGCACGAGGCAGAGCATGCTCTGCATCATCACTAGCAGGAACACATACGGCAGGGACGGCACGAGGGAGAGCACGAGTGCGAGCAACACCAGCGGCTGCAGCCTGGCGCTCCTCTGCGGTCAGGCGTGCCGCATTAGCCTCGCGCTCAGCCACTGCTAAGCGCCCGGCCCCGGCCTGTCGCGAACCACCGGCGCGGCGCCTCGGCCAAGCAGCGCGGTCTGTTGTCACCAGGCACGTTGTCACCAGGGGGCCGGCAGTGGCAGCGGCTTGCGACCGCGCCGCCAAAGAAACAACTAAGGGGCTGGATCGCGAGCGCAAACCAACCAGCCTCGGCGACCACCACGGCGCAGCTGGTGCCATCGCCTCGGCGCCCAAGCCAGCCAGACCTGGCGCAGGGCTGGCAGGCGGCAGCGGCGGCACCCGTACACCCACAGCCTCCGGCGCCTCCACGTGCGCCACGAGCTCCTGCAGCAGGATGTCCACGGGCGACACGACGAGGCCTGGGGGGGACCACACCCCATCAGGTTGCGCACGTCCATCGCCTGCACTTGCGCATGCCGGATGGCGACCCTGCGCGTCCGGAGGCGACGTCTGCCCGCAGCGGAGGCCACGCCAGATGGGCGGCACAGCATGGGGCAGGACATCATCAGGTAGCCACGCGCCAGGAGCAGGCCCGCCGCGGGCAGTGCGAGCGGCGGCGCGGCGGGGCCCGCACGCCCGATGCGCGGGCGGCGGCCGGCGCGCGTGGCTTGAGCCCAAAGGGCTTGAGCCAACATGGCTACGGAAGGAGGAGGGAGGAGGGAGGAGGGAGGAGGGAGGAGGGAGGAGGGAGGAGGGAGGAGGGAGGAGGAGGAGGAGGAGGAGGAGGAGGAGGAGGAGGAGGAGGAGGGTCAGCCGCAGGAAACGGAGATGCGGGAGGAGCAGCAGGAGGAGGAACAGCAGCAGGGGGCAGTCTGCACACCATCCTGGGGCCGAGCGTGGCCCTGTCCAGGCGCTGTGCCCCGACGTTGGCTCCCCTCAGCCGACCGCCGCCTGCCGCCTGCCGCCCGGCGCAGGAGGGCGGCGAGGCAGCACGCCCGCCGCAGCCCAGCAGCCCAGCGGGCGAGCGATTCCCCAGGCCGCCGCAGGGCGCCCCGTCCCTGCACGTGCGGAGGCCGCCCGCTCCGCCCCCGCCCCCGGGGACCGGGATCCTCGGCGACATGTTGGCGGCTGTTCGGCGGCGGCCGCTCCTCCTTCCTCCCCCTACCTCCCCATGCCCCCGCAGGCCCCCCCCCTCCCCTCCCCCCCCCCCCCCCGCCCCTCCCTCCCTCGCCCTCCCTCCCCCCCTTCTCCCCTCCCCCCCCCCCGCCCCCTCCCCCCGCCACTCCCTCCCCCCCTTCCCCTCCCCTATCCCTCCCCTATTCCCTCCCCCTTCCCCCCCTCCCCCTCCCCTCCCTTCCCCT
>CAUYUJ010002462.1:87500-89528 GCA_963575745.1 Prorocentrum cordatum
TCGGCCTGGAGCAGCAGGGCGATCTGCTCTCGCCTGCTCCGCCTCGGCAGCGAGCCGCGCCCTCGCACAGCAGCCTGGAGAGGCCCCTCGCCCCCGCGGAGACCGCAGCGTGGCCTCCTCGGGTCGAGCAAGGCAGAGGAGGAGCGGAGCGGAGGAGGGGCTTCCTCCGCCTCGGGGAGCTTCAAAGACAAGCGGTGGCCCCCCGCCGCCTTCCGGGGCCTGGCCTCTCCGCGGCGCCCCCCGAGAGAGAGAGCGCCCGCTCGGGGCGTCAGCCGCGGGGTCGGGATCCAGGCCGGGTACTACCAGCCTGGAGCACCTCCCTCTCCCTAATTAGGCTGGGCACCTCCCCGTCGCGATGCCCATCCTGGGGGTCCTCCCCTCACTTTTCGAGGGCGCGCCCCGAAGAGTGTCGTCGCCTCTTGGCGTGCCAGTCTTAGGGACAGGGATGCGTTCGAGGCTGGTGAGGGCAGCGAATGGCGGGGGGCCCTGGGCCGCGCGGCCGCGGCGTCCTGGGCGCGGGTGCTCCGTCCGCGTCCGGGCGCTCCGCGGTCCGAGGGATGTCCAGGGGGACACCGGCGAGCGCCCCTGCGCTCCGGCATTCGAACAAGACACTTGGCGCCGCTCGGCCGTGTGCCTTTTTTCACGGCGTGGGCCACCGAGGAGCATTTTTGATCGTGTGGCGGAAAGTGCACGCACGAAATCGAGACATTGCACGGGGAGTAGACGTCCGAGCGATGGCGAGCAGACAACCCTGGCCCACTGTAGTAGACCTCAGCTATCGTGATGAACTTGAGGAGTTCACGCTGACATCTGTCGTGGACGCGTGGGCCGGGGCCTTCGTGAAACGATGCCCCCCCCCAAGCCTCCCGACTCCCAAGCGTGCTTCCAAAGATGGGCCCCGAGGTTCGAGGTGGAGAGGGCCCTGTACTTGTTTGGACAGCAGTCCAGCGTGCCTTTGCAGTCAGTGAGAAGGGTGAAGTCTCCTGCGCACAGCCACGAACCAATGAGAACAACATGGTCCCCGCCGTCCCGTGACACCTGATCAGGCAAGGTGGCTGGAGGCACGGAACGGTACCATTCTGCAATACATTTGCGATCTTGGTCAAAGACGGTGACACCCCATCCAGTTGCTCGAAGAGAGGGGGACAGTCCATCTAAGTCCGGCTAGAAGGTCGCCTGCGGCTGGGCTGGTCATCAGTGGACGGAGGCAGCGGCGCTCCTCCTCCTGATCCGTCGTCTCCTCATCTCGATCCTCCTGGGCAGTCGCCCTCGCACTTGCTGGCGCATGGCTTCTACTCTTCCTTTGATTCCTGGTGGTCCGGCTGGGAGAGATGCCATGCCACCTGCACAGCGAGTGGGTGGAGCAGCAGGCTTTGAGCGGGCGCCGAGCTCACCTGGCCATGAGTCATGCAGTGGATGAAGGAGGAGGAGGGGGAGGAGGAGGAGGAGGAGGAGGAGGAGGAGGAGGAGGAGGAGGAGGAGGAGGAGGACGACAAGCTAGGTGCGCTCGCGTCATATCTGACATCCTACTCCTCCCTCCCATCCCTTACCATGGCGCAGATCTCCTCTCTACTCGCACAGTCGGATGTCGAGCAGGGCAATGATCCCGAAAGCGTACGCGATGCATTGTAGAGCACGGCATGGCATGGCGTAGAAGAGCACCGCAAAGCGTAGTATCAACCTAGCATTGCATTGCACGCCGTGGCATGGCACGGGAAATGACGCCAGCGCTGCAGCGGGAGCACGAGTCGAAACAAGCGGAAGCGCGGAAATGAGGCCAGCGCTGCAGCGGGAGCACGATTCGGAACGAGCGGAAGCGCGGAAATGAGGCCAGCGCTGCAGCGGGAGCACGATTCGGAACGAGCGGGGCCCGAAAATGAGGCCGGCGCCTCAGCGAGAGCAGCATTTTGAAAACAAATGCAGGCGAAAACCCAACTCCCGGGAAACCTGTGTGTAAAAAAGCAAGACGCGGGGGGGGGGCGAACACTCCCAGCACGTCATCAGGGGAAGAGGGAGAGTAGTATTCAT
>CAUYUJ010002463.1:0-12500 GCA_963575745.1 Prorocentrum cordatum
CGACGACAAACAACAACAACACCAACACCAACACCAACACCAACAACAACAACAACAATAGCAACAACAACAACAGCAGCAACAACAACAGCAACAACAACAACAACAGCAACAGCAACAGCAACAGCAACAGCAGCAATAACAACAACAGCAACAGCAGCAGCAACAGCAACAACAACAACAACACCACCACCACAACCAACAACAACAATAACAACAACAACCACAACCACGTCCACAACAACAACATCATCAACATCAACAACACCAACAACACCAACAACAGCATCACCAACAACACCAACAACACCAACAACAACACCACCACCACCAACAACAACATCATCAACAACAGCAACATCAACAACAACATCAACAACAACAATATTTTCAAGACTGTTCGCCCTTATATGCTCGAGTGTCCAATAACGCGTATTTCCCAAACCCTCGATACCCACCCTCTTCGTCTTCGATCGAACCCCTTTTGGGGGGTATACCTTTCTTCCCTGCAGGCCGGGCCCCGGCAAGCGGCGGGGCGGCCGCGGACCGTCGGCCTGGCCAGCGGCAGCGCTGATCGGCGGGGCGGCCGCGGGCCGTCGACCCGACCCCAAGAGGGACGGACAGGGGACCGACCACGACGACGACGACGACGACGGCGACGACGAGCGAAAGCGAGAGCGAGAGAGAACGACAGCAGGGCCGCGAATGGTACGAAGTAGGCCACGAAGGGCGAACGAAGGGAATGCGTATGGGGCCACGAAGAGCGCGAACGAGCGGGGGCCACGAAAGGCAGATAATGCGGGGCCACAGAAGGAAGTGCAGAAAATGCGGGGCCACAGAAGGCAACTATGGGGCCACTGAGGGTAGCAACTGGGCCACGTAGGACAGTGAGGGGGACACAAATGGCGACAGCGGGGCCACGAAGGGCACGCACATGGGGCCACAACGGGCGCGACTCCTGGGTGCCTGGGTGTCGGGAGCGCGGCGCTTGGGCAAATTGCAGGACATTTCAACGCAAGGCCATTCTTCAGTAAATTGCAAGCAGGTCTCCAGCGAGAGCGCGACTCCAGAGCGCCGGGAGAGCGATTTCTGAATAAATTTTCAGGAAATCCCAAGCGAGAGCGCGATTCCTGAATAAAATGCAAAGAAGTCTCGGGCGGGAGCGGGGGTCCTGGCTACAGTGTAAGGAAGTCTAAAGCGGGAACCGTTGTTGTTGTAACCCGGGGGCCAGGGGCCCAGTTTGAGCAGGAAGACTCTCCCTATCAAAAAGCAGGGTGCGAGCGTCGAGGGGCACACTTTGATTAAGAAAAAACAGTATGCACCGGTGGGGGGATCAACAAGAATTATTCTTCAGAAATGAGAATTCAACAGCAACAACAACAGCAACAGCAACAGCAACAACAACAACAAACACAACAACAACAACAACAACAACAACAACAACAACACCAACAGCAATAGCAACAGCAACAGCAACAGCAACAGCAGCAGCAACAACAACAGCAACAACAGCTTCAACAGCAACAGCAGCAATAGCAGCAACAACATAACGAGTATAATCCTCAGCACGGATTCCCACTTCAGCCACCCACCCAGGGACAATGAATGACCGTTCGGCCCCCTCACTCTGATATACAAGACTGCATTGGCGCTTCGCGCCATGCACCTAGGTCCTTTAGGCTTTGCATATGTTGGCGTACGCGCCATCCCTAGTGGCCGTGGAATTTGACCCCTGCGCTGCGGTGGTTTGCAGAAGTCTTCGAAAGTTCGGGCGGTCCCTGGCCCTTCCAGGGCTTCCAGGGCCCCCCGAAAAGGCGCTGGGTGGAGGGCGAAGGATCGGGGGGGGAGTGTCGGGGAGCGAGGGAGGGCAGCTGATGTGGGGCAGGACGAGTGGTGGAGCGGCAGAAATATGAGGAAAAGGAGGAGGAGGAGGAGGAGGAGGAGGAGGAGGAGGAGGAGGAGGAGGAGGAGGAGCAGGGGGAGGCAATGTCACGCAAACCGACTCAATGCTAAACAATGTTGCAAAGTACAAAGCATTGCCAAGCCGAGGATGTCATGTTGCAGCGGGTCGCAACGGGGTGCCGCGCACGTGAGTAATTCGCAAGTAATGGACCGAATTCCGGGTTCGCAACTGATTTTCGGGAAAGGTGATTGCGAACCCGAAAATCGGGTCAGTTTTAGGGACGATGCCGTGTGGGTTTTGTTGGAGCCCAGGCGGGCTGGCTTGGCGCCCTGTTGAGCCGTTTGGGGCCATCTTGGGCCGTGTTAGGGAGCTTGGGTCCTCTAGGGGCATTACGGGGGCTACGGAGGCCCTCCTGGTGGCCTCCCATGGCCTTTCTGGGGCCCCCCCGTGCCTTCTTTGGCTTCTCTTGGGCACCGTCTGAGGGCCTCTTGGGTTTCTTTTTGGCTCCTTTGGGGCTTCTTTGGGCAGTATTGGGGTGCGTAGGCCTTCCTGGTGGTTCAGTCATATTCGAACACTCCACGCGGACTCACACTCGGACTTCTCATACCCGGACTCACGTACATTCTGTTCGCTCATACTCGGACACTCCACGCGGACTCCATTCTTAGACTCATTCACACTCAGACTCCCTCACCCCAAGGGGGGGGCGCCAGGGAGTGTTATACTCGCCCGTTCGCGGCTGGATCGTGGGGATGTCCCAGGCGGTTTGCTCGTTTCGTGGCTGGGACTCTTATGATGTCAGAGCGGAATGTGAGGATGTCCTGCGCAAGACGCCCGCTTTAGCACCCCAAGGGGGAGCCGCCAGGGGTTGTCGCAGTGGTCTTCGGCCGCACGGGTTGCGGGCAGTCGGCGGCCCACCGCCGACAGCTGTGCTGGTGTGCGTCCGCCAGCCCCCCCCCCTCCCTCCCCCCACCCCGTCCTCCCGCTCATTACCCCCTGTCTCCCCCGACCCTCCTCGTTCCCTGCACCCCTTCCCACCTCCCCTCACGTGTCGCCATTGCCGCCTGCGCTTCAGTGCGCCGCGAGTTGCCATACCAGCTCTCATGCGCCCCGGCCGCGCGGCCCTCGAAGGGCGGCACATGTCAGGCTGCGCTCAAGAAGCGCCGCCAGCGCAGGGTATTGACTCTGCCTGCTATGCCCAAGGGGCATGAATTCTTTACGCTTCGCGTATCCCCACCCGCACATTCAGAAAACGCTGCCCATGAGAGCTGACGGGACATGTGAGGAGGACACATGTAGTGAGTCACAGCGGGCGAGCATGCGGAGGCAGATGAGAGGGGAGGAGGATGAGGAGGAGGAGGAGGAGGAGGAGAACCGTAGCCATTTTGGCTCAAGCCATTTTGGCTCAAGTAAAACATTTATCGAGTTGCTGCAGAGAGCCCCACGACTGGCGTGGAGCTCGGCCCGCGACACAAGGGCGAAGCGCCAGTCTTCCTTTTCAGTGAGCTCCTGGAGGAGCCATAGCAGTTCGGTAACATACCCGCATCTCCTTTTCAGTCCCACTCACATGACCACATGGGCATGCGATCGATGCTTCAGAACAGTCAAGGGCTATCATCGTTTCTGCCTATGTGGAATGGAGAGGCCACAGAACAGTTGGTACCCGATGCAGAAAGGCAAGGGCAAGTCCAGGAACACAGGCAAGGGCAAGGCTTGGGACTACGGCAAGGGTGTGCCTCGCTCAAGCTCGGCGCACAGACATCCACCGAGGTCCCAGAGTGCGTCGAGAAAGGAGCAGATGCACTTGCAAGTCAACAAGTCCATTGTCCAGAAGGTACTTTCAAAAACTCCCATGGCCACGCCCACCCAAGCAAAACAACATCCCAAATGGCAAGCTCCTCCCAGTTCCGACGACCCGCTCGAAGTTGGCAAGTTCAGGAAGGAAGCGTTCGAGAAGATACACAGTCTATGCCTCATGGCATATGCTGCAGGTCAGGCGGGCACGGACCACCAGGACGTCAAGACAACGATCGGTGTTCTCACGTCCGCAGTCTCCTTGCTCAAGCCTCTTGCTCTCCAGCTCCAGAACGCCACCACGCGCAAGGAATTGTTAGAGGAGAGGCTGGAGGCCAGCAGTATCAATATCGACGACCTCATCCACCAGCAGAACACCATGCAGGACGAGCTCGAGACGGTGCAGGAGCACATCGATTTCATCGACAGAGGCACCGAAGACGACAAGGCCATGAAAGACGCCCACATGCATCAAGCTCCTCGGCATCAGCCTCATCGTCAGGTCCCCGCGGTCACTCCAGGAGGACTAGTGGGGCCCTTCGGGCCGCAGCCGCCATCTCCGTTCTCATATTGTTCTGGACCTGCTGGGCCGCCATCTTCGACAGCACCTGTGGTCGACAGCTCTTTCGTTTTGCAGATGGCACAGGACATGGCGACGATGCAGCAGCAGTACCGGAATCTCGAGCGCGCTTTGGCAGACATCTCGACCGCGCTCATGGCAAAGCTCGGCAACCCAGACAAGAAGAAGCCAGTTCCTCCAAGTGCAACGGCCACGCCATCACAAGTGGCCGCGGCCTTGCAGTCCCACCCCACTCCGCAGGCTTCACAGGCGTCGCAGCTGACGCCAACTCCCCCTGCATCGGCTCCAGTTTTTCCCGCAGCCATCGAGGTGGAGAGCTCGCCACCACCGCCGTTGAGATCTCCGAGCGAGCCACCGCCGACTACGACAGCCTCAGCGATGCCAGCTCCTGCCACGCCCACGCCAACACAGATGTGGGGGGGACAGGTACCAGGCACACAAGTCGAATATTGGGAGGCGCCGTCACCGACTCAACCGATGCGGCGTTCCCAGCCATCGGAAGACATCCCAGGGCCGCCATCAGTCCAGTCACAGAGCAGCCGCGGGAACAGTCGAGGACGCATCCGAGGAAGCAGCAGAGGCCGGATGGCTACGACGAGGAGTACCTGGACGATCCCACGCTTGCCCAGCTCTAGAGTCGACCAGCGCTCGACCTACATGGGCCATGACAGGTCGCGGACGATGGCTACGTGACGGCGACTCTTCTCGTCGCCAGCGTGATTGAGCGGACGCTGATCCCCTTCCCCCGTCGTCCTCATGCGTGTTGTCTCCAGTGGCGGGGGCATCCGCGCCTCCAAGAGCTGGATCGGGCGACGTGCTTCCTCCTGCAGTGGGTCGACAAGCAGTAGGTAGGCAGGCCGCGCGCTCAGTCAAGAAAGTCTATTGTGTAGTTTCTGAAGTGATCTCTGTTCGCCAGCTTGATGCGCGGCTCCAGCGTAAGGCGTCTTTTGCCGAGGCGACGCAGAGTAACCAGCCAGTCAAGCCAGTTTTGAGAAGGCTGCGGGGCAAGCAGGCCGTAGGGCAATCCGCGTTGCCAGCTGCCCCCAACACCCGGAGCTTAATTCGAGGGCAGGGTGGGGAGTCAGGCGCCTCCGAGCAGGGGGGAAGCTCCGAGGCGCAAGACCCAGGGCTGACGCGCACAGGTGCTCGGCCCATGCATGCTTCTACCACTCCGACATCAAGGGGTAATAGTGATGTCCAGGTTCCTTCCGAGGTCACATCCGTCGGCCGCGACGCCCTGGATAAGTCTAGTCTTGACGACGCTCAAGGCGCTATCCAGCGGCATGACGAGTTGCAGCAGAGCGCGCGTGACATGGTCAAGTGCAGCTTCCCTGCTCCGCCGACGCTTCGGTCAGTCCTTCAGGAAGCGTGCGCGCAGGAGCTAGAACTGTTTCACTAGCAGGAGCTCGACGACTCGGGCCTTCTCGAGCCAGAGGCCGAGCTCGCCCTGGACACCTGCCCGCGCCGCGAGTGCGCTTTGCACAGCCTCCGCCTGTGCGCTGACGGCTCCCTCTACGCGTGAGGGGAAGGGAGGGGGGCATGGGCAGTAGTTATTGTAGCTAAGGATGAGAGGGGATTATCCTTACAGGGGATCTGAAGGGGGGAAGTTCAGCATATCAGTGCCATGGAGATTTTGCCATCAGGGAGCACGAGCACCACCGCCGGATGCCTTGCAATTATATGGTGTCTGTTTTGGCTTGTGCAAGTGCAATCCAGGTTCGTGATCACCATCCACGCCGACTCTCTCCTTGCTTTAGGTGCTGCACAGGGGCGCGGCAGGCCTGCGTGTGATTGCCAGTTAGCCATGCTCCTTGAGTCTGTGTGCAGGTACGCCCGATCGCAAGTTCAGTGTCAAATTAACCACATCAAGGCCCACGCAGGCCATGCTTGGAACGTTCTCGCCGACAACGTGGCCAAAGCCACTGCTCTCGGGAAACTAAGGCCCCCCCCAGATACTAGGTTGGTGCAGGCGGTCCAATCTCATGTTGCTCGCAAGTGGGAATGGCTGTTGCTCCAGGGCTCGGATGCGCATGCCTACCCACGATTCAACGTTGTCAATGGGCAAACCACCATGACGGCCCCCACGCCTGAACTTCTGGTCGCTGACCAGCATGCGCAGCAGCTCGACTCCCAACCACCTCTGGGCGAGATCTCTGTTCATGTGCAGTTGAAGGTAGCTGCGTGCAATCCGCAGTCTGCTCGTGAAGAGCGTCGTCGAGGCACTAAGGGTGCCATCAGGTTTCATCTTCTGAACCTTGTCAAAGAACGGTTCCATCAGGCGGGAGTGGCCCCGGTGGGGATTCAGGAAGGCCGTGGCGAGAAACAGCTGAAGGGAATCTCGGGAGGGGTCCACCTCAGGTTCTCCTCGGGGCATCTCTAGCACAATCTCGGCACTGAGCTCTGGGTGGACCTGCGCGTCCCTTACGGCACCGTCAAGGGAGACGACGTTTTCTTCAAGGCTGAACACTTTAGAGTTTTACATGCTGTGCCCCGTGTGCTCATTGTTCGCTGCAGTGCCCCTGGCCTTCTGTGATATCTGCGTGGCTCACCCCCCCCACCGAAGGCGCCCCCTCCTTGAGCGTGTGCAGTTTTGGGAAGAACTCGGCCGTCTGTGTGATCAATGGCCCTTCGGGATCACGCTCATTGATGGCAATGCGTCATTGGGATCAGTGCCCTCCGAGAGTGTTGGGCAGGCGGGCCTCGTGGAAGAAGAAGACGCCATCGGAGAGTGCACGCATCAATTTCTTTCAGGGCAGAACATCGTTGCTGCCGGCGCGTTTCAATGCGCTGGAGAAGGCAGCGCATTCGCCTCCAAAGGTCAAGGACCTACCAGGATTGATTGCATTCCCCTTGACAGGAACTTCGCAGGTTACCTAAGTGGCAGTGGCACCACGTTTGATCATGGATTGGAGGTCCTCAGGGACCACGAGGGCCACTTCCCTGTTATTGGCGCCCTAGAATGGACCGTCTCGGCCCTTAAGCCCAAAGGTAGCCCCCCCCCCCCCCCTTAGATCGCGAAAAGCTCAAGGACCTCGTTAGGAGGAGGGGCTTTCGTTTCAGGTGCGAAGGGTATGTGCTTGAAACGTGGAAATGTAATGTTAACACTCAGCTGCAGCAGGCCACCACGTTTATCAACGAACAGGCCAACCTATGCTTTGCTAGGGGATGTATACGCACCCGTCGTCCTTACCTCTCTGAACCGTTGATCATGCTCGTGCGTATTCGCAAGAAACTGAAGGCTGAGCTTCATTGGAGAGAGCGTGATCCACCGCCGCTTTACTGTGGAAAATTGCAAACTTTTTCCTCCGGAGCCCGGGGGTCGCCCCCCCCCCCCCCCCCTCCGAAAATCCCCCCCCCCTCTCCCCCCCCCCCCCCTCCCCTCTCCCCCAGCACCCCCCCCCCCCCCCTACCCCTTCCCCCTCCCCCCCCCCTCCCGCTCGAAAACCGGGGGGGGTCACTACCGGTTCCTCACCCCCCCCCCCCCTTCGGATCCGGAAAACCGGGGGGGGGGTCCTACCGGTTCGAACCCCCTCCCCCCCCCTCCCCCTACTCACCGCCAGCAAACGACTCCCGGTCCCCACCACCGTCCGCATCACATCCCCCACTGGTGTTCCCAGCACCACTGTCCTCACCACCGCTGTCCCCACTGGTTCCACCACCGCCCCTACTGTCCCCACCAGTGGCCCCACCACTGTCGCACTGTCCCCGCTGTCCCCAGAACTGTTCCCACCGCGGTTCCACTCTCCCCACTGTCTCCACGGCCCCAACCACTGCCCGACTATCCCCACTGTCCCCACTGTCCCACTGACTCCTCCGCTGCTGAGCTGTCCCACTGTTCCCACCACTGTCCCCACTGTCCCCACCACTGTCCCCGCTGTACCTTTGTCCCATTGTCCCACCGCCGTCCTCGCCACCGCCTTCACCACTGTCCCCACCACCATTGTGCCCTCCACTGTCCCACTGTTTCCACCTCATTCCCATTGTCCCCACACCACTGTCCCCACCACCACCGTCACCACCGCTGTCCACTGCCCCCCCCTGTTCCCACCATTGTCCCCGCCACTGTACCCGCCACTACCGTCCCCACCACTGTCCCACTATCCCACTGTCCCCACCACTGTCCCGCTATCCCCTCACCACTGTCCCCACCAACACCGCCCCCACCACTGTCCGCACCCCCACTGTTGTGCACCCCCCCCAACTTCCCGAGGAGGGGGGGGGGGGGGGGGGGTTCGAACCGGTAGTGACCCCCCCCGTTTTCTGGAGGGGGGGGGGGTTCGAACCGGTAGTGACCCCCCCCCTTTTCCGGGGGGGGGGGGTCGAGGTAGGACCCCCCCCGGTTTTCCGGAGGGGGGGGGGGGGGGGGGGGGGGTTCGAACCGGTAGTGACCCCCCCCGGTTTTCTGCCAGCAGCGGTAGAACACGCTCTTTCCTTTATTGTGTGCGTACGCGTGGCATAGACAGTTGGGTGCGCCACCGGTTCTCGATTGCCCAGCGCATCCGTGCTGGACACATTCATGAGAGCGTGATCAGTATATGCAGCCAGGTGTCAGATTTAAGCCACGGCTTGATGGGGCCGTGGCGCTCATTGCACACGGCGGCCAAAGATTTCACTTGGAAGAGGATTCCTCGTGAAGAGCTTGCTCTCTCTATTGCATCCTTCCTCTCCTCCACCTCCTCTCTTCAGAGGCTCCGTGCCGAACTTGACTACTCCTCCTTCCTCGCTCGGCAAGGCGAAGGCATCTGTATGGCCATCGATGGCTCTCTGCCGAGGGAAGAGCGGCAGCGCGTGCGAAGCCTTCTCGCCCTTGGTGGCAAGAAACCCAAGAAAGACACCATGTTCCCCCTTCGTAAGGAGACGACCGAAGACGCGGCCAACGACCTCCAGAGGCACTTTGGAGAAACTGAGTTCGCTCTCTCGGTTAGCTCTAAAGAAGTTCAAACGTTCATCAACCAGTCTTCCTATCTCCCCCCCAGCGTCAGCAGGTGCATTAGCAACATCATGCCCCTCCAAGACCTCGAGATCCTCATCAGTAAGGTGGGTTCAGGCTCTGCTGCAGGGCCTGGTGGTGCCCCCTATGATATCCTCAAGGCGGCCCCCAGGGCCACGGCACGTATATTGCACCCCATCATGGTCAAGGTTGCTTTTGCGGCTCGCGAGCCTCTTTTGTTTAAACAAGGGCAGGTCATCGACATCAGTGCGGGAGACCCGCTCGCGGATTTTGCGACGGCCAGACGCAGCATGTTGCTTGTTAGCGCCATCTCTAAACTTCACCATCGATTCCTAAGGGGGCCTGTTAACCTTGCAGTCGCCGCGGGCCTAGACGACGTGCAGTGCGGAGGTATACCAGGACGAAGCACGGACTTCGTCACCCACTTCGTGCTTTCCAGATTGCAGGCTCAGACCATTGCCAACACCAGAGTCCACAGGACCAGAGGACCAGAGGACTGGCGGACCGTCGGACCGGACCAGAGGACCATATGATTCAGATGACCAGAGGACCGAAGGACCGGAGGACCGGGGGACTGAAGGACCGGAGGACCGGATGGCATTGGCAGCGGTTCTTTGCAGATCCATAATCCACCGCCGTGGTTTGTCCTTCATGTGGTGCTTCCCTTTCGGATCGGCGTGGGCCCCTCAGCTGGGGCTGCCCCGTGCTTCGCGGCGCCTTCCGCGTCTTGTTTGAGACGCCCTTGGTCGATTTGGTGGCGACCTAGACGTCGTTGCCTCCAATGCGCCTCGCGTCTTCATTTTCGTTGCTCGAGCTTCGCCGTGCAATTTTATGGTCAAGGATATTACTGCATGGCCTCATCTGGTTGGTCTCGGCCCTGTCAGTGCGGTTTTTCTACGCGTGCTGCTCCGTCACCACCAAGGTAGCACTTCACACAACCATGCTATGTAATGCATCGGGCGTCGCCGATTCGTATGTTCGCACTCTACCCATCAGCTTCTCCAGGTCGTAGCTTCTTCATTTTTTTGTTTCCTTTATTTTTTCCTCGGCTGGTCTGGCAGCTTACAGGTTTTTGTCATGTGTCTTCAGTGTCTGACATCGCTCCGATAATTCAGCGTCACCAATTAGCAATGCTGGCGCTTCAGCCTATTCGAGTCGAGCTTTCTGTTCCTTGTTTTGTTGGCCGCTGCACTTTTGCTTTGATTCGCCTCGTGCTTTAGACTGGGCGTTTTCATCATGGTGCGTTCGACTAAGTTCGTTCGCAAGTAGCACCTCCACCTGTCGATCGCGCCTGAGGCTCCTCTGCGCCGCCGGTTTCAAAGTGCGCGTGTGAGAGAGAGAGAGAGAGAGAGAAAACAAAAAAAAACAATATTAAAAAAGGAGACTGCGTGGGGAATCGTGCCGTGGACAGCGTTCCCTGCGCTGCGCGATTTGTGTAAGGGGTGTGCCAAAATGAAGCGGACACGGCATGGGGGCGCGTTCACTGGGGCCAGTAACTGTGGGTTCCTTGAAGGGCAGGGGGCAGCATGGGTCATAAGAGCGACAAGGGTTGTCAGCGCAGCAACGGCAGTCGCAGCCGCAGTATACAACAGCAGCGGCTGGCAGCTGTTAATGGCACTTGGCCGTTGGCCCACCCTCCCTTCTTCGTCCGGCAACTGCGCGCGCAGCGCCGGTCGGGAGTGCGAACGGGGGTCAGCCAGAGTGCCCGATTTTGCAGGATCCTGCAGGGCCAGGGTCGCATTGACCCGGGCTTTGGGAGAGGATCCTGCAGGATCCTTCGAGTTGACCCGGGCGCAGGATCTTGCAGGATTTTGCAAGATTCTGCAAGGCTTGACTGACCCAGGTCTGGATTGACCTGGGTCAGAAGATCCCCGAACCGCTGCGAAGTCGCGGGAACGTAGCCGACGCGCGCGCCCAGGGGATTCAGAATGGCAGGGAAGCGCCCGCCCCCTTTGGGGCATGCCACCGAGAAGGCCTCGCCTGCTACAAAGAGTCACTCGGGGCCAAGAGGGGCCCAGGAAATCTCGACGCGCATTCATCGAAGAGCAAAAAACGGCACAACCATATACTTTTGGAGCTTCGCGCGGATTTTCTGGATTGGCGCTGGTTCCTCCCGGCGGCGCCTGTGGCCCCGCCCCTTTCGCGCTGTGGGCGCGAGATATTCGCGCGGACCGCCGACAGTTTTCTTGTAATCCATGCCGCCCGCGAGGCCGTCGTGTGTCAGACATCCCGGTTTCTAGCGTCGGCGCGCCGCCTGATTTTCCAGTGCCTGCCGTCGAGCGATTTATAGCTTTATGCGCACGCTCATCGCGTGTATCTTGCGCTGTTCTTCACATGCCCCGTGGCGCCCCGATGTTTTACAATTTGTTGATGGGCCGCTGATCTGGTCTGGAGAGGTGTTGCACGGAAGAAGATTCTTCACGCTTCGCGTATCCCCGCTCGTGGTTGGCTCCCTGGACTCTGGCCTATGCTTGCCCTTGGTGCCTTCCGCTTGTCGTCACTTGGTGCGTCAGCACTGTGCGTGTGGCCCAGTTCGGGCCCGCGTTGGGTCAACCTGGCGCCACCTCACGCACTGGTTCGTGGTGGCCCGCGCCATTTTGGCTGCGTCGCAGCTATGCCGCTTCCCGCGCTCGTGCGTACTGCTGCCTCGGGGTCTCTCGGCAACAGCCACCCTCGGAGTTGCAGCCTGCCAGCGCGCTTGCCTCTTGGCGTTAATTCTTTGGCCGACGGTCCTTCGGGCCACCCTGGTTCTCGCGCTCGCGCCGACGTCCGGGGCCTCGCCATTGCATTTCTCAATTCCACCTCGACCGGCGGTTCTTTGGCCGCGGCCACCCTGGTGCCCACGTAGTTGCTCGAGGTTCGGTCTCATGCCTTCATTTACGGAGTTGACCCTGGTCGTCGTCTATCCCGATTTCCTGGTGCTTCCGACGCCCTGCATACTTGCACGCTGGCAGCTCGACTCAGTTTCAGGCTCTCCCGCCACCCGCCCACCGCTGGACCGCCGCGTGAGGCCTCGGCTTGCTGCGTTAGTCGTAGCCTGTTCGCGCTGCCTTTGCTTAACTAGTCTCTGCGTAGCCCGCTTTGACCTGACTCGCCGCCGGCGCGCTCGCCCGCGGCCGTTGACTAAAAAGTATCCCCGCTCGCCCATTCAGAAGCGCTGCCCATGAATGCGGGCGGGAACTGGGAGGAAGAGACACACATTCACTGAATCAAAGCGGGCAACCATGGCGAACTGAGGATGCAGAGGAAAAAGAGGAACGAGGAGGAGGAGG
>CAUYUJ010002463.1:15000-20000 GCA_963575745.1 Prorocentrum cordatum
GATGATGATGATGATGATGATGATGATGATGATGATGATGATGATGATGATGATGATGTAGGAGGGGGAGGAGGAGAGGAGGAGGGAGAGGAACGCGGGGCGCTGTCTCTTCATAACGAGGACCCAACACAGGATGGTCGGGAAAAAACCTCAGCGAGGGGAGGGCGGCGAGGGTACCCCTCTCCGAATGGGAGAGGGTTTTGGAAGAGGACGAATAGCATCATTAGACCTGCCTGCCTCTCCCCCCCCTCTTCCCCTCCGCCGGGCAGTACAGCCCGCCCGGGACCAGCGTGGCGGCGCGTAGGGTGCCAGGGTCAACAGAGCGTTCGTTAGACCACCTACGCTCAGAGGGCTGGTGGGATTCTCCTCCTTTTCCTCCTCTTCAGCCAGAGGCCGTTACTGTGGAGACCCTGGAGTCCTTGGAGGCCCTGGAGCTCACGGCGGCGGCGGCGAGGGGGCCGCCAGATTCGCTCCGGAAGACGAAGCTGTGCAAGTTTCACCTCCGCAGCAGGCGCGCCCTGCTCGGCGGGGGGCCCCGAGCCCGGGGAATGACGAAGAAGCAACACGCACATGTGCCCAGAGGGGGGACGGAACGGGCTATGGGTGCGTCTTGTCGGAGTGGGGTGCCCGCTCGAACGGGAGCCTCCCCCGAGAACCGACAACCCGAATCCATACCTGTAGCCAGTCCTTCTCCCTCCGACCCCTCTATGGGTATGGGTGTGTGTGTTGTTATTTTGGGAGCCAGCTGGATCTCCAGAGGCTCCTGCAACTGCTGCCCGCAGTCAAGGTTAGGTATTTTGTGCAAGAGTGCCCCTGTATTCTGGCCCTTCCGCCCGCCAGCATCAGCGAACTTCCTGGGCCATCCACTACAGGTTGCAGCTTGGACGCCCAATGGTCTGGCGGTCTTACCTTGCCCGCCTCTGATGTGCGACACAGTTGCGCCAGGACGCGAAGATATACGAGCTTCGCGCTTCGTGCTCCGCGGTCTGGGCCTGAGAGTGCTTCCGGCCGCCGCCGAAGAACGGAGGGCCCGTCCAGAACGCGGTCCAGCCCTGCAGGGCCCACCAGACGCGGGCGCCCTTCGCCAAGGAAGCGAACTTCCGCCTCCCCCTGAACCCCCCCCCCTCCTCCTCTCACTCTTCCCCGTCGCCTTCCCTCCTCCGCCCCCCAGCCTCCCCCTCCCCCTCCCCCAGCCTGCCCTCCGCCCTTTCTGCCCCCTCGCCCCCCCCCCCCCGCCCCCGTCTCCCCTTCTGCGCGCCGCCAGCGATTTCCGACAGGTGCAGCAGGGGTGAACTCTGCAGTTACGCCCACAGCGTCCACGAGCTCAGCCCCCTGCCAGACCTTTACAAGACCCGCCTTTGCTACAGCTACGTGCGCCTGGGGTCCTGCGAGGATGCGAAGTGCAGGCACGCGCACGGTGTCGCGGAGCCCACTCT
The DNA here is from genome assembly GCA_963575745.1 of Prorocentrum cordatum. Lineage (NCBI taxonomy): Eukaryota > Dinophyceae > Prorocentrales > Prorocentraceae > Prorocentrum > Prorocentrum cordatum. The sequence goes on from CAUYUJ010002463.1 coordinate 16,437, forward strand.
GTCCTTCTCTTCCTCCTCCTCCTCCTCCTTCTCCCCCTCCTCCTCCTCCTCCTCCTCCTCCTCCTCCTCCTCCTCCTCCTCCTCCTCCTCCTCCTCCTCTCCCTCCCTCCTCCTGCCCCTCCTGCTTCCTCCAATCCAACCCCTGGAATCTCGAATAACCGCGTATTGTTACCATCTTAGCGTCCAGAGTCTGCCATTCAGGATGGAGTCGAGAGGTCCGGGGGCCAGGGAGCCCAACAAAACACAGTTGTCAGGGGTCTGGGCTGGGTCTTCTGCTTCTGCTTCTGCTGCTGTTGCTGCTTTTCTCGTCTGCCGCGAAGAGACGGACCACGGCCAGGCGGTGGCGTTCTTGGAAGGGCACCAGGATCATCAGAGGGGGTCCTGCCCCTGAAAGCATGCGCCTCGTGCCTCCCAGGAAGCGGGGGGCCCTCTCAGAGGGCCGTCTCCCCGTTTGTTCGTGACTTGGGCCCCCAGGGTTCCCCAGACTCAGATGGGCGACGCAGAAAACGAGTTCTATTGCGTCGACATTCGCGCGCAAGCTTTCCGGGTGAGGTCGCGCGTAAGCGCCCTCGCTTCAAATGTGGCGTACTGGGCTGGCGGCCCGCGTAAACCACCGCGTAAGGTCGCTGTGCCATCTCGTGTAAGACCCGCTTTTATTGTCGCTCAGATGGCCCAAGACGTAAAATTGGTTGCGCTTGGAATACAAGCGTGTTTTTGTCCCCTCGCGCGCTGCCAGTTCTTTGCGGCGGCGCGCCAGAGGTGGTGGCGCGAGTTGGGCGGTCTTCGAAGGCTGCAGGGGGCTTCTGAGAAGCCCTCTGTCCTACAGAGGAGGAGGAGGAGGAGGAGGAGGAGGAGGAGGAGGAGGAGGAGGAGGAGGAGGAGGAGGAGGAAGAGGAGGGGGAGGAGGAGGAGGAGGAGGAGGAGGAGGAGGAGGAGGAGGAGGAGGAGGATACTTCTTCGAAGCTCCCTCCCCCCGCCCAAACCCCGCTTGCGCACCGCCAGTCCTCTTTCCTCGCAGGAGCTGCGTCCTGGCGGCCCGGTGAGCATGGGCTGATCGGTGAAGGTCAGGGCTGGGCCGACGGGGCAGGGGCCGAGCGCGAGCACGATCAAGACGCCGAGGAGGAGCGACAGGACCTGCTTCTCAGATCCCCCTGCCCCTCCCCTGAGATCCTGGCGTTGCACTCCTGTCGCAACGGGCGTTCTCCCTCGATTTCGGGCCCCGGGACCCTCGCAGATCGGTCCGGCTCGAAAGAGTGACGCAGAAAGATGGGGTCTCGGGGTCCACGCGTGATTTTTGTTACGATGCTGAGTTTTTTGTTGCAATGTCGGATCTCAGGGTCCTCAGGAGGACCGCGAAGGGTCATCTTTTCTGGATCGCTCATGCTCACACGCCCGTCCCCACTCCAAGCGGCTCCTGATGTCGGCCCCTCCCCTCAGGGGCAACGATATGGGGGGATGGCTCAGGGGAGAATGCATCGTCTCCTGATCGCCCATTGATCGCTGATAGGAGTCTGACAGCCCCAGCCCTCCCAGGAACGTGGGGCTTCGTCATCGGGGACCCAAGGCCGATCCATCGGGGATGTATCGCCGCTTCCGGGTCGATGTTTCCCTCCTTGTGCCAGCCCCCCCCCTCCCCTGAGATCCGACGTTGCAAAAGAATTGCAGCATCGCAGAAAAATCACGCCTGGACACCCAGACCCCATCTTTCTGCGTCACTCTTTCGAGCCGGATCGATCTGTGAGGGTCCCGGGGCCCGAAATCGAGGGAAAGCGCCCGTTGTGAAAAAACTGCAACGCCAGGATCTCAGGGACTATTGTTGCCCCTCACCCCCGTCGGCCCAACCGCGGCCTCCTTCGGTCGGCCGCATAAGCGAGTTGACCGCGCAGATTGCCGTGCTCGCGGTGCCCCGCGCGCTGGAGCCCGCCGCCGCCGCCGAGCTCCCGTTTCTCGGCGCCGGCGCCGCGGGGTCGCGAGGACCGGCTGGCGCTCGGGCCCTCCCGGGGGCGGCCCCGCCGCCTGCCGGTGGTCACGCGCGCGCCTTTCCGGCTCCGTTCGGCATCACCCCGACATGTTGACGCGGTAGAGGGAAACCATTGATGGACGCTCCCCCCTTGCCCCAGATTCAAAGTTGGCACGCGCGGAGGAGACTGCGGTCGAAGTGCAACTCATCAGACCCACCGCGAAGTTTGAATATTGGGGGGAGGGGAGGCGTTGACCGATGAATGTGACATGAGTGTTCGCTTTTTTTTTTTTTCTCAGAGGCCTGTAGGACATGTGCGTCGGCCACGCAAGGGCGACGCGCATGTTCGGAAATCTTATAGCATGAGCTCCGTGGCGAGCGCCTTTTGGCCATACCGCTCGGGAGACGATGCACTACAAGTTTTTGTTGGTAGATGTTCGGGTCGGACATGCGTCTCGAACAGAGGCACATTGTACTAGTATGCCCTCATGCGTCCAGATGGGCGGACCCCAAGAGGGGTCAGGGGACCGATTTTGAGCGGATTTGGCTTCATCCCCCCTCCTGGCTGATTTTCTTGATGCTGATCTTTTTCGGATTTCCTGAGTTTCCGAAGACGCATTCCTGATATTGTCGTCGCAATCTTGGGGGTCAGGTTCAATTCGAGCCTGGTTACGGTAGGTTCGTGTCGTGTCGACGCGGCGGGGATCCCGCCGCGGGCGTTCAAGGTAGAACGCCGCCGGTGGCCCAGGATCGGAAAATGTGGAGCGATCTATCGATCGAGAAACCGCCGATCCATGCGGTGTCAATGACCACGCCAGGGTCGTCGCGACACGGACCTGCCGTACCTGCCCATTCTTAGCTGCGCGCACAAGGGGGCTTGGGGGGCGGGGGAAGCCTTTTTAGAAGGAGGCTGCTTCTCAGAAGGCGCAGGCCTCACCTCCACCGGAAAGACCCGCGCCTTCTAAAAAACAGGGGCGCTTCTAAGAAGCCTTCCCCCCTCCGCCTACTCCCTTCTGCGCGCGGCCGACAACGGCGCGGCGACAGATGCGGACTCTAGGATTCTGGGTCGACCTCACGCGCGCCACTGGGATTCCAGGTTGGCCTCGCGCGCACCCGCGCAGGGGCACGAGGTTTGCGGAAACAAGAACACCGCGTCCGCCTCTCCCTTCTCTTCTGCGCGTGGCCGACGTCTCCTCCCCCCCCCAGGGGGCCCGCAGGACGCGGCCTGGAGGCCTCCCTCGCGGCCGCCGCCGCGCGGGGCCGCCTGCTGGAGGCGGTCGCGGGGGCCCCTGACCTGGCGCCCCCGCCCGGGGCTGCCGGTCCAGGCGCGGCAGCAGCGCGGGGACCTGGGCTGCCCGAGGAGCCCCCTCCTCCTCGTCCTCCTCGTCCTCCTCGTCCTCCTCCTCCTCCTCCTCCTCCTCCTCCTCCTCCCTCCTCCTCCCTCCCTCCCTCCCTCCCTCCCTCCCTCCCTCCCTCTCTCCGCCTCCTCCTCCTCCTCCTCCTCCTCCTCCTCCTCCTCCTCCTCCTCCTCCTCCTCCTCCTCCTCCTCCCTCCTCCTCCCCCCTCCTCCTCCTCCTCCTCCTCCTCCTCCTCCTCCCTCCCTC
>CAUYUJ010002463.1:25000-55000 GCA_963575745.1 Prorocentrum cordatum
CAAAAAATCAACGAATCGACATGGAATGTGTAATCACTTCCGATGTTTGTTTGGGGGGTCCATTTTTTAGATTTTGGGGCTTATTCGGAAGGACCGAAAACCATGCCGTGGCATGGCGCTGGAAATAATGACGCCAGCGATGCAGGGGGAGCACGATTCGGAACGAGCGCTAGCCCGAAAGTGAGGCCATTGCTTCAGCGAGAGCAGCATTTTGAGAAACAACCCACGCGAAAATTCGTTTCCCAGGAATCCGGTGTGTAAGAACCATTGCGCGGAGGGGTGCCGGATATTTCCCGGACGTCGCCAGGGGAGAGAGGAGAGTAGTGTGAATATTGTGTAATTGTGGAGGGGGGCAGGGCCAGGGATTTCACGGAAGGGCGGGCCATTGCTTTCGGATCGCAAGCGACGATCAGCCAGCGGCATACCAAAGGTCATTCGTACCAAGGGTCACTCGTGTGAACGTTCTTCCTCTTTGTGGTTGTCGTGCGTATTTCAGCCTTTGCTCCTCTTTCGCCTCCGTCCCACCTCCCTTGTGTGCCGCCGTTGTGGCTCACAAGGGCCCTTGAGTCATCTGGCGCGCAGGCGACGGACGCGCCCTGGCCCTTGTGAAAGGAAATAAAACGTGCTGTCTTATAGCACGGGTCCCCCTACTTGTACTTCGTGCCTCTCTGTATTCCATACAGTGACTCCCGCACATTCCGCAGTGGCAGCGGAGCGCGTGGTTCCGATCCACGAGGGGAATCAGGTTGACTCTCCCGCCACTCGAATCTTGGGTGACATATTTCATATTCGTCTCCTGTTTTTCCCGCTTCCCACCTTCTTGCGCTGAGCGCCGCCGTGGACAGCCCAGCCGAGGCTGAGCCTCCCGAATCCGAGCTTCCGGATGGTCCCGGGGTGCAGCCAGGACGGGATCCTTGGGCAGGAGGCGGAGGACGAGAAGACGTTCCCTGGGACGGTGATGACGAAGTGGGCTGGTCAGATGAAGACTGGGCCTGCTGGTTCTCGCAGCCCAGGACGGATACACAACCTAATGTGCAGTCATCCTCATCAAGTCGGAACGCGCGGGGCCGTGATTCGTTGGCTGCACCAGCTCGGTTGAACACGCCTCCGTGGGGACAAACTACGTCGTTCACTCCGACATATTGGGGAGACGCTGCTGCCTGATTCTCTGATCGCCAGAGGTGGCAATGTTCTGAACAACCAGAGGCCCCACATATACCACATGGTTTATCTTCCACCTGGGATGGAACAGATTCTGATATTCGATTAGACCGCTACATGGAGATATCTTATTTACCGCTACGCCAGAGACGACCTCAAGGTTATCATCAACGAACTCGCCGCAGATCGGTTGGCCTCGGAGGACAGTGGGCAGGTCGTGGTCAAACACAGCAAGAAGGCTTTCGCCGATTACCAAGACCGCAGGATGCCGAGTGCATTCGAAAAGCTCTTCTGTTCTGACGACACCAAGCGTGAGTGAGAAGTCTCTTGTCCTCTCCCGAGAACTTGAGAAGCACGTGGCCTTACCAGAGGAGCTCAAAGGGTACATGCTTCTCAGAGAAACCGACCGAGCTCAGTGAATGGGATGCGGTTGAGGGCTGGACTGAGGGATATCTGATTTGACGCGGTGTTTGAGAAGCTCCGTGAGCTTGAACGACCGCTACCCTTAGGCAAAGGCGGCCATCGTATTCATGGAACGAGTTCGGCCTCGCACTCCGTTGGATACCAAGAAGGTGGAGACTGATGTGATCACCAGGAGTCGAACCATGATGGCTTTCACTGGAATATCCTAGAACAGTTATATATACATATATATACACCTGGGTCCTACGAGGGAGACGACGTCCTCAATGAGGCTCTCACGTACATCGACGACGAAGACGTGCTTGTCTCAGCTGGAGACATGCCCGGCGGCGTGATTTTGGACGGAGACGAGGCTGTCGCCATCTGCGCTAGCTGCAGTCAGGTACGACAGAACCTGCCCAAGCGGGAGCTCAGGCTTCTTCAAATAGTCTCCTCAGATAGGCAAGTCCAAAGGCTCCCGCAGGGGGCGGCGTCGAAGGGGGCGGACTGGACATGCTCGATCGAAGCGCTGGGCCGAAAGTGAACTGATGGGCCGCTCGAAGTGCGCCCGACGCGGGGAGATGGGGCGCCGGGCTTGGGGCCGCGCGAACGAGCCGGGCGAGCGGGGGCACGAGCGGCAAGCGGGCTTCGGCGGTTTCCAGGCCGTCTGTCCCGCTTGAAGCAGATGACGCTCTGCGCGACGCTTGTTCGCGGAACATGCGGCGCAGTCTAGAGTTAGTTCTTTTGTCTTTACTATTTTTGCTACTGTCGACGCTGGTGAACAGACTTTCATCGAGCCTCGTGTCCAGATGGCTCTCGGCTGGGTTGGCGCTAGAGCTCTGCGTGGAGTCTTGTGGCAAAGATCAGTTTGAGGATGCTTTGGAAATACTTGCGGTTTGAAGCCAGTGCAGATGCCGATTCTTGAAATGGACGCCATGGGCGTTGGCGGATCTGTCCAATTTCTCTCCAGCTCGACTTTGCCTGTCGCCAGTGGCAAAGAACTGCGGTGCTCTCGCGGTGCATTGGACTGATTGCCTGCGATGTGCCCCTACTGCTTCCAGTGGCGATGCCCGGGCAGCTCGGCGTGGTTTTGGACATGCTACAGGGTGTTATCTGTTGGAAGGCGCTTGACGGCAGTCGGTCGAGGGCGTGCGAGGTAGGGGCAGGCAGACGCAACGTGATCAGCATCTTTGATTTTCCCGATGAAGGGATCTACCGGGTCGCCGAACCTGAGGATACCGAATTCTAGGTGATTCCGCAGGCGCCCTCGGCTCAGGCCAGTCTTTCTCAGCCAGCTGCCTCCTATCTTGACATATCGTGCGATGTTGAACAGCGCGGGGCGCATCCTCGCCGAGAAGGGGCCGCGGCCGGAACCTCCGAGCGCCGGGAGGTCCAGGCTGTCCTTGATGACTCCAGAGAAGCGGGCGTGGAAATGGTGCCACTCGTGTCTGAAGCTGCTCGCGCCCTGGGCCGCGTGGCCACGCGGGCCGCGCGTGGGCGCGCATCGGCGCGAGCGCCTGCGAGGGTCTGCTCGGGGGCGCCGGGGGTCTGGACAACGAGGCTGCGCCATCTTCGCCTTGGGCCCGCTACCGTAGACCTTTCTTTCGAGTTCTGAGGGCCCCCAGCGGGGAGTGGCTTGCGGTGGGCGAGAGGCTGAGGCCAGACGGCGTAGGCGCCCAGAAGAGCGACCGGGCCATTTGCGCGCGCCCCGAGAAGTCCGCGCGCCACCGGAGCAACGCAAGGACCTTTTGGTGGACGTGCGACGACAGCCGGGGGCTTCGTCAGCACGGGCGTGCCATGCCACCAGGGGCGGGCGACGTTCGGGGCGCGCGTGGGTTGCAACCTCAAGGAGGTCCACGAGATGGACTTCCAGCACTGCGTGTGGCGCATGGGAACTCGCGAGTCAGGCGAGCCAGTGACGCATCAAGGATTCAGACGCCGGGCGACGCACAAGGCCGAACGCGAGATGCAATATAATCATGGACGGGGGCGGTTTCGAGACGATCGCGGAGGAGAACGACGTCGGAAGGATTTGCGGGCAGAAGATTTCTACCGCGGTCGCAGGGTTCTTGTCCACGTCCGAGTGCATCGAGAGCCCCTTCCACAGGATTTTTACCCCTGCCGACGCCGCCTTCTGCAGACAATTTGACCGGCGAGCGGCGAGCGAATGGCGGAGGCTGTCTGCTCAGATGGCACTACCGAACTCATTCAGGATACTTGGTCTGGCTCTTCTTGTGGCCGCGCCCCGGCCAGGAGGTGGACTGGCCGTCCCTTATTCTACCGCAGAGCTGCAACTGTAAGGGCGTTCCCTGGCGCCTTGCTGGCGAGTATTTGTCATCGGAGTGCCTGTCTCAGTCAGATTGGGCAGCTTATCCCTCACCGCGCGCCGCCAATGTAAGCTTGGCTGGCCCAGTATTTGAAAAGCGCGCGGCTGTGCATAGAGGTGCCGCAGGTGGATCTTGGCAGCATGCCGCGTCGCAGGACTCGGTTGAGGCGACTGGGGCCCGCGAGGGGCACTTGCGACTGATTCCGTGGCAGACTACCAGTGGAGTATAGACTTCATCTTCGGAGCTTGATGTGGGTGGCATTTGTGCGATATCCGATCGGCAGGTATAGCAGATCAGGCACTTTCAGTGAGCAGTACCAGTTTCAGTTTTTGCTCGGATGCAGTTCCTGAAGAAGATGGGCCTCCATGGGTCATGTTGATGGCCCCAGCGCCGAACCCGGTAGCGATTATGCAGCGCCCGCTCAGCCCGACTGACACTTGCAACGGACCAGCTAACCGATCTCAAGCGTGCTCGCGCCATTGCTGGTCATCTTGGAAATCGAGATTTTGCTCGACATCTCAGGCGGGGCGCCGCTCTGCTTGAAGTAGCGCGCTGGGTACTGAAAAACTTCAGTGCGACGAGTGCGATTTCGCAGCCGACCCTATGCTCGCCGCCCTGCTGCTGCCCCCAAGTCTTATCCATTCAATCATGTTGTTGCCGTTGATTCGGTTGAGGCCAAGTGTCCACCTCATGATTCGCCGCGTGATTAAATTACTATAATATGTTGGGCGCGTCTTTTCAGTTGTTTGGACATGCGGGGACAGGGAAGTCAGCAGATGTAGCATGCAAGCATGCGCACATGGGCAAGTGTTTTTTGGCATGTCGGATGGGGGTGCGTGTACATGAATGATGTATAGGCGGCCTTTGTCGCCGCCTGTGTGGGCCCCTTCCCGTCTTGGGCGCGAGGCGCTTGGATAACTGCGCGTCGCGTCCCCTGGGGCCTTGTGCCTGCGTGCTCGCGCAGTTAGGGATGGGTCTTGGTACTCGGCCTCCAGCCAGCTCTCCATAGCTGTCCTTTTCTGGTTCGGAACTTTCTCGGCGACCTGCGGCCTTGAGTCGCGCGCGGTCGGGGGGCCTGCCCGGCTTCCTGAGCTGTCCGCTCGCTGCTATCGTTTTCTCGCGTGGATGGCGAGGCCAGCCGCCGTGCCCGCCGGGGCCATCGTGGCCTGACCCGCCAGGCTGCGTATGCAGTTGCCCGGGGTGCCCGGCGCTGCCCGCGTGGCTGCCGCCGCTGTTTGCAGATTGCCCGGCGCCGCCGAGGTGCCCGGCCCTGGCCAGCCTGGCCTGACCTTGGGCTGCGAGGATGTGGCCGCGACGGGCCTTTCCGCGCGGGCCTGCCGCTTCCGTGAGCGCGTGGACCTGGACGCGTGTTGGCGCTACATCCGAGAGGGTCGTCGACTGGCCCTGCAGGACAGGGCGGCGGCGGGCGGTCCTCCCATCGAGTTGCTGGATGGTGTGATGCCGGACGGGGAAGTGGTGGTGCTGGACGTGGTGTTCGGAGGCCGCTTCTTGCCTCGGCGCCCGCCGTGGCGGGGCGGTGCCCCCGCGCGGCCAGGTGGCAGCTCTGCGCCTGGCGACGCCGCCGACGACGACGCGATGGGCACGGGCGCTGCGGCGGCACCTGGCGCTGCCAGCGCGCCCGGGGACGCGTGCCCGCAGCGCGGGCCTTGGGAGACGCCCAGGTACGTGTGGAGGCTAATGGGGGGCGGCCGTGTCGGCGGCTCGGGATCGGATGTGAAGCTTGAGGCCGACGGCCTCCGCGTCGCGGACTATGGCGCGCCGGTGGCTCGTCGTGGCCGCGCGCGCTGGGCGGAGCTGGTGCCCCTGGCCAAGGTTGTGGGGGCGCAGCTCTCGCGGGTCGCCGAGCTCGCCGCGCGGCCTGCCCTGGGCGACCCGCCCCCCGCGGGCTCGCCGCCGCTGCCGCCGCCTGTCGGGCCCTCCGAGGCTGTCGTGGGCCCGTTGGCGCAGCCCGCGGCGGCGGGGAATGCGAGGGCGCGGTGGATCGACTATGACGAGCAGGGCGAGCGGCGCAAGACATACCGCAAGGCTGTGCAGGAGAGTTCGCTCGTCCCCGACCCGTGCCGGTCGCTGAGGGGGCCGTGCACTTGCTGGCATGTGATGAATCGCATCGAGCGGAGCGGGGGCGACCTTCGTCTGTGGCTGCCGCTGTGGTCCAGGACCAAGCAGGCGGACTCGAGCTATTGCGTGATGCACGGCCTCACCTGCCTGGTCGATATGATGTTCAGCTCGTCCAGCTGTGACCAGGTGAACGCCCCCGCGCTGGCCAACTCCGACGTGCTGCGTGGGCGCTTCCAGATCGCCGTGGGCGGCTAAGGGCTGCCAGGCCGCGCGTTGAACTGGCAGGTGGCGATGCGCTGCAGCGGGTTGACCCGCGCGGTGGATGCGATCGCCCCAGGGCGAAGGCAGTGTAAGGCTCGTCGGGCGACGTAGGAGAGCGACATGGAGGTGGGGGCCCAGCGCGCGCGGGCCAGCTCCTGTCACTGGCGGCGACGGTGGCGGCGAGGAGATGCACGTGTGCGACGCTGCCGATGCTGGCCGCGGTCGGGGCCGCGGGGGACGCGGGCGCGACTGCGGTCGGGGTGGCGGCAGGGGCACGCGGCCCAGGGCCGGTAGCCCCGCGGCCGCTGGGGCGCAGTGGGCCCCGACCACGCCGAGGGGAGTGGGCCCCCCTCGACCGACAGCTTGAATGGCCCGGGTATGGGCGCCTCCCGGCATCTCGCGGCGAACGTCATTTGTTCCCACTGCCGCGGCTGTAGGAGCCCAGGCCACCTGGTGGAGGCAGTCGCCTGAACCGCGGGCTGCGAGGCCCCGCGCTTCGTGCCCGTCTGGTGAAAGGGGCGATCGACGCGCTGAACTGGATGGCGAGGGCTCCGGGCTCGCCAGCGGCCGGCAGCGGCGACGACGACAGCATGCACAGCGAAGTGACCGCGCGCATTGATGGCCTGGCGCGAGCCCAGGAGCCAGTGCCGGACGCGCCTTCGCCGAGAGCGGCCCACTTAGAGCTGCTCCGAGGTCGTGGCACATTTGAGAGGAGCCCGGCCCGCCGAACATCGCCCCCTTCCAGCACGGACTCGTTTCTCTGCCCGAGAGCACCCATGACGCACCTTGTTTGGAGCTGATTCTCGATGCCGAGGGTCTGGCGCTTCTGGAGGTTCGAAGAGAGCGGATGCTGCGAAGTATCTCAGAGTTTGAACGCCTTCGACGGGACGACCCAGTGCGGCCTCATTTGGACCCCAGGTTCACCAAGAGCAGGCGCCTGTTCGTTCGGTTCATCAGAAGGCTGCATTCGATTAGCATGCTGCGATTTACGTCAGAGCCTGTTGAGTTTGTCGGATGCTTCTGCGGAGGATGATAACCGATGCGCGACCAGCCAACCAGCCAGTAGTGCCGCCTCCCCGTATTGACCTTCTCACGGCGGAGGGGCTGTCGTGCATGTAGGTGACCGTGGACGGCGACCCCTGCCTGCTGAAGTGTTCGAGCTGGGGCATTTTGCGCGCCCTCCGAGTCTGCCTGGGACTGGGCGATGTGGAGAACTGTTTCGACAGGGTGGTGATGCCTCCCTGGCTCAGCCCGCTGTTCTGCTACCTGGCCGTGGGCGTGTCCGAGCTGCGCCTGGTGGCCGTCGAGACGATCGAGGGCATGTGCGCAGCCGGTGACGACCTGCTCTACCCTTGCTGCCGCTCTATGCCTATGGGGTTCTCCTGGACCATCTACTTTTGCCAGAACTCGAACACCAACTTGGCGAGGCAGTGCGACCTGCTGCGCGAGGCCCGTCTGGCCTCCGACCGCAGCGAGCCCGTGGTCTTCAGGCTAGGGGGCGGCGGCGAGCGGGAGCTTTGACATTGCGTCTACGTTGGCAACCTTGGCGTCATGGGCCAGGACTCGCACCCCGCGAAGAAGGCGCTGGAGGAGAAGGTCGTGGCTTTCAACGAGCTGAAGCTGGACGTCCACGAGGTGGAGATCTTCGAGTCGACCGAGGCCGCCCTCGGCGTCAGCATCGACTGCGAGCTCCTCTGCACCTCCATCACTGGCAAGAGGCGCGCCCGCCTGGGGCGGGCCCTGACCTACGCGCTGCAGCGGGGAACGATGTCTGGGCAAGACTTGGAGTGCCTGCTGGGCCACTGTACCTATGCAGGCCATGTGGGGCGCGAGGTCCTCAGCGTCTTCTCGGCCTGCTCCGCCTTCGTGCAGGTCAGTTACTGGGACAGGCAGGAGGTGTGGAGCTCCGTCCGCGAGGAGCTAGGCTGCTTCCGCGGCCTGCTGGTCTTCCTCAGCAGCGACTGGGTGCTCCCCTGGAACCGCAGCGTCACGGCCTCTGATGCCTCCGAGAGCGGCTTCGGTTTCGCGTCCACGATGATCGTTGCTCAGGCCTTTGCCCGGGTCGGCCGTGTGGCTGAGGGTACCCGCTTCCGCCTGAACCTCGAGCTGGGCCCTCGTCAGCGTGCCATGCGCCTCGCCGGCTTTGCCGACGACGAGGACGCTGGCCCCTGGCGCCCCGCCGCGCCCGAGGCCGCGCCGGAGGGCACCTGGGCGTTGGATGAGGGCTTCGAGGAGGTGCCCGCGCGGTGGCTCGAGCAGTCCCGCTGGGCCCTCTGCCGCAGTGGCGTCTGGGACAGGCCCGAGGGCATTGCCATTTTGGACGCCCGTGCCGTGCTGGCCTCTGTCCGTCGCCTCGCCCAGACGCGGTGGGGCCACGACGTCAGGCACGTCCGCCTTTGCGACAACATGGGAGTGGTACTGTCCATCTGCAGGTCTCGTTCAAAAGACTGTACGATGCTGGTCATTATCAGGTGTATCAACGCTTCACGTGCCGTCTCACTGTCCGTTGGATACTGAGCGAGCTCAATAGTGCCGACGGGACATCCCGAATTTTTGATGACAACGCCTCCTGTTCTTTAGCCTGGTGTATTCCGCATCACCTTCTTCGACGGAGTGTTGAGGTCCCCCGGGAGCCCCAGGAGGCCAACGTCATCAGCGAGCAAGAACACGAGCTCCCACACCTACATGTACGTGACAAACAGGCATGACACCACAACATCATCAAGTTCCCATTGTACTTGCAGCACCACCTTCGGTAAACATGAGCAGCATTAACTATTCCATCTGACATCATCTAGTCATTGAACTCAGGGAGCCAGCGAAGCCCATACCTCATGAGTTGCATCATCAGCCTCATCAGCTAGCCGAGCCATCCCCCGCAGCTCCCCCAGCCGGCGTCCCGCGAGCCTCTTCTCCGTCAACCGCCGCCCAGGCTCGAGCATGGTCGGCGACGCCGCGTCCCATCAGAGGCGACGTCTCCCAGCGGCCAGACCGAATGTTCAGCCGAGCGGGCTCTCTCGGGCGCGCTCAGCGCCCGTGGCGGCGTCGCTGCCCTACGCCGGGAAGGCGCGTGGGCTGCCTGCGCCGCCGTGCCCGCTTCCTCTCCCTCGCATGGCTGTGGGGCTTGCGCGGCGCGGCGGGCGCTGAGCCGACGGGCGGCGACCGTGCGTCGTCCGCTGCTCCTCGAGCACTGGCGCGACATCCGCCAGTGAGGTCGCGGGCGGCCGTCGCCAACGCGCCATGCTGGACCGCCCCGAGTCTCGCCTCCGCAAGTACCTCGAGAAGGCCGTGGTGGGGCAGCGGGGCGGCCTCACCCCGCTGGAGAAGCGCGCGGCCGCGCGGCCCGTGCGCGCGGAGTACCGGCTGGGCGTGATCCGCTTCAAGGACCTCGCCATGCCACGGGGCAAGGGCGTCGACGGCATCGCGGACTCTGAGCTGGACGCCCTTTTCGCCGACTACTTCGAGATGGCCTTCTTCGCCGGCGAGGAAGCGTCGATGAGGGCCAGGGCGTTGGCCGGCTGGCATCGCCTGTGCCCCAGCGCCAGCCGCCTGGGCTCGAAGCGGCGCCAGCGGGCCGGGCGGGCCCCCCGCGGCTGGCGCAAGCAGTGCCTTGGCCGCTCGCGGAAGCCCGAGGTGCTCGGAGCCCTGGCGACGGTGGGCGGGCGCGGCATGGTTTCGTTCGTGCTCATCTTGCTGTCCGCCTACTCGCGGCTGGGGCAGCCGCTGGGGGTCCGCGGCTCGGCGCTCACCCCCCGACCGCGGGAATGACGGCTCACGGGTCGCTGCTAGTCCACCCAGAGGAGCGAGCCAGTCGCCGCAAGCTCGGCGATGCCGGCGTCCCGGCCCCCGTGGGTTCGGCCTGGGCCATGGTGATGGGGCCGGCGCTCGAGCGCGTCAAGGTGGCGGCGGGCGACGAGCACCGGGGGCGTCCGACTGTGGCGAACTGCCGAAGGAGTTTCGCCGTGTGGCGCAGGCCGTTCTCTTGCCCAAAGCCGGTGCCGTGCCGGGCTTGGCCTGCGTGCCCATCCATCGATGCAGCTCGGGCGGCGCGGACGCTGGTGGACATCGAGAGGAGAAGGCAGCGGCGCAGCGGCAGGAGTGTCCTACGGCTCGAGGAGCACGCGCGCCTCGCCGTCGGGTGCCACGAGCACCCGAATGCAGCGTCGAGAGGTGCGATGCCGAGTGCGGGCGACGAGTCGAGGCGATCATCCTCCACGGGCGGGTCGCCCCGTGGCCGCGCAGGGGCGCCGGGGCGTGATTGGCGCGTGCCTCGTGGACGCCTTCGCGGGCAAGGGCGGCGTCGCCATAGCCATCAGGAGGCGCGGCTTCCAGGCGCGCGTCTGGGAGAGGTCTCGCGGCAGCCGCGGTGACCTGACCGTGCCGCGCGTCCTTCGCCGCATCTGTCCGACAACCGTGCCAAGAGATGTCGAGGCGTGATGCTTGCGCCTCCCGGCTCCTCCTTTTCTATCGCGAAGGCCAGCGCTGCCCCGATCCGCGGACTGACGCGTGCTCGGGGCCTTCCGCGGCCCCAGCTGCCACCAACTGATTGGACAAAGCTTCAGGTCGGCAACGAGTGTTTGCGCGCTGTGTTGACGATCGTATCAGCGTGTAATTCCACAAACGTCCCATGGATTTTGGAGAATCCGCACAGTAGACTCAGTAGCTGCATGTTTAAAACCCAGAGCTCCTTTCCCTCGCGGGCAGACCTTATGTCTCTACAGTTGTCTCAGATGTTTGCCAGTTTGGTATCAGATGGAGGAAGCGGACTCGCTTCTTGGCCGGCCACCTTCGCCCCGATGAGGTCGCTAAGTTGCAGAATTTGTTGGGCGTGCCGGAGTCTGCAGTCGGGCCGGCAGGCCGCATCTCGTGCTCGAAGGGCTTCGCCCGCGGGGGTGAGGCGCGCCGCAATAGCCCAGACGTGCCCCCAACCTTTCAATGATGTTGGCTTCCTTGCTTGCGTCCCAGGCCAGGTCTCTCTACTCTCAAGTTTGAGAAGACATCCTGTTTTGGGAAGAGACGGGAAGTCTACACACAGAGCTGTAGGCAGCAGTCAGCAGATAATCATCGAATGCTGATTTACGCGATGACTGGGTGGTGTTCACGAGATGATAGCAGCGAGTGGAAAACATATCACTCCTGCGGAGTTCGCCGCCCCCCGCTTGCAACAGCATGGTGGTGCGTGCACATGAATGATGTATAAGCGATCCTTGTCGCCACCTGCGTGGGCCCCTTCCCGTCTTGGGCGCGAGGCGCTTGGATGGCTGCGCGTCGCGGCCCCTGGGGCCTTGCCCCTTCCTGTGTGCTCGCGCAGTTAGGGATGGGTCTTGGTACTCGGCCTCCCTAGCCAGCTCTCCACAGCTGTCTTTTTTTTGGCTGCCGCCGCCAGGCGAAAGCGTTTTCGAACTTAATTAGTTATTTTCTCGAGTGCAATGTATTGTCCATCTGGGAAATCTACACGCGTAGCTGTAGGCAGCAGTCAGCAGACAATTATCCAATGCTGATTTACGCGATGATTTGGTGGTGTTCACGAGCATATAGCAGCGAGTGAGAGCATATCACACCTGCGGAGTTCGCCGCCCCCCGCTCACAGCAGCAAGTTGTTGTTGCAGATCCTGGAAACAAGTTCCAGGGAGCGTTCGCCGATGACATGCAAAACGACGGTGCGCCCCTGTTGTTCGACGGATTTTCGTGCTCCATGGCAAAGCGGTCGTGCGGAACGTTTTGGAAAAGTTCAGGAAACGACAGTTCCGCTTAGCCAATCATAAATTAGTTAGTCTTGCTGAGTGGTATGCTGTGGGTGAGTTGCGTTGCTCTGTCCGAAACCGCCGTTACCAGAATCGGAGTGGTTTTTCACCTGTGCTACGGGTTTTCGTATTACGCAACGTTTACCAGCGACGCTGCTCTCCGATGATCGCATAGATCCCGAGTGCTCGTCTACTGATCCGGTGCGAGATTTCCACCGAGCTGAAGACCTACGCCGTTCCGCCATGAAAGCCTGGACTGCCATGGAGCGTTGACAGCGGCTACTCCGAACCCTCCGCGCACGACGTCGCGCACCCCCAACCTTCACAGAAGGTCAGCTCGTGTTTGTATGGAGTCTGGGACGAGTGGGCTCGGAGGAATGGTTTGGGCCTGCTGTGATTATCCTTCCCGCTTCTGGTGGGGCCTGGATCAACGTGCGCGGAGCGTTGTGGCGTGTGGCGAATGAACAAATGCGTAGTGCCACTCAGCATCGAGTTGGTCAGTCGTTATCTGCGCGACCTCAAGATTGACCTCGAGCGCGTGCGTGATGCCCGTCGTTATGTCGACGTTACTAGAGAAGGCACCCCCAGAATTCCTGGCGGCGAACTTCTGCGCGACCCTGAAGCAGCCGAAGCCGATGAGGTTCCTGATGACTCAGACGTTGACGCGGATCGGGGGCCGTAACCGCCGCAACCAGAATAACCTGAAATGGCAGAAAAGCTGCGTGAACCTGGTTTGGCACGTACACCACCTCGGGGTAATGCGCGCTAAATGCGACCTCGTTTGGCCACCGCGTCCTGTGTTGCACAGCAGAGCAAGCCTGGATCGCGACGGGGGGGCCCTAGCGCGGCCCCGCGAGGCTCAGGCATGCCCTGGCCCGCTAATGCGGCTTTCGACTTACCACCGCTAGCGCCAACTACGAATGCATCTCCTACGTTCTCATCTGCAGACTCTGCAGGTGAACTGGTTACCTATTATGTGGACAGCTGTCAGAATGTCCAGGTGACAGATCATTTGTTGGCGGCGCACAAGACTTCCCGACCTGGACGACATCTACGCGGCCTGTCAGGTAGAAGCGGCCTACCTCGACACCTCGAGATCATTCTTCATCAAGAAGAAGCGCGCGGAGGCTTAAATCATCATTAATCCGTTACCTGATCATCTTGAACAGCGGTTTCTTGGACCGAGTGGCAGCCGTCGCGGAGAATGGTCCGAGATATGCGCTGCAGGACCAGGCGGCACCACGGCAGTGCGCATTCGGTGGGGAGCTGCTGCTGCATAAATCTACCGCAAATGTCCCAACCGTATTCTTCCTTCTCGCTGTCACGACACATGGAGATAAGGGGAGCCGCCTGCGACAACAAGCTCGTTCTTCTGCCCCCAAGAACTACGACGCTAAATCGAGTTGGATTCTTCGAGGATTTCACCTCTCCGCAATTGCTTGCTGCGTTGAGTCGCACTGTGCCTGCGCCCTCTACAGCGGATGTACCTCTTGCTCTCCAGTGTCTGTCTTCCATCGAGGGTGAGGCCTGGACTGGCGACGTCAAGACCGCTTTTATTCGAGAACTCCGAAGTCAGCGGGGGGAGCACCTTCTCGCCCCACCCCCTGCGGGAGGCATTCCTGGCGAGAGTCCCAACGAATTGTTCGTGATTGACTTGTGGGCAGAAGTCCATGGATGAGTCGCCGGCCCTCCAGGCTGGCGCAGAAGTCTTCTGACAGCGTTCAAGAAGTATGGCTTTGCCCGCCAGCCTCTGGCGCCCTGCGTCATGCTCACTTTGGAAACTCTAGGCGGAAGCCCTGAGCAATTCTCCAGACTCGTTGTCATCGAAACATCTGATTTGGTGGGGGGCGGTATCGGATAGACTTTCCGGTGCAATTTCTCGCCTTCGCAAGCGGCTCAATTTCGGACCATGGATTGAAATCGTGGAGGGCGCTACTGAGTACGGCGGGCGCACTCTGCGACAACGCAGAAATTTCGACCACGCGATCTTTATGGTGCGGTATCCTGCAGAAAGAGCTCGACCCATTAGTTTACCACGGGGGCGCTGCAATAATCTTGAGTTACCCGCCACGCCAGAGGAGATAGCAGCTATGCGTGGGTTGTGAAGAACTCACCTGGACGTGCCGAGAAGGCATGCCCAACGGTTCGGGGGATGCACCTCTCCTGAGTAGCACCCTGTCCAACTCCAAGGTGAAAGACTTCATCGAGGCTAATGCCGCATTACGACGCCTCAAAGACGCCAGCGCCACGATCACCATCAAGTTTATGCCATTCTCTCGTCTCCGCCTGATCGCTCTGTGCGACTCTGGTTCGGATCTCAAGGGCGCTTGGCGCTGGCGCTCTCAGACAAGCAGCGTGATCTGCGCCGCAGACAACGACGTTCTGTTGGGGAAGGAAGCCGATCTCGGCATCCTTACGTGGCATTCCCATAAGACTGAGCGTGCTGGGAGTTCTACCCTGGCGGTGGATGTCAAGGCCATGTCCGGCGGTTTGGCTGAGGCAGAGTGGGTTACCTCGTGGATTTTGAATCGAAGGATTGCTGATGCGAGCTCCGAGATTGACAAACCATACCATGGACGATTGTTGATGCGAACTCCGAGTCACGACGATCACGGAGCAAAGCCCCGACCTGGACATGCGGACGGTTAAGATATGTATTGCTTGAGAAAAAAGGAAGATTGAACGGAGGAAAGCATGTCGGCTGATTACGGGGCAACGCGATCCGATACCAAACGATTGGAATAGCATTCCTCCGTCGAGCGCTACATCATCTCGTGCGTCTCCAACTGCACCTCCGAAACGTTCCACCTCCTCCGCTCAGCCTGCCTTCACCTCAGCTCTTTCGACGTGTGATTTCCCTTATTGTCCTCATCGTGCAGTGGGTGTGTCAGCATGTCGCGATGTGCCGTCGTTCGCAGCTTGCGACTTTGGCTTCGTGGCGGGCCCCCCCCTGCCCGTGGAGCGACGTCGCCCGAGGAAACGGTGCTTGGATCCTTGATCCGCCCGCTCGACTCCCCAGCTTCAGGAGAAGAGCAGGGTTGGCAGGTCGACTTCGACGGCGACGACGAGTGCCATTTCTACGGCTGCGTGGAACACGAGGACCCGGCGGACGAGAAGGAGGCCGGCTCGGACGAGTCCCCGGCTGCAGCGGCCGATGATCTCAGAGGCTCCGCGCCAGCTGCGCCTCCCCCCGACCATCCTTGTGCGCCTCTCGTTCATGGGCTCCAGGAAGAGAAGAGAGCAGGTGAAGTGCGCGGGAAATCTCTGGACCCCGAGGGTGCGCTCAGGGGGCCGCAGAGGTTGACAAGGCGCTGCGCGATGAGCAGCGCGTGTCCACCGCCATGCGGAACCCGTGCGCCCAGCGCCGTCTACAGTCGAAGGGCCGTGGCATTCCCGCCCGCGAGGATGACGAGAGCGATGCTGTGGACCTGGGGCCCATGGAGGATTCGACCCTGGGCGCATCGCACCTGACACCGAGCGGCAGGTGGGGGAGACGATGGGGCGCCTGAGTCGGAAGATCATCGGGCGCCGAGGCGAGACCGATAATATTGCAAGGAAAGTGGACGAAAACAACAAGACCTTCGACGAGCTCGTGGACCGCCTCGAGCTCCCTGAGTCCGTTCCGATGGAGTGGATGCCGTCCGAGTCGATCCCAAATATTCATCACCTCAGAGGACGCGTGGCGCTCTTGATGGCCACCAGCCAAAACTTCGAGGCGGAGCTACGTCGCCTGAAGAATGTGACGGACCACGTGGAGCATGTAGACGGAGGTTCGCTCTCTCGGCGACAGAGAGGATCATTGCTCGGCGGGTCACGACAACCGCGTTGAGTCTCACCGGCTCAAGCTAGAGCGGCGCCAGGAGCTGCTCCAGACCAGGAACGCGCTGATCCAGCAACGACGCGAGGCGGAGAACGGACTCGTGCAAACTCGACGCCACTTCGAGGAATTCGAGGCCCACGTCGCAGGAGTGGTGGAGCCCGAGGGGGGAGACAAGATTGGCTACGCGCAGGGACTGCCGACCTTCCTCTACATGTTCGCGGTGCGTTCGGAGATGCAACGCGTCCAGCGTGCTAGAATGAACCAGCTCTCGCAGTCGACCTACGACTTCCACACCTGGGCCTCCTGGAACCGCTACTTCCTGAAGATGCTGCGAGTGCGGATCCACAGGGTCGAGTGCGCTCTCAAGGACAAGAGGGGCAAGTTCAGCTGGCTGGCGGACTTGGAGGAGGCTGCGGAGGGCTCGGAGAGACTTCGGGAACCAACCAGGAAGAACCTGGGTCAGACGCCCTTCGGCTAGCAAAATCGCCCCTTGACCATGCAAGCTGTCGAAGAAAAGAAGGCCAAGAACCGGAGACGCCGTAGAAGCAGAGGATCAAGCGCCAGACCGCGCAGGCCGAGGACGTTGTGGACGTGAACTCGAGCGGGGGGGATGACGGGCGCGAGGAGGATTGCAGGCGTGGGTCGCCGGGTGCAGCATCCAGTGCCGACCCCGCAGTTGATTCCCTGCAGCGCCCCGAGACGCTTTGCGAAGCCTGCGCGGAGAAAAGGCTCTTGGCCGATGCAGAGGCAAGGGCGCGGGAGGAGCTCGCGCGGCTACAGGCTCTGTCCGAAGCAAAGCCCAAGGCAGCTGGAGGATTCATGGGACGCGCTGCTGCTGCACCTTGGTTTGCTCAGCCATCTCCCATCGAAGACGACGTTGACGACGACGCGGTCAAGGAGACAGTCGAGGAAACGCAGCCGTCCAGCTCTAAGCCAGCACTCCCCTGGCCGAAGAAGTACATAAGTACATCGGGACCGTTGGTACCTACGTTATGGTTCCCGATGCGCGCGGCGGCATGTCCGTCTTGGTCTACCGCCAGAGCAGGAGGGTGGCATCACTGCACGCGGTCGCTACGCCAGGGAAAAAGGGTCGACCCGAGGGATATGGATGTTGCCCGCAAGCGGAAATCTGGGACTCGACTACGCCGCCAGTTACTCAGCCAGTAGGGGGCTTGAAGAAGAAGCTGGTCTGGACGTTTCCCCGGGCGACTTGGTGGAGATCCCGACTGGCAAAATCACGAATCCGCCGCGCATGAACTACGGGGCTCTCCTCCTGGAATGTCCCTGGATCACGGGACCGCGCCGGTGCCGTCGCGGTGAGGTGGAGTACCAGGGGTGTTGAGATGTTCCAGGAAGTCCTGCAGGAAACGACTGCCACGTCTGGGCTGACGTGAACGACCTTCTCCATCGACAGGACTTGCTGCCGGCGTGTCAACTGCCGCTGGCATGCGTCGTGGACGTGGAGAAGGACAAGATTCTGCAGATGCGGCGGGAGATGGCGGAGGCCGAGACGATGCAAGATCGGGGCGAGATCGTGGACCAGGCGACGCAGGAGGAGCCTCCCGATGTGGAGGAGAAGAACGGACGCTGGCCGACCGACGATCTTATCTATTATCTGGCGTTGAGGAGCCGAGCTCGACAGACGATGGATGATCAAGCTCAGGACCCTACCGCGGCCATCAACGAGCAGGTGGCTGAGATGCTTGCATTCCAGCATCAATGCCATATATATATATATCCTACCTTTCATGTCTGGATGAAGCTTTTGACGTCCGTTCCCGTCATGGAAGCAATTCGCCTGGTCGCATCGTGCAGCGCGTTTGACGCCGAGATCGCGGTGAACTGCCTGACGGACGCGGCCGAGGAACAAGGCTGCGAGCCTGTCTATGCTTACTTCGCCGCGTGCGCGAAAGCCGAGGTCGCAGACCCCGCGAGTGCTCACCCTGCGTCAGAGTTCGCTTGGAGGAGCTTCAGGACTGGCGTTCGTCGCCAGCGTGAACCACGGCGACCTGCCGAGGATTGGCAGGAACCTCTGGCATGCACCCCAGGGGGAGAAGAAGCAAGTCAACGACAGCTCGGGGGAGCTGTTGAAAGACGGTGAGACCGCGCTCCAGGATCTCACGGAGCAGATTGCGGAACACGGCAAGCGGGAACATAACGAGGAACCGAAGCGGGATCTTGCCATCTACCGCGAGGTGGCAAAGCCGTGTATGTTCTCAAGGGATATGTAGACAATGCGCCATCAGCTGCGGATGCCTCGCAGGAGGCCGCGAACGCCGTGGCGGCGCTCGAACAGTACGTCTCCGATCCTCTGGAGGAATCTCCAGTGGAGAAGGGGCAGGTGCTTCTTGGACCCGAGGAGAAATAACTACATCAGTGCCCACTGGAGGCAGAGCTAGAATGCTGGTAGGAAGGGGACAGCAAGCCTTCGAGAAGATGACGAACGAGCCCTGATTGCAAGGACTGTGCCAAGGTCGACGTGACGTGGGACAACCTGATCGACACCCTCTGTCACTGCGATTGCTTTGGACGGGTTGGTTGGTTCTGGAAGCTCAATCTGGGACAGACAGCTGCCAAAATGGTCAACTTCTCTCGTGAACATCTCGGGTTTCCTCGACGGCCCCCATGGCCAGGGCCCGATAGCGCACCCAACCGGACAGTGGTGGCTTATCGATATGTCCGTAGTGTGCGCCAATGAGACGTCGCAGCCGACAGCCCTTAGCCGCCAGGATGCCGACTTCCAGACCGCGTGCCACGGCGCCAGCCTGGCAGCTCTTGCTTCTATCTGGAAGAAGGAAGGTCTGTACAAGCTGAAACAGGGACCTCTGCGCACGGACGACATCTTCCGAAGGAACGACCCGCCGTGCCAGTCGCACCCGCTATATGGTGCACGCGTCGTCTGACGTGGGTCCCGAGATGAATCTGTGCTCGTGCATTTTCGAGGTGCAGGTGGATCGCAGACGCCGCGCAGGCTATCTCACCAATATCCATGCTCATAAGCAGTGGTGTCAGGTCGGAGGCAGTACCTATGTCACCAAACTCTGGATCCACACAACCACAACGAGGGAAATCTACGACAGCATCCAGCGGAAGCAGCCCGTCTTTGGATGGAACAGTTTATGGGATCACACGGCGAGCATGTACCTTACAGCACGTTTGTTTGTTGTTGTTGTTTCTCTTTCTCTCTCTCTCTCTATTTTTTTGGTTCTCTCTCTCTCTCTCTCCTCCTACCGCGTTTCCGAGTGTCCACGCTTTTCCCGGACGAGCCGATCAAGGATTCCGACCTCGAGATGGACGAGTTTGGGATTTTCTTTGTCAAATTCATGCCCAAGAGCGAGCTATGGGTTTCTCAATGGACCATAGAGCTCAGCGAAGCATCCCGCTACTTGGAGCGAATTGGGCATCAGTGCGACCCCGGCGGCTCCGAGCCGAAGAGTTTCATGGGCGAGTTGGGGAAAACTGCGGGCGAATCAGGATCTGACACTCCCTGGGCGGACCTCTCTTAGGGACGTTCTCAAGGCCTACGTGTTCGTGTGGCTGTGCCGGCTGCATGTCATAGACGCTTTGGGATTATTGGCGAAGTCTACGGTATGCAAACGGCTACGGTTACCAAGGTTACGGTAATGATAGGAGGAAGTTCGCGGACTGAAGCTTTGTCGGCTTTTCGGGTGCAAGAAAAGGAGGAGCTGTCATTGTCATGCGTTTTTCAACCTCCCCTCCTCCTTCGCCGCCGTCCCACCTCCCTTGTGTGCCGCTGTTGTGGTTCTCGGCGGCCCTTGAGTCGTCTGGCGCGCAGGCGACGGGCGCGCCTTGGCCCCCGTAGAAGGAAAGAGAACGTGCTCTCTTATAGCACGGGCCCCCCTACTTGTATTTCGTGTCTTTTTGTATTCCATACAGTTATTCCCGTGCATTCCGCAGTCTTCCATTTCCCCTCTTTCCTGCCCCCTCATCCTTCCTTCCTTCGTCCTCCTCCTTTTTCATCCTCCTCCCCCCCCTCTCGTCCTCCTCCTCCTCCTCGTCCTCCTCCTCCATCTCCTCCTCCTCCTCGTCCTCCTTATCATCATCACCATCATCATCAGCATCAGCATCATCATCAGCATCATCATCATAACCATCATCATCCGCCTTTTTTCCTCCTCCTTCTGCCTTCTCCTCCCTCATACTCCCTCCTCCTCCTCCTTTTCCCTTTCCTCCTCCTCTTCCTCCTCCTCCTCCTCCTGATCCTCCTTCCTCCTCCTCCTCCTCCTCCTCGTCCTCCTCCTCCTCTCCCTCCTCCCTCCTCCCTCTTCCTTCCTCCCTCCTCCCTCCTCTCTCCTCCCTCCGCTCTCTTCCCTCCTCACTCCTTCTTCCTACCTCCTCCCTCCTCCCTCCGCCCTCCTCCCTCCTCCCTCTTCCCTCCTCTGTTCTCTTTCCCTTCGTCCCCTGTCGTCCCTCCCTCGTCTCCCTCACCTCTCACATCACGTCGTTTTCGCTCGCCCGCGGGAGGAGGGCGCTGGTGTGGGCGGCCACCGTGGGCGCTGGTGGGTCGGCACGTACGATGGGCTTCCCGGGCTGCACGGCGTGGTGCCTTTGTGAGGCCCCGTGAGCGCTGGCTGGCGGCTTACCGCAATCAGCGCGTCTCGCAGGCGACCGATACGAGGGGGCATTCGAGACGCGGGGAAGAGAGACGAGAGCAGCAGGTGGAGGATCAAGGCGAAGAGGAGGAGGGTGGTGATGATGATGAGGAGGAGGAGGAGTAGACATGGGACCCCTGGCCAAATCGGAAGGGGGGAGGTTGCCCGTCTCGGCCCTCACCGGGCAAGGGGGAGGATCTGAGGGGAGGGGAAGATAACGAAAGAGGCATGGATATGAGGCACAGGTTCGGGGAGTGGTGCTGATAAGGGGTGGGACGTGTGGGGACGGAGAGGGAGATGGGGCAATGCAGGTGGTATATGTTATACCTGTTGCGGCTTGCTGCGAATGTGCTCTACGTGTCTTTGACACGGACAGATTTTAAGCTTTTAAGGGGCTTGACCCTGCAGTCAAATTGTTTGACGCTTAATTCCAGCCCCGTTGGGCTTTACTGAACGCGTTGTCGCGTGCGGTGCAGTGGGCTCCGCACCGCGATCGGTCGCGACGTTTTGGCCTGCATCGGTTCGTCACTGTTTGCATTTGGTTAATGCGTGAGGGAGGGGCTGGATAGGGATGGCAAGGGATGGAGTTGGGC
Organism: Prorocentrum cordatum; assembly: GCA_963575745.1. Taxonomy (NCBI): domain Eukaryota; class Dinophyceae; order Prorocentrales; family Prorocentraceae; genus Prorocentrum; species Prorocentrum cordatum. The sequence continues at coordinate 46,001 of CAUYUJ010002463.1, forward strand.
GTAGAGCCTCCGACCTGAGTCCGATCTGAGCGAACGGCTTTGAGCCTAGTCAACATTGCCAGGTCCTGGGGCTTTGCTCAGGTGAATATATTTATCTGAGCTTTGAACTTTTTGTTAGCTCGCAATCAGTCTCAACTTATTCATGGGCTTTCGCCGCACCGCCGACCCCTTGTGGCCAAGCTACGGGGCCAGCAACAAGCGCCGGGTTGGGAGCCTTTTGGGGGCCTCTTGGAGGCCTCTTAGGGGGCCCTTGGGGCTTCTGGGGGGCTTTGGACGGTCTCTGAGGCTATCTTGTCCTCAGGGTGCCTTCGCTTTCCCCCTCTTGGGCCCCTCTTGGGGTCGTCTCGGGCGCTTTGAGGCTGTCTTGGGGGCCTCGTGGGCCGCTTTGGAGCCCTCTTAGCCAGCTTTGGGGCTCCCTTGGCGGACCGTTTTGGGGCGATGCTGGAGGCCTCGTAAGCTGAAGGCGCTGAACATGTACGCTTCCATTGGGGATAGCGACGAATTTTGCGCTTGGGGCCCTCTTGGCGGTCTTCTTCGAGCCCTCCTGGGGCGTTTTGGGGGCCCTCCAGGCTGCCCTGAGGCCATCTTTGGCCGTCTGTGAGCAAACGTGGGCCATGTGGAGAACATCTGGAGGAGTCTTGGCTCGTCCAATGGCAGTCTTGGAGCTTTGCAGGGCCAGATGAGCTGACAGCTCCGCTGGCCTGACCCCCCCCACTCCTTCCAAACCAGCCAGGCCAGGCTGCAGGGGGAAGGGTTGAGGGAGGGGCAACATTTCACACGCCGAGGAACCTCCAGTGGGCACGTAGCTCGGGTGTCGTACTGGACTTTTCCTCCACGTTGCGTTATTGAGAGGCTGTGGCGCTGGCCTTCGAGGAAACAACGTGTACCCACCCTGCTATTTCGTGTCCCTGCAGAGTCTCCCTGACGTGTCTCTTACGTTTCTCGCCCCATCTGCGAGCCCTTCAGGCCCGTCTGACGGGAGAGCCATTCTGCTTTGTCCTCTGGGGCCCCTCCTTCGCGGGCTGCTTTCGCGACCCTTCGTTGACCATCGTTCATATTGCTCCACCTTCCATTCCAGCTCGTCGTTGTCATCGTCTCCGTGGTCGTCGCGTCGTCGCCGTCGTCGTCGTCGTCGTCGTCGTCGTCGTCGTCGTCGTCGTCGTCGTCGTGGTCGTCGTGGTCGTCGTGGTCTTGGTCCTGGTCCCAGTCCTGCTGTTGCTCCTGCTCCTGCTCCTGCTCCTGCTCCTGCTCCTGCTCCTGCTGCTCCTCCTCCTCCTCCTCCTCCTCCTCCTCCTCCTTCCCCCCTCCTTCAGAGGACACCTTGCCCATCCTGTTCCCCTGGGGCGGGTTGCTGGGGGCCTCTTGGGGGCTTCTTGGGGGCCTGCTGGCGGGCTCGGGCGCCATCTTTCGGGGCAGGCTTGACACGAGTTTGGACCCCCCCCCTAGGTTTCGGCCTCGCGTGGCGGGCGCGGTCCGCATACTGTCCGCGCGGCGGAGTTGCAGCATGATCAAAGCCCCGCACGCCAGGAGGACGGCATCGAATCTTCTATCCGCCTGGGGTTCTCCAGCGAACATTTCCATGGGCTCCCGCACGACCAAGCCATGCCGCGTCGAGGTGCCCTTCCAGGCCATCGACGTATGATACCAGCCGGATGTAGGACAGCGAGATCACCACTGCCAGTCCCCGCCTGCGTGTTGGCGCCACCTCCCGTTCCCACAGGGTGGCAGAGAGGCCCAGCGCGAGGGACAGGTTGAGGACGGCCCAGACCACCGAAGCGGGACCCCCCGCCGAGCCTCCCCCGGCCGCTCGACGCGGGAGGCGCATGGTCAGACCTCTCGGGTGCGCGTCATTCACCACGCGGGCTACCGCGGAGGGCGAGAACGCGTCTTCTCCGTTCGCCAGCGTCTCCGCCAGCGCCTCCTGACGGATGTCTCGCACTGCGCGTCCCACTGCTTTCACGGGGAGCCCATCGACGGGGCCTGCAGCGTTGCCCCGCTCCCGCACGTTGGTGACGACCTCGCCCAGCGCGGCCGTTGGCCCTAGCCTCTCGCCGGTGTTTGGGTCCACCAAAGCCAGAACCAAAGGGGTGCGGGGTGGCAGGCGAGCGCTCGAGAGAGGGGGGGAAGGAGGGAGGGGGAGAAGGAGGAAAGGAGGAGGGAGGGGGAGGAGAAGGGAGCGGGGAGGTGGAGGGAGGGGGAGAAAGGTTAGAGACGTAGGGAAGATGAGATACCAGAGGAGGAGGATCATATATCGGAGGAGGAGCAGGAGGCGGGGGTGGAGGAGGAGGAGGGTGGCGGAGAAGGAGGGTGGCGGAGCAGGAGGTGGAGGAAAAGGAGGAGGAGGAGGAGGAGGAGGGCGTGCACACCGATCCTGAGTTGTATCTCTCTCTGGAGGACGACGACGGTAAGAAGGACTACTGCGGCGTGGAGTTGGATCAGGCGCGGCGCGCAGCATCACCTGGAGGTCCAGGAATTGGATGTGGACGACGAGGATATGAACACTGATTGGCAGGAACACGAGCGGTTTATGAGGAAGATGAGGAGGATGGAAGTATAAGATATTCGATGCGGAAGGATGGGAGAACACGCAAAAGGACGTGAAGGAGAATGAAGACGAACATGAGTACGAGGATGAGAGTGGTGATGTTGATGGTGGTGATGGTGATGATGATGATGGTGGTGGTGGTGGTGTTGGTCATGATGATGAGGAGGAGAAAGAGGATGACGTTGATGGGAAAGATAATTCGGGGGAGGAGGGTCAGTACGATGAGGAGGACGAGGGGGGGCAGGATGAACATGAGGATTAGGAGGGAGATCTGGAGAAGAAGACAGGCGAGGAGGATGAGAAATGGAAGCTGGCGGACTATGATCATACGAAGGGATGTATTCAAGGGCAGATGGTGGGATGACGATGGCGATGGTGGTAATGATGGTGATGACGGTGAAATTGCTGATGCTGATGTTGGTGTTGAGGCTGCTGCTGATGCTGCTGCTGCTGATTAGGATGAGGATGCGGATGAGGATGAGGATGATACTGATGCAGATGATGATGATTATGACAATGCTGCAGATGATGATGCTGCTGATGCTGATGATGACGATGATGATGAGGACGAGGATGATAATGATGCAGATGATGCTGATGATGCTGATGATGATGATGTTGTTGGTGGTGGTGATTATGATGATGATGCTGGTGGTGATGATGATGATGCTGATGACGATGACGATGACGACGATGCTGCTGATGATGATGATGACGATGACGATGATGCTGATGATGCTGATGACGATGGCGATGATGCTGATGCTGACGTTGATGCTGCTGATGATGATGCTGACGACCAGGATGATGATGCTGATGATGATGATCATGATGCTGCTGATGATGATGATGGTGCTGGTGATGGTAATGGTGATGATGATGATGGTATGGTGATGCTGCAACTGATGATGATGATGATGATGATGCTGATGATGATGATGATGATGATGATGATGATGATGATAAGGTTATTATTATGATGCTGATGATGACGATGACGATGATGCTGATGATGCTGCTGCTGATGCTGATGCTGATGATGATGCTGATGGTGGTGATGATGCTGATGATTCTGCTGCTGCTTCTGGTGCTGCTGCTGATGCTGCTGCTGATGATGATGATGCTCATGCTTATACTGCTGATGATGCTGTTAGTTAGGATTGCGATAGTGATGATAGACAGGGTCAGCAGGAGGGGTATTAGAAAGCATGAGCATGAGGAGGATGATGAGGATGAGGAGGAGCAGGAGGACCAGGAGGACGAGGAGGAGGAGGAGGGAGCGCAACCGCTGGCGGAGGTTTCCTTGCCGCCTCTATCTAAGCATCACCAGTCCCATTCTGCGTCCTTGTTTCCGCATTCCGCCGTTTCCGGTTATTCAGTTGCTTGCGACAAGTTCTGCCCTGGGGCAAGTTCTTGCCAGCCGAACATTCTCTGCGGAGAATGGTCTAGGGACCACGAGAGGCCGCAACGTGTTGTGCCTCGTGTCACGAGGCTTGGAGAGCGGTAACATGTGATGCATTCGCCCGCATCGCGTTGGTGATGATGGTGACGATGATGATGCTGATGATGATGACGATGATGATGCTGATGCTGATGATGATGCTGATGATGATGATGATGCTGATGCTGATGATGAAGTTGTTGATGATGCTGGTGATGATGATGATTATGATACTGATGATGGTGAAACTGATTATGATGATGATGGTGATGACGTTGAGGATGATGACGCTGATGATTGTGACGACGATGACGACGATGATGAGGATGCTGCTGGCGATGATGATGATGATGATGATGATGATGACGATGATGATGATGATGATGATGATGATGCTGATGATGATGATGCTGCTGATGATGATGATGATGATGATGATCATGATGATGATGATGACGATGATGACGATGATGACGATGATGATGATGATGATGTTGATGATGATGATGATGATGATGGTGATGATGATGATGATGATGATGATGATGATGCTTATTATATTGGTGTTGGCGATCATGATGATGATGCTGATGGTGATGCTGATGATGCTGATGATGCTGATGCTGATGATGCTGATGATGCGGTGGAGGAGGAGGAGAAGGAGGCGGAGGAGTTGGAGGAGGAGGAGGATGACGAGCCCTATGCTGATAACGGTGACCATGACGTTGCTGATGGTGATTTTTAATGGTGATGACGGTGACGATGGTGCTGCTGATGATGATGATGGTGATGCTGATGATGATGCAGATGTGGAGGCGGGTCATTATGAGAGTGAGGAGGAGGATGCTGTGACGGATTGAGGCAGACAACGGGATGCTGGTTATCATGATGCTGATGATGCTGCTGATGCTGACGACGACGATGATGTTGCTGATGATGCTCATGATGGTGGCGGTGGTGATGATGCTGATGCTGGTGAGGATGCTGCTGCTAACGATGATTCTGCTGATAATGGTGGTGATGATGATGATGGTGATGCGATGATGACAATGGCGATGCCGACAACGATGATGATGATGATGATGATGATGATGATGATGATGATGATGATGATAATGCTGATGATGATGATGATGATGATGATGACGATGATCATGATGATGATGATGCTGTTGATGGTGATCATGCTGTTGATGCTTCTGCTGATGCTGATGATGCTGATGGTGATGCTGCTGCTGCTGCTGATGATGATGATGATACAGGCCTCGGGACAAACACAGCGAACACTCGTGCCACATTCATCTGTGGACGCCTCCCCCTCCCCCCAATGTTCAAAGTTGGCGGTGGGTCTGATGAGTTGAACCTCGACCACAGTCTCCCCCGCGCGTGCCAACCTTGAGTTTGGGGGGCAGGGGGAGTGTTCACTAATTGTTTCCCTCTACCGTATTGGTCATTATGATGGACCTGCGGATGATGACGATGATGCTGCTGTTGCTGGTGATGCTGCTGATGATAAGGACGCTGCTGCTGATGATACTGATGATGATGATGATGCTTACATCATGCAGATGATTATGATGATGCTGATGGTGATGGTGCTGATGATGCTGCTGATGGTGCTGCTGCTGCTGATGATGATGGTTATTATGATGGTCATGCTGCTGACGATGATGCTGCTGATGATGATGATGCTGCTGCTGCTGATGATGATCATGCTGATGCTGATGGTGATGCTGATGCTGATGATGGTGGTGGTGGTGATGATGCTGCTGATTACAGTATTATGATGATGCTGAGGGTGATGATGATGCTGCCGCTGTTGAAGATGAGGATGGTCATTCTGACGGTCAGTCTGATTGTCTTGCTGTTGATGACGATGATGCTGATGCTGCCAGTGCCGATGATGATGACGATGCTGATGATGAGCATGATGCTGGTGGTAATGATGATGATGCTGATGCTGATGATGACGATGATGATACTGCTGATGATGGTGGTGCTGATGATGATGATGATGATGATGATGATGATGATGATGATGATGATGGTTGTGGTGGTGATGTTGGTGATGCTGATGATGATGATGATGATGATGATGATGATGATGATGGTGATGGTGATGGTGATGGTGATGGTGATGGTGATGGTGATGGTGATGGTGATGGTGATGATGAGTATGCTGACGCTGATGCTGCTGCCGATGCTAATTTTTGGTTGCGCACAGACGGAAAACATGAGATCAAGAAGCATAACGTGATTGGGCTCCGACGGGTAGCTGCAACCGCGCGATGCAGCCGCAGCGGTTGCCTGATGGTCTGACACACCCTATTGTGTGTGCGCCCCGCCGCGCGGGTGTGACGCTCACTGGTGATTGGAGAGTGACTCCAAGCAGGCAATACGGGCCTGGGGACGGACGAGACAAGGCGACTGCAGAGATGATGACCCACCGAACGTCATCACCCAGAAACGGAGAGGTGAGGACTTGATGAAACACGCTTCCGTGAAGCACGCCTCTTGTGGCACGCCTCCGTGAATAACGCTTCTGGGAACCACACCACGATGAAACACGCCATGATCAAGCACGCTTGATAAGCACCTCCGTGATGAAACACTCCCCAATGAAGGCCTCAACGATTAAGCCGTCCACGACTGTGAAGCATTCTGCGATGTACCTTTCCACGGTGAAGCATTCCACGAAGCACTCTGTGATGAAGCACTCCACGATGACGCAGTGTACGCCAAGGCGTTCCCTGGTCAAGCATTCCCCGGGAAGCTCTCCTTGGTGAAGTTTTCTTCGGTGGAGCACTTCTTGGTGAAGCACTCCTTGGTGAAGCACTCATTGGTGGAGCACTCATTCGTCAAGCACTCTGGAAAGCACGCCTCCAGGAAACACGCCGTTGGGAAGCATGCCTCGGTGAGGCACGCCACAACGAAGCACGCCTCCGTGCAGCACGCATCCGATGAAGCATGCCGCAATGGAACACCCCCGAAGAGGCCCTCCACGATGTACCGCTCCATAATGAAGCACGCCACGACGAGGAAACCCTCGACGAAACTCTCCTCGGTGAAGCCCGCCACAATGAAACACGCACGCACTCGGTTAAGCACGCCGCCAGGAGAAACTCCTCCGTCAAGCACGCCTCCGTGAAGCACGCCACGATAAAAACACGCCACATTGCAACACGCCTCTCCGAGGAAGCGCGCTTCAATGAGGCCTTCTGGGAAGCCCTTCTGAACGGAGTACGACTCCATGATGAAGCACGCCACCCCGATGAAGAACACGATGTATCCCTCCATGATGAAGCCCTCGAGGGGATCCTCCACGACGTACCACCCCACGATGAAACACGCCACTCCCTCATTGGAGCACGCCAAGATATAGCACGCCCCTGTAAGGTACCCAACAGCGAAGCACGCCCCACGAAACACTCCATGGTGAAACACTCCGGGATGAGACACGCCACGATGAAGCATTCCACGATGAAACAGTCAACGAAGCACTCCCCGATGCAATGCTTCTCGATGAAATGCCCCACTATGGTGCGCACCCCGAAGAACCACAACAATAGGACACATAGCGCTGGTAGCCAACTTGAAAGCGCGAGACTGCACACCAGGAAACCACGAGGTAGATCTCGCGACGCTGCTGGCACAGTGACACCAGATGTATAGGCAGAGCTCATTGAAGAACCCTGCCAGCTGAGGTGGTTCTTAACCCATATTCGTGACGCGTGATGAGTGCGCCCCTTGTAGAAGGACGAGAGGAGACTAGACAAAGACAAAAACAACGGGAACCCCACCTCCGTCGTTACAGCGACGCCCGTACTGAAGGTGGATGACGGTGGTTAATTCTTTGCGTACAGTAGGAACGCAAGATCTGAATAGCCAACACGTTGTTGAGTTCTGGCGGGGAAGCGCAACTGTTCGATGCAACCGCGGCGGTTGCTTGATGGCTTGACACACCATGTTGTGTCCGCACCCCGCCGCGCGGGTGTGACGGCCACTGGTGACTGGAGAGCGACTCCGGTTAGGTAGTATGAGCCCGAGGACGGGTGAGACAGTGTGAATGATGATGGTGTTGATGGTGATGAGTATGATGGGTGTGGTGATGAAATGGTGATAATGATGTTGGTGGTGCTGATGATGATGACGACGGTGATGATGATGGTGATGATCATTGTGATGATGATTATGAGGATACTGATGCTGCGGATGATGGTGATGATGCTGATGATAGTTGTGCTGATGATGATGGTGGTGGTGATGATGCGTGTGATGATGGTGATGGAGGTGGTGGTAACACTGGCGATGATGATGCGGATAATGAAGACCATGATGTTGTTGATGATGATGATGATGATGATGATGATGGTGACGATGGCGATTACGATACGACCGGTGATGGCGACAAGGGTGATGGTGGTGATTGTGATCATAACGGTGATGGTGATGCTGGTGATGAAAAAATGAGGATGTTGACTTTTTTTTTGTTGCTGACGGCGATGGTGGTGACGATGACGATGGCGATTGTGATGCTGTTGTCGTTGCTGATGCGATGATGCGCACGGTGCATATGGTGATGACGGTTATGTTGATAATGGTTGTTTTTGGTGTTGATTCGGATGAGTATGATGATAGAAAGCATAATAATGAATAAGAGGAGGTGGAAGAAAGCGGAGATAATGAATCATATCGTGCTGGTGAAGATGATGATGGCAATGTTGATTATGATGATGCTGATGATGCTGATGATGCTGATGCTGGTGATATTATTGATGCGGCTGTGGATGCTGATGATGATCATGATGATGATGATGACGATAGTGGTGATGATGATGGTGATGGTGGTGATGCTGCTGGTGATGATGCTGATGATGGTGATGATGTTGATGTTGCTGCTGCTGTTGCTGATGATGGTGATGATGGGGAGGCGGAAGAGGAGGAGAAGGAGGAGGAGGAGGAGGAGAAGGAGGAGGAGGAGGCGGACGAGGAGGAGGAATAGGACAACGAAAGT
>CAUYUJ010002463.1:60000-89523 GCA_963575745.1 Prorocentrum cordatum
GGGGGGTGGGGTAATGGGGAGGAGGAGGAGGAGAAGGAGGAGGCGGAGGAGGAGGCGGATGAGGAGGATGAGGAGGAGGAAGAGAAGGAGGCGGAGGAGGAGGCGGATGAGGAGGATGAGGAGGAGGAAGAGAAGGAGGAGGACGAGGAGGACGATGCTGTTGATGATGATGCTGATGCTGCTGATCATGATGATGATGCGGATGATGATGAAGAGGAGTAGGAGGAGGAGCAGGAGGAGGAGGAGGAAGAGGAACAGGAGGATAATGACGAGGCGGAGAAGAAGGCGTAGGTGTAGGTGGAGGTGGAGGAGGGGAGGAGGAGGAGGAGGATGAGGTGGCGGAGGATGAGGAGAAGGAGGAGGAGAAATAAGCTGTGGAGGAGGCGGACGAGGAGGGGGAGGAGGAGGAGGAGGAGCGGCGGATGAGGAGGAGGAATATGCCGAGGCCGAGGCCCGAGGCGGAGGCGGAGGCAGATGCGGAGGAGGAGGAGGAGGATGAGGAGGATGAGGAGGCGGAGGAGGAGGAGGAGCGGGAGGAGGAGGAGGAGGAGGGGAGGAGGAGGAGACGGAGGAGGAGCAGGAGGAGGAGGAGGAGGTGGAGGAGGAGGAGGAGGAGGAGGAGGAGGAGGAGGAGGAAGAGGACGAGGAGGAGGAGAAAGAGGAGGAGGACGAGGAGAAGGAGGAGGAGGATGAGAAGGAGGCGGCGGATGAGGCGGAGGAGGACGATGCGGAGGAGGACGAGGATAAGGAGGTGGACGAAGGGGAGGAGGAGGCGGAGGAGGAGGAGGAGGGCAGGAGGAGGAGGAAGCGGAGGAGGAGACGGATGAGGAGGAGAGGATGGAGGAGGAGGAGGAGGCGGAGGAGGAGGAGGAGGATGATGAAGAAGAAACACCATCCTAATAGCATTCATAATAACAATACCAATATGATGAACAGTAGGAGGAGGAGGATGAGGAAGCCGAGAAGGACGAGGATGAGGAAGATGAGGAGGATGAACCTGATACTGATAATGATACTGATGACGACGAATGTGATACTGATAATGATGATGATGCGGATTATGGTGCTGCTGATGATGATGATGATGACGATGCTGATGATGACGATGATGAGGATGCTGATGATGATGACGATGATGATGGCGATGCTGATGATGCTGATGCTGATGCTGATGCTGATGATGCTGATGATGATGATGATGCGGCTGTTGATGATGATGATGTTGATGATGATAATGATGCTGCTGAGGATGATGGTGATGATGATGATGGTGATGATGGCGTTGATGATGCTGATGATGATGATGATGCTGCTGATGATGATGACGATGTTGATAATGGTGATGATGATGATGATGATGATGATGATGATGCTGATGATGATGGTGATGATGATGATGATGATGATGATGATGGTGGTGGTGGTGATGATGATGATGATGATGATGCGGATGATGATGCTGATGATGGTGAGGGTGATGATGATGCTGATGCTGCAGATGCTAATAATTATGATGAGGAGGAGGGGGGGGGGATGCGAATAACATGAAGGACCACGACTAATAATTCCAAGACTACTCGTACTAGTATTATTTGAAATTGTCACCCTAGTAAGAATACGTCTACTACTAGGAATACTAATCGTAATCAGACGAAGAAGAATAACACTGATAATGCTTATGCCGTTACTAAGCATAACCAGTCACATTGATACGATAATTACTATGTACATAACAATAATATTAGGAATCAGAAGAATACGATCCATACGAAGAAACTTAAGCATTACAAAGTTCCTAAGATGAATAGCAATACTATTAAGAAGCAGGAAAAGCAGAAGGAGGAGGAGGAGGAGGAGCTTGCGCGCGCTGTGTGGACGAGGCCGACGACCAGAAGAAGGCGACGGCGCGAGCCATCACGGACGCCCGCCCGCGTTTCGCCTGGTGCCCGCAGCGGCGAGCGCGTGCTGCTTGGCAGGCCCTTGTTTTTCTCGTCCTCCTCGTCATGATCCTCTCTGGCCTCCTCGCCGTCATCCCGTCTCCCTCACTTCTCCCTAGCCGCCGTCTGGATTTCGTAGCTTACCTGAAAGGCCAATCCCAGCCCTACAGTGCAGTGGTTCGAAGCAGTGCCCGGGCACTGCTCTCACCACGACGGGGCGGGGGCGGCTCGCTTGAGGGGGCCAGGAGGGGGAGGGGGGAGGGGAGGGGAGGGGGATGAGGATGGCGGGAGGAGGGAGAGGATGAGGGGAGGAGAGGAGGAGAAGGGGGAGGAGGAGGAGGAGGAGGAGGAGGAGGAGGAGGAGGAGGAGGAGGAGGAGGAGGAGGAGGAGGAGGGGGAGGGGGAGGAGGAGGAGGAAGAAGAAGAATAATACTACGAACAATAATACCACTAAGAGTAATCATAGCAGTGATACTAATACTGTTATTACTGGTAATAATGTTGGTGCTGATAGCAATGGTACTATTAATGACAACACGTATAATTTGAACAAAATATTACTACTACTACTACTACTACTACTACTACTACTACTACTACTACTACTACTACTACTACTACTACTACTACCTACCACCACTCCTCCTACCACTACTACTACTACTACTATACTACTACCTACCTATAATACTACTACTACTACTACTACTACTACTACTACTACTACTACTACTACTACTACTACTACTACTACTACTACTACTACTACTACTACTACTACTACTACTACTACTACTACTACTACTACTACTACTACTACTACTACTACTACTACTACTACTACTACTACTACTACTACTACTACTACTACTACTACTACTACTACTACTACTACTACTACTACTACTACTACTACTACTACTACTACTACTACTACTACTACTACTACTACTACTACTACTACTACTACTACTACTACTACTACTACTACTACTACTACTACTACTACTACTACTACTACTACTACTACTACTACTACTACTACTACTACTACTACTACTACTACTACTGGCGGTCTCGTGCACCACATCACCACGGCTCAACCACCTAGGGAAGAGCGTCCTTGTGGCTGCCTCATTACCAGTATGTAGCGCGCACCTCTTCTGGGTGAAAGGGCGGGTCTGACATGCTTGCAACGTCAGGCGCTCGCACCGTGGGCAGTTGGGCCAACAGCCCAAGGTGAAGCGCCAGCAACGGCACAGCAGCACACGGGGCGACCCCAGTACCGCCACCCAGGCCGACTAGCGCGGAAAGACGCGAGGCTAGGCCTGAATGACAAGCCAAGGGCAGGTCTGACGTGCATGCAGCAACTGGCGCCTGGCCGAGGGCAGCTGGTCCCTACAGCAAACAGTAAGGCGCAGGCGGCAGCATAGCAGCACACGGGGCGACCCCAGTACCGCCACCCAAGCCTACAAGCGCATGAAGGCGCGAGATGAGGCCAGGATGGCAGGCCAAAATGGCCAGGCGCCCGACGGCGACGCTGCAGTACGCGGGGCTGCCCCAGCACCGCCAGCGAGGCCAACGAGCGCAAGTGAACGTGAGGAGGCCGAGATGGCAAGCCAGTTGGCGAGCCAAGGTGGCAGAGTGCACAGGTAGCCAATTGCCTAGCCTGGGCACAGGCCACATGTGACGCCACGCGGGTGGGGGCGCCGCTATGGGCCCGCCGCACTACAGAACGCAGCAAGTAGACAATTCGGCATGTACTCACGCGGCCTGTCGGGGCCCTGGAACCTGCTGGGCATTATTCCTCAGGCCTGCTGGCCTGTTCCCTGCGCGATGGCGGCGAAGACCTGCGACGGCAGCGCCCGCGCCTCCCCGCCGAGGTCGCCGCTGCCCCCCGCCTGCCCCGCGGGCCCAAAGATCTGACGCTCAAGGTCTTCACCGAGGGCCACGTTCAGGGCTGCAGCGCTTGGGACATGCTGCGGGAGCGAGTCCGTCTGCGGTGGCGGGTGCGTCGGCGGCGGCGGCGCATCAGGGGGCGCCGTCGGCGGCGGCGGCGGGGGGCCCATGATGGCCGCGGCCTCTGGCGGGACTCCAGCTGGCGGTGGTGGCGGGTCCTCGCCGCCGCGGGCCCCGCTCGCTGGTGGGGCGCTGGCGTTGCGAACGGGGGTGGCGCGCGGGGCGGCCCCTGTGCCACCCCCGCCGCCCGAGAGGCTGCCCTCCTTCAGGTTGTGGCGGCGCTCGTAGAGCGCCAACTCCCTGTGCGCCATCTCCAGGCGCTCCCTCTTGGCTTTGTTCCGCGCCTTCTTGCTGTAGCCCGCCCATTCAGGGTCGTGCAGTCCCCAGGCGACCTGCGCGCATAGGCCGGTCCACTCGAACGTGGGCAAGCTCTCCCAGGTGAGCCCCTCCATCAGCACATAGTGGCCCTCCCACTGTGCCTGGTGTGGAGCATAGCGCTTGAAGGCGGCGCCAACCGCCAGCGGCTCAACCTTGGGCAGGTACCTCAGGAGGTCCACCGCGCTGACCACTGAGATCCCCTCCTTCTTGAGCTTGTCGTAGCGCAGCAGTGCCTTCAGGTCGCGGATGTCCTCCTCGGGGTGCTCCGCGTGCATGTAGTACGCGTGTGGCGGATCCGACTCCTCCTCTATGAGCTCGATGCAGACTCCATGGGAGGTCGAGTAGCGCGCGCCGCAGTGGCAGTACCAGCGCTGGCCCGTCTCTCCCGCTGCCTCCTGGGCGCATGAGAGCAGCTGTGACCAGCGATCCGAGCGGATCACCGAGCAGCACCCCCTGGGATTATCCCAGGTCTTGTTGGCCGCGCACTTGTAGTACATGTTGAACGTGAAGCCCTTGCCACGGTAGAACTGGTCCGTGTAGTCGCCCATGCGGCGGTAGGCCTCCTGCGCCGCGGTGTTGCCCTGGCACTCCTCCTTCCAGGCACGTCTGCGTCCCAGGTGGGCATCTGCGATCCCCGAGGCTTCCAGGAGACCCCTCTTCAGCCTTCCCACATCCACCTCCGCCTCTTCGTTCAGCGCGTCGAGCCACTTCTGGACTCCGTCCTGCGCCTCGGTGCCCCTCACCATGTCCTCCTTCTTTTCCAGGATGGGCCCCAGGCCGCCCAGCATGTGGGCGCGCATGGCCTCGAATTTGAGGACGCCATAGGCCCGCGCCATGCGCTTCAGCGACTTCTTGGATAGGCCGAGCCGCAGCAAGGGCTCGATGTCCGTTACCTCCTTCACGGTCTGGACCTCGGTCAGCTGGAGCCCCTGGTCCTCCGCGTCCACGTCGGGCTGAGGGTCGTTCTCCTCATCGCTGGGGGGTTCTTCCTCGAGGGGCGGGGGTGGCGCGCGGGGCGGCCCTGGCACCGCCCCCGCCTCCCTCGCCATCGGGCGGCCCACTTCCCTCGCCACTTCTTCCGTGGCTGGGGGGGCGCCTGTGCTCTCGGGGTCGATGCCCACCCCCGCGCCCTCCGTTGACCTCCGCAGGGCAAGCAAGCCTTCCTCTGAGAGCGCGAACCCCACCAGGACGTCCATGCCCTCCTTGATGTAGTCGAAGCTCGCACGGAACTTCACCACCCGCTTGGCGGCATGGTCAATGGAGCCTGGACCCTTGTTCGCGCGCGCAGCGCGCGTCACGGCCTCGTGCTCGGAGATGCCCTGCGTCGTTGCCACGCAGTTCGAGCACATGTGCAGCTTGTGCTGCCCCTCTTTGCCCCTCCTCAGATCGGGGTATTTATTGTTGTGCCCTTTGGCTTCCGCATAGCGGCGCATCTCCGCGCAGCTGAGCTCGTCCACGTACTCCACCGCCATGATCTTCCAGTCGTCCAGCGCCGTGCACCTCCGACACCAGCCCAGGCGTTGCGGCGGGACCCAGTGCGCGCCCATGCAGTGGACGTAGCCCGCCTCAGCGTAGTCCTCCTCCGTCATCATCTCTACGTCTTCGAGCGCGGCTGGTGCGCCGTCGCTCGGCTGGGGGGCCTGGCCGTAGACGGCTTTGTTGCTGCGTCGGCGGTGGCGCTTGCCCCCGCGGCCGCTGAGGGCCCCCGTGGTCGCAGCGCTCGGGGCCTCGCTGGGGGTCCCGTCGTCCACGGCGCGCCCCACGTCTGCCTCGCTGCGCGCCCCACGGCCGCCACGGCCGCCCACCGCATGCTCCCTCAGCTGAAGGTTGTGGAGCGCGAGGGTGAGCGCGTCCAGCCCGCGCCGCTGCTCTGTGGTGAAGTCAGCATACGTGGCTGCCGCCGCTAGGGCGGCTGATGTCACTGGCACCACCGCCGACGCAGGCATCGCCGTGGCGCCATCGGAGGCGGCGGCACTGGGGGCGGCCCCCGTACCGCCGCCTCCATCGGCGTCCCTAGCGGGGGTAGCTGATCCCGTGTGCACCGTAGGTGCCGTCCGAAAGGTCGCCGCCTCGGACGCCATGCCGTGCTCCTCGCCTTCGCTCTCCGACAAGCTTACCTGCTGGACAGGGCGCTGCATCGGTCTTGCTTTGGAGGTTGGTGCCTCCCCCGCGGCGTGCGTCTTTGCGGGCCCCGGCATCGGCACCGGCTTCGAGAATTTGGGCGCCATCACTTGGTCGGGTGGGTGGCACGAGAGGTGCAGCTCGAGAGAATGCGCGAGGCAGTTACTCGCGAGCCAAACAGCTGACGGGGGGGGAAGGGGAGGGGAGGAGGTTGCACACCGAACCAAAATGGGGCGGCCAACTGCCAGGGCGGGACAAAGGTGACACAGGAAGACGATGGGCTGAAGCCAGCGGTTCCAGATGCGTGGGGCCCGTGCATTATGTTGGCGGAAAACGGCCTGACCCCCGTTCGGGGCCCTGGGCGGGCAGGAGAGGGGGGAGGGGGGCGAGGAAACCACGTCGCGGGCGGGCGACACAGCGGGCGGCGGGCAGCCGACGGCCCCAGGACCCGCGGGGAAGCCCCGATCTTCAACGCCTCTTGACGCCTCTTTAGCCAGCGGCCTAGGGCAGGTGCTGTTGGTTGCATGAAGGCTCATCCCCGATGGGCAGCGAGACCACCTCATGCCAGAGATGACGATCATCAAAGATGAGGCATGTTGAGACCACAACATGCGCAAATCAAGGAGGCAACACACCATGGCGTGCAGACCAAGCATGGCATTACAGAAGCGCGCTGTGTGCGCGACCTGTAGACTGAGCGAAACCTTGCACACTGCAGAGGTGGCAATTTTTTATGACCACTCAGGGCTGCGGGAAAGAGGAAGGGGAGAGGTGGGCCAGTGCTCGCATGCAAGTGGGGCGGGGCCACAGCTAGTCAAGACTGGACGCTCGGGGCGGCCCCTGCATCCAGTCTCGCTGCGTCCTCCGTCGCCAGGGCGACCTGCTCCGCATTTTGTCCCTGCAGGGCGTTGGCTACTGCCGACCGCAGGGCTGCACGAGCCGCGGGCCGTTCGGCCTCAGCCAATTCCCCTACGGCACGGCGCAGCCACGTCTCCGCCTCTGCGCCCCAGCGGCCGTTGACATCTAGGACAAAGGGCACCAGGCCCGAAAACGGGTATCTACGGTGCTTCACTTTCTCTCTGCGCTGCAGGGCTGCCTGGTGCGGCCGCCCCGTCTGGGCCACTGCAACCTCGTCCACCAAGCTGATGTCGAGGCAAACTCGGCCATGGATGCCTCGATGGTAGACCACGTCCAATGTGGCCGCTCCTTGCTCCTCCGTGTACCATTCTGGGATGACCTGCTCCAGCAGGGCATGATAGCCCACCTCGCGTAGCCAGAGCGCCACGGCGTCTCGAATGGCATTGTGGCGTCGCGTCGGGCCGCCTCCCCTGGGGCAGTTGAGCGCATGAACGCCCCAAACGTCCACCGCGCGGCCGCACGTCGGGCCGTGCTGCGCCATCGCGCGGGTGGGCGCTGCTGGTCGGTTCTGGCACGTGCACTCGGTCTGCAGCAGCGGCAGGTGCATGCGCCTCTTGGCAGCAATGCAGAACGCGTGGTCGGCGAGGGGCGAGACCCCCTCGAAATTATCCAACCAGGCGCCCGCTGAGCTGCCCGAGGCACTGTGCACCGCCGCCGCTGCCGTTACTGGCAGCGCGGCTGTGAACGTCTTGGTGACGTGGTCCCGCACGTGCTGGGTGTACGTCTTCTGGTCCTTTCCCTTCCGCCTCCCCAGAAGGCCCTGCCAGCGGTCGCTCTGAGGACGACGGCCGCCAGCCAGCCGCCCCTGCTCCTCGCCTGCTGCTGAGAGGGCACGGCCAAGGCCTGGCCACCTCCGAAAGAGGCCGATCGTTGTCGATTCTCGGAGCTCCTGGGCTGCCACGTGAATCCCAGCTTCCCAGGATGCCAGGAGGGCGGCTGGGCCGCGCTGCTCAGCGCTGCCACAGCCCAGGCCCCCGTCGCTGACCTTCACGAAGATCTGCTCCCTGGGGGCCGCCGTGACCCCGAGCAAGGCGTTGACGAAGGCGACCACTCCGCCATCCACCCTGCGACTCCATGCCGCCGTGAGTGGGAGCGCCCGCTGGATGTGGACGCATGCGCCCCTCGACCAGATCCGCATTAGCTGGGCTGCGTCGAAGGCAGAGAGCCCATGTCCGCGAAGCGTCTACTACTACTACTACTACTACTACTACTACTACTGCTACTACTACTACTACTACTACTACTACTACCACCACCACTACTACTACTACTACTACTACTACTACTACTACTAATACTACTACTACTACTACCACCACCACCACCACCACCACCACCACCACCACTACTACTACTACTACTGCTACTACTACTACTACTACTACAACTACTACTACAACTAGTACTACTACTACTACTACTACTACTACTACTACTACTACTACTACTACTACTACTACTACTACTACTACTACTACTACTACTACTACTACTACTACTACTACTACTACTACTACTACTACTACTACTACTACTACTACTACTACTACTACTACTACTACTACTACTACTACTACTACTACTACTACTACTACTACTACTACTACTACTACTACTACTACGACTACTACTACTACTACTACTACTACTACTACTACTACTACTACTACTACTACTACTACTACTACTACTACTACTACTACTACTACTACTACTACTACGACTACTACGACTACTACGACTACTACTACTACTACTACTACTACTACTACTACTGACTACTACTACTACTACTACTACTACTACTTACTACTACTACTACTACTACTACTACTACTACTACTACTACTACTACGACTACTACTACTACTACTACTACTACTTCTACTACTACTACTACTACTACTACCCACAAACCCTATCGTTCGCCCGCGGCCACTCAGGAGAACAAAGAGACACATTAATCCCAAAAGCCCTGCATTGACCCCAGCTGTTTTAAAACGTTTTGAAACTTGTCTGTGGCAGCTCTGTTTGAAGATTGAAGATTGAAGATTCCTGGGCACTTATGTTTGTGATTCTTCAAGCGCCTGTGTGTAGGGTAGACGTCTTGGGCGGCTCTGTTTGAAGATTGAAGATTGAAGATTTCTGGGCACTTATGTTTGTGATTATTCAAGCGCCTGTGTGTAGGGTAGACGTCGTGGGCGGCTCTGTTTGAAGATTGAAGATTGAAGATTCCTAGGCGCTTATGTTCATGATTCTTCAAGCGCGTGTGTGTAGGGTAGACGTCTTGGGCGGCTCTGTTTGAACATGTGGGCAATAGTCTGCTCAGATCTTCAATCTTCAATCTTCAAACAGGCAGCGGGGGCCAGTTTTAAAACGTTTTAAAACAACTGGGGGGGTGAGGGACGAGGAGGGAGGAGAGAGGGAGAGAGGAGGAGGAAGGAGGGGGGAGGGAGGAGGAGCGTCGCATCCCCTACGGCGTGCTAAGCTCTGCCAGCTCTTCTTAACCCTTCCCACGCGGCTTCGCGGCCGCCGCATTTGGGAACCGCAAGGTGTGCAGCGCACTGGCACTCCCGAGGCTAAAACTATCTGCGCGCGCACGCCCGCGCGCAGGAACACAGGGATCCACGACCTCCGGGCGACGGAGAAGCAGCGAGGAGGAGGACGGAGGAGGAGGAGAGAGGAGGAGGAGTGAGGAGAAGCCACATCCGGCGCCCCTGACACGATCACACTGCGTTTGAAGATTCCGTGGCATAAGTATGCTGCGATCTTCAATCTTCAATCTTCAAACCGCTCTGCCTGAGGCCAGTTTCAAAACGTTTTGAAACTACTGGGGGGGGGGGGAGGAGGGAGGAGAGAGGGAGGAAGAGAGGAGGAGGAAGGAGGGAGGAGAAGGAGCGAGGAGGAGGACGGAGGAGGAGGAGGGAGGAGGAGGAGGAGGAGGAGGGAGGAGGAGGAGGGAGGAGGAGGAGGAGGAGGGAGGAAGGAGGAGGGAGATAAGGGAGAAGGGAGGAGGAGGGGGAGGAGACAGGGCAGATGAGAAGGAAGATGACGAGGAACAGTTTTGAGGAGATCTCCAACATGTAGTTGCTTTCCGTAAGCACATTGGCTCAAGAACTATACTTGTACGCCAGTCGATAACTCCAAACCAATGTACTCAATTCGGCAAGGATGGGCCCAGGTCGTCGGCGGGCGCGCTCGGCTGGAGCTGCAGATCGATGACGCAATGGGCGGTCCACGCGCGCAGCCTCTCCAGCCTCCCACCGCGGACGCAGTGCGCGCCAGGCAGGCCTCGGAAGGTGTTGTCGTGCACCCTTCTCGTCTTCCACTGCTGAACAGGGACGTGTACGGAATCATTGGTAACGTTCAGAGGGTGTTGTGCATGCCCACGGGGCAGAGCGGCGAGTGGTCAGAGGCAGCGTGGCACCGGCTCTTCGACGCTCTTTCGCGCCCCAAGCGCAGGCGCCAGCCGACGCTTCCAGCGCTGCTCGCGCCGCCGGTGGCGCCGCCGCCGCCACCGCCGCCACCGCCGCCAGCGCTGCCGGCGCCCCCGGCGCCCCCACAAGGCAACGAGGCGCCGCAGGGCAACGGCGAGCAGAACAGCGAGGCGAACAGCAGCGAGGACGAGAGCAGCAGCTCGACCACAGACGCCGACCAGGACAAGGAGACCGACGCGCCCCTTGAGGAGGACGAGGGCAAGGACAGCGAGGCGCAGCCAAACACCGACCAGGAGAAGAGCGAGGAGCCAGGAGGCGACGAGGGCAAGGACAGCGAGGCGCAGCCAAACACCGACCAGGAGAAGAGCGACGACAGCGAAGACGAGGAGAGCGAGCAGCCGCCTGAGCACTACAAGGCCCTGAAAGAGCAGCTGGAGGCTTCTCGGGCGCTCGAGCAAGAGCTCCGCCTGGAAAGCTGGCTTCTACGAAACCAGACCGAGGAGCTCGAGGCCGACAAGCAGAAGCTCCAGGAAGAGAACGACCAGCTTCTGGAGAGCCACAAGGAGCTCCCGGAGGCGAACGACACCTTGGAGAGGGAGGTGAAGCGCCTGAAGCTGGAGGCTCAGGCAGGGGAGGCTTAGAGCTCAGAAAGAAGGAGGGCGCCTAAGTCTGCGATTTGGGCACCAGTGCATTCGGACCGTTGTTCAGTGCATTTTTCCTGCGACTCCGAGCGACAGGGGCGGAGGAGGCAGAGGTGGGCAGCGGGCAGGGCCCAAGGGTGAAGGGGGGTGGGCGGCCGTCCGTCATGACAGCTCAAGGCAGCGCCCATGTTGTCTGGAAGAATGTTTAAAGCCCCTGCAAGACTCGGATCGCTCCCGCGCAGGATATTGCACTCTGCCACTCAGCTGCTGCGTCGGCTATTAAGCTCCGTGGACCGAAATCGCTATCGTCTCTACAGCCCCTGTGGTGTCTCCCGTGCAAAGGTTTTCCATGTCACCCTGCGGCCTTGCATTTTGTTACCTTGCCTGGGTCTTGCATTCCAGCTTGCATCCGTGCAGTTACATTACCGCTTGGGTTTTGCATCTTACCTACCGCCCCAGCGGTGCTTCTCCTTGCGTTGGCCCTTCCGTGCTCCCATGCGTAGCAATGCGCGTGCGAGTAGAGCTTGCCGTAGCAGTGGCTCAAATTCAGGAGTTAGTTCCTCTGTCAGCGCCCGCGCGTTCGCTGTCGCAGTGCCCCCCCCCCCGACGTCGCGACCTCAGGCAATGCCAGACCTCTTCGACGATATGGGAGAGGCCGTTTCTGACTACAACTACGTCGTGAACGACCGCGAGCCCGCAGTCGGGGAAGTTCACGATGGCCAGATCGAGATGGCCGACTTCATGGCCGCGGCGCTCCGCCCCGTAGACGGCGTCCGCACAGTCTGGGCGTTGTTCGATGTTCAGGAGAACGTCCCGAAACAGGAGTGGTCCGACATCGTCAGAGCCATCCAGACGAAGAATTACGCCAGTTTGCCGCAAGCTGAACCTGTCCTCTCTCACTTTGGTTTATTTCCAAACGCGTAGTTCTTAATTCGTACCCAGAGTCGAAGTTTGAAATTCTTAATCATAACTTTCCGTCTTAAATTATGTTAACCTCAATTCTGCACAAGGCAGTCGCTTTCCAGCAGCCCCTGCCGGAGAACTGCAAGGTAAATGCCCTGGCGCAGTGCAAGGCCGACGACACCATGACCATCATCAAGACCATTCTCTTCGAGTCGCCGGCGCCCGTGTCCGAGGTTCGCGCCGCGTGCGCGGGCGCGGCGAAGGCGCGCGTGCGCCGCCCAGGCCCGTGGAAGGTGAAGAAGGTTGTTCACCGCGTGATGTGCAGCATCACAGGCAAGTTCGTGACGTGGACTGCGTTGAAGCCGCGCTCTAAACAAGGCGGCGGCGGAGAGGGCGGCTCGTGGAACGTGCCCTCAGATGAGTTGAGCAGGTATTGCTTACATCAATAAGCACGCCGAGACAGACGACAGCCAGAACGAGATGACGTTCTGCATATATGACAACATCCGCGAAGTGTCTGATACGCCGATCATGGGATGGCCAGAGGGCAAGGTTCGATTCATGGTGAACAACAAGGCGAGAGCAAAGATGGGCGCAGAAACACAGCATTTCCACCCCATGCTCACGAGTGACCTCAAGCCGGTGCTCGCCTACACCATCGTGACCATCATCATGCCGTTGCTTCTGGAGTTCGGCATCGTCCTCCTGGGCTGGCCTGGTCTTGGAAAGACGCCAGCGTTCATCACTCTGGCAATGGCAATTGGGAGGTACAGCGTCCGCAACCGCGGCGCTACAGGAAGGCCAGGTTGGCGCCGCGGTAAGCGTTTCGACGTTTTCCGCCACCGCGAGTTCGGCCAGGAGGAAGCGTGCTTTCTCGACGACGCTGATCTTGGGAGCATAGATATATCAACCATCAAGAACTTCCTCGACGTGGCGGAGGACACCACGGCAGACGCGCGCTACAACGATTGTAAGTTCCGCCAGAATCAAATGAGGGGCATCGCAGACAACGCCGTCAACGAGGAGGACGAGCCTTCACCAGAAGTTGGTCACGAGATACCGTTCAATTCGTCTTACAAGATGATGCGGACTGCATTCGCGGGCGCGTCCAAAGCTCACGTCATGGCTATCTTGAAGAGGTCCATCGTGGGTGTTGGCGGCAAGCATGGCTTTATCTTGAGGCTGCCTAGCAAGGACGAAGATGCGCCCGTGTTCCGCTTCACAGACGATGATATCGCAGACGATTGGCTGCGGGAGGCGAACAAGCCGTTCCTGAACAAATTCAAAAAGGGCGTCCACACTTTGCCACCAGATTTCCAGACCCGCAATGAGCAGGAGCAGAACATGATCGACGCGGCCTTCGCGAAGTACAACTTGCACATGCGGTCGGCTGACTACATCCGCGACGCGAACGAGGAGCTCAAGAAACACTTCCAACCGAGCCCCGCCGCTATGTTCGACAACTTCATTCCTAATACGTTAGCGTCGGAGGATCCGACGCCGCGAGTGTAGGCGCCCCCCGTGGCAGTGGCGGCTAACAGTACAAAGCGGAGCAGGTTCACCTCGGACTTCAGCGTGCCCTCCTGTCGTCGCAAGCTTAACAAGAAGACGCCCTCTTCCCCGCTGGCCCCGTCGCAGCCAGCTAAAGGGAGAAGCGGCGCAAGTGGGAGCGGCGGCCGCGCGTGAGAACTACAGCTTCGGATGCACGTGAGTGCGGGAGGCGCCTGCTTGCAGGGCAAACTGCGCCTCGCAGAGGAACCGGCAAGATATGAACGCCACTAGATTGTTTGAGGAAGAAAAAAAAACAAAAAACATTCGCATCTGAGGCACGGCGCGCGCGCAAGCCTCTGCGCAGCTGTGTTGTCATTGCGGAATCAAAGCTGTTGCTCTCGGCGAGATCGGTTTTTGCCCAGGCGGTTCCATCTTTTTAATCGTTTCGAATGACAGAGAAGCAAGTCTTGATTTAGGACACGTTGAATCATTCTTTGCCGTAGCATTTGGCTTGAAGGGCAGGCCGCAGCCGTTTCGATCGACCTTTCATTTTTCCGATGCGCCACAGCCATTAGACCGCAAGTTTGAGGTCGCCAGTTGCGGCGGTCGCGCCGCGCCCGCCCCGCGCCCATGCCCAAGCTTGCTTCCAAAGCGAAGATACCGCGCAGGCGACCCGCTGCGGCGACAGCCAAGCCAGCCGCACCGCATGGCATCAAAGTAAGTGAGAACAGGGCGCGCAAGGACAAGTACGGGTTGTCTTACAGCGGAACAGAGCCAACAGGCGCCCAACACAACGTGGGCCTCACTAGGTTGGAGCAGCCCGCCTACGAAACCATCTTGTCGCTCAGCCAGAAACAGGCCAAGAAGTATCTCGAGGACGCAGGCGTTCTTCCACAACCTGATGATGAACTTGAGTTTGTCTGCTGGTCCTGCAAGAGCCCGATTGTGAGCTCGGAGGGCGTCTTCCGCTGCCATGGGAAGGGGTGCAAGATCAGGCCTCGCGTCTACAGGCCAGATGTGGCGTTCACCCTGCTCGCGGGCCACGCGAGCTCTGGATGGGACGTCGACAACGTCATGTGCTTGCGCACGGCTTATGCGCTTGGTTGCACGACCCCTAACGGCTCCTGCATTCACTACGTCCGGCGCGAAGGCGAGAGCGTCAGGTCCACAGAGAACAAGGTGGCCCAGTTCTTCAACAAACACAAGATTGCGATGGCATGCTGGGAAGTACGTCGGGCTCAATCCACGACGTTCGAGGATGACGTGGTCGAGCCTGACACGTGCCGCGCTGGCTCGCGGAAGAGAGGATCGTCGGCTTCCACGCGGATACACCAGGGGCGCACTCTCGTTCTGAGGGGCGTTACAAGAAACAATGGACAGCGCGCGCGCTCCAGGACAGAGAGACGAAGAAAGGCAGAGGCGGCGGCGGCCCAGAGACCAGGGCTGAAGTGGAAGGCCCGTTGAAGAAGGCGCTGGGGAAGGGCACCGCGGTCGCGCCAGACGGCGGTAAGGCCTTCCACGGCGCGGCCGAAGCCGCTGGGCGCCAGGTCTTGAAGGGCGTGAACCACCAGAGGAAAATCTTCACGCCTGCGTCCAGGTTGTTCAAGTCCAAATTGGACAGCAAGACCACCCGCATGCTGAGGGCGCGCACGAAGGGCAAGAATCCCTCCGTCAGGGAGACCGCGCTCTACTCTACACTATCAGCGGGTGATAATGCAGCAGAAGGTATCACAGGCCACCTGAAGAACACAATGCGCAGGCTGGGGAATGTCGGCCGCAACACCTCACCAGCAACCTGCAAGAAGAACGTCCAAGCCTTGGCGTCGGCGGCCCTGCTCTGCAACGCAGGCTTGAACTCAGTGTTGACCGCGCTGAGCTTGTACAGGATTGCTTTGTCCCGCGGCGACATCAATCTGTCGCCCAAGGACGCCTTTGATGTCTCGAGCTGCAGCTCGTGGCTGATCGACTCGCCCTAACTCGGCCACTGGCGCATAGAAGGGACAGGCCAAGCGTTGCGTCCGCGCGAGGGGAAATGCCGCAATTCTTGCAGGGAGAAAATAGTTCATTGCATTATCGTCGTCACCCATCATCACTCATCTCTCTACGATCATAACGTTGCATCTCATCCGCTTGCCATGCTTGATGGCCGCGGGTGAACGATAGGGCTTGGCTGTACTACTACTACTGCTACTAATACTAATACTACTACTACTACTACTACTACTACTACTACTACTACTACTACTACTACTACTACTACTTCTACTACTACTACTACTACTACGACGACGACGACGACGACGACGACGACGACGACCACGACGACGACGACGACGACGACGACGACGACGACGACGACGACGACGACGACGACGACGACGACGACGACGACGACGACGACGACGACGACGACGACGACGACGACGACTACTACTACTACTACTACTACGACGACTAACAATGACCTCAATACTTGTAACAGTATTCATAGTAACACACAGGAGCATGATACGAATACTACTCATAAGCATCATCATGCTAAGAGGCGAAGGAGGAGGCGGAGGAGGAGGAGGAGGAGGAGGAGGAGGAGGAGAGGAGGAGGAGGAGGAGGAGGAGCAGGAGGAGGATGAGGTGGAGGAGGAGGAGGCGGAGGAGGGGGAGGAGCATGGAGGATGGCGGGGGGAGAGAGGGGAACATTGATGGGAGCGGCTCGCCTGGGAGCCTGTTTTTCCGCGGTCGTCTCGTCGATACCCGATCCGCAACTGCGGCTGATCCTCAGGAGTCCGCATTTGCGTCGGCAGCACCTTGGCGCAGATGCCGACGCTTCTACAGACGCACCCCGTGGCTTCGGACACGTGCGTACTCTCAGTAATACATTAACCAGTGGACGGCCTCTTCTCACTAAGGTGCGCACTCCACTCTGACCTCCACACCTGCTGCTCCTTAGAGCTGCAACCTCCCGTTTGCGTCAATGTCCTTCTCCGCCTGCTTCGAAACAAGTTATCTCGAAACCTTCTCCTGAGACTTCTTGGCCTCTTCCGTGCTCCACGCCTTCGCGGACGCTCTCTTCTTCGGTGCATCTTCGGGCTCCGCCCACCACATGGGTTCCTCTTCTGTATTGACGACCGCCATGTTCACCATCGCAGAGATCTTGACGGCTACCAGCAGTCTATTTGGGCCAGGCAAACGCACACGCCGCCAACTCTTTGTTTGGTGTAGCCCGATGCTGATGCGCGCAGTTGCGCTTCCGCCAGCCCCGTTTCCGTGCTGTACTTCAAGCTGCGCGACCTTCTCGACGGATCATAGGATTTCCGTAGTGTCTTGCGCAGCCCATTCCTACAATCCCAGCCGCGCGTGGTGGTCCGCCACTTCGGTTGGCGCCTTGTCCGTCGAAGGGTTGAACTCTGGGTGCAGGTCGGAGGTCAGGGGTGGAGCCGATGCTGGATCTCCCTTCGCCCGCACCTGCACAGGTTGGTGTACAGGCACTCTCTCGGGGTGCGTGCTCGCGGAGAGCGCCTTGGATACCTTTGGGACGCACGGCCAGAACTTGAAGGACTCCGCGTCGTGGTCGGCGTTGGCCCGCACGGTGCTCTGGGCTGTGAGAGCGTCTTGCGACACCTGCACGCACCGCCGCATTTGCGGCCACGTGGTGCGACCAGGGCGACGGCAGCACAGCACTTGCATTTGCAGGCTCCCGCCCCGACTCCTTCGCGGGTGCATCCATCCACTCGGTGATGCGCAGTAGGAACGATCCGAGGGAAGTCTGCGTTGCGTCTCCGCTGCTCTGCCCGTTCATTTGTACCGTCAACCCTCATAGTAAGGATGAACAACTTCCCAAGGTTACCCCTGCATCCTTGCCCTTCGGCCCATCCTTGGCCGCGTTCGCTGGCCGCGCCGCCCGCGCCGCCCGCAAAGTGTCGACATGGCCTCCCAAGGCCCTTGCATCCTTGGACTCGCGTCACTGGGCCAAGAGCAACGACCCTCGGCATCAGCTGTGCCCCCCCCTTGGCAACTTGTCGTCCCCCGCAATTGCGGGCACTGCCCGGCCTTGGAGCGTCAACTTCGTGTAGTTCGCGGGCGGCAAAGAGGGGGGTGATGACTAAGGGGGGGGTGGATATCATGGCGGGGGCCATGAGATCTCCCCAGATCTCATGGTGCCTCTTCTTATTTCGTTACGTCCCCAGCCCCCTCCCTGGGCCGCGCACATGCCGCCGGCCATGATTTGCGCCCCCCCCCTCTTGGACGCCCCCCTCTTGGCCGCCCCCGAGTAGTCGAGCCCATCGAGTAGCGTCTCCAGCCGGGACAACTGCAAGGGCAGACGCAACTGCGTCCTCATGGGCTTTCGACTCCAGTCCGCTCGCGGCCTCCAGCGTGCCCTCGGAGGAGCGTCTGGCGAGCTCCAGCGCGAGTTTGCTGCTTTCGGGGGAGGGGGCCTTCCCCAGGTGAGGCACGTGGCCCTCCGTGGTCATGGTGCGCATGTTCGCCTGGAGCTCGAGCGCCGTCTGTTCGCCCATGTCCTTGAGGGTTTGTTCAGCGCGTGGATTTGCAGGCGGAGGGCAGAGCTCAGGTCGTGGAGGACGTTCGTCAACCATTTCTTTTCTCAACGCCAAGCTTGGTTCTGGAGCACCACACTGCGGCGCCGAGCCCCCTCTTCTTCGGAGGCGGCTTCCTGTAGCACCGCGTGATCAGGAAAGCCTTGACCCGCGGTACCTGGTCGCAGAGCCCGCTAGTGGCGCCCCTAGGGCACCCAGCCGAAGGGCCCTCCTTTGTTCCACGCAGACATCGCAGAACTTCATCAGCAGGAGGACGAGCTCGACCTTCGTAGTCCCGAGTCCCAGACGAACCACAGCAGCTCCACTACGGTACATCGACAGAATGTTGCACCACTTGGTGCCGAAGACAGCGGACATCGTTGTCAAAGCGATGTTTCCATCTCATCCCCCCCACCTCCCATCTAATATTGGCTATGGTCTGGGGGTCGCCGAAACAGCTCGGTGGTGCAACATTTTGTCGATCACCAGGGAAATCCCGGGCGGCTCCGCATCGCATGCCCCCAATACTAGATCGGGAGAGGGAGCGGGGTGTTCAAGAACCCATTTGCTCTCCCCCCCAAAGTGGTGCAACATTTTGTCGATGTACGGTAAGTTTGGGCCCTGGACGACCCAATCAAGCTCGTGCACTGCGGTCTTCTCCAGATTGATAACCACCTGGTCCGTAATTGCGGTGCCGATCTCCGCGCATACAGCGCTGCACATGACACGGAACGCGGTGACTGCAGTCGTCCGCAGCGCAAAGTCGAGTCCTTTCTTCAGGGGCTGGCTAACGAGCGAAGCGCCCGCGGGGTCCTGCACCATTTTCCAGCTGAGCACCCCCAGGGGGTTGGAGTGGGGGTACAGTGGAGACCCATGCCAAGAAACACCCTGCTTGCCTCCAGGGTGCCTTGGGTTTCGATGGTTTTGCCACGGAAAGCGTGACGTTTCCACACCACAAATCAATGGACGTCCTGGGATCTCAGGGTTGGGTTTTTTGTGGAAGGTGTCTTGTGGACTGGTCTCCACTGTACGACAAGGTCCCGCGCGTAGCGTCTGTCCCGCAAGGGCGCTGGAAGCACTCTGCGAGGCGTCCCTTCGCGCGGGCTCGGTGGAACTCCGAGTGAGCCTGGGAACTCCTTCGACCTCTCCTGGATCGGGTGCAGCTCGTGGATGCTCCCGGACGCGAACGCCCTCGTGACCAGCCCCCGCGTGCGTAAAGTGGTGGACGACGATCAATGGAGAGGAAGCATGTTGCCAAATACTTTCCAGGTGTCTGAAACTTGTTGTAAACATGTCTTAGGCATGTGAATAATATGTGTTGAACGTTTGTAGAACATGTTTCCGACATTTTAAACACGTTTTTGATTCAACGATAGGGCTGCTAGGGTGTCCATTGTCATGGCATCCACAGGCGTAAAGCCCGCCAGGATGATTTGAACGGCGAACTCCTGGAACCTTCCGTGCTGAGGGTACCGTCCGCCTCGGTTGTTTCCGTGCGGGCCCTGCGACACGCGGGGATGCGCGTTCTCACCAGTGCTGTGTATTTCGCACCGACGGCAGCGGCCTTCGGAAAGACCCCCTGCGCAGGGTTCGCCGTTGCGGCTTGCGTTCTGTTGTATTTGTTGTGTTTTGTTTCCATATTTGCTGACGGGATCGCTCACTGCATCGAACCGCACTTGCGGCCTAGACCTCTTCAACTGCGGACTATGGTGTCAAGTTGACGCTTGCGGTTCCGAATATGATCCCAGCGAGCTGCTGAGTTCGAATGCCTGTGCAATATCAAAATAACCGGAACATGGATTTCGATGTCAATTCAACTTAACACTTCGATGTATGTTTCTCGATCATCATATCGACTCGCATTTCTATATGCATGTCGGTTGTACTTCGGATTGCATTTGGAGTGTCAGTCCACATTGCAGTTCTATTGCATTGGGTCGGCACTTCGATTCTGCATTGCCGAATGGCATGCCGATTTGCATGTTCGTCGTACTCCTAATCCTCATCGTGACCCACCCTAGTCCTCCTCTTGTTCTGCTCCCCCCTCCTCAATCATCGGAGTCCTCCCCGCCCTCCCCCTACATCGGCTCCCCTTCCTCCATCATCATCGTCCGTGTCGTCTTCCTCTACGCCTGAAGCCTCTCCTGATACAAATAGGCGCGCGCGGCGCGATGGGCGCAACTGCGACTACTCGCGCGGAGCCCTCCGCTGCGGCAAGCAGAGGGAGCGGAGAGTTAACGAAGAGCCCACCAGCAACCACGGCTTCGCTGGTGCTTTTGGCGCCGGCCTCGCTTTCCAAGTTTGATTGCTCGCCCCATTGGGGCGCCCGTGTCCGATGAAAATGATGTTCTGGTGGATGCCCTCGGTAGCAAATCCTAGGAGCCTTGTATATCCTCCTTACGCCGTCTCTCGAGTGCACTCGCGTCGATTAGCGTCTGGTCATCGATGAGATCCGTCGATTTAGCCTCGATCGGCGTCTATTACACGGCGTCGATCAGCATTGGCTAGCGTCAATTTAGGGTCGATTAGCGTCGATTCGCAAGAGCCAGCAAGACGGTATGGGAGGCTCCCATGAGTTGCCACCGAGCTCTTGCGTGTAGCCGGTACCCCTCCTCTCCCGCTCCTTTCCCCTCCTCTCCCGCGCCACGCCCCTCCAGCCCGAGGAAGGGAGGGGAAGGGCGGGGGAACTGGAGCGGAAGTATGCGGGAGAAGTGAATGATGATGATGATGATGATGATGATGATGATGATGATGATGATGATGATGATGATGATGATGATAATGATAATGATGATGGTGATGATGATGATGATGATGATGATGATGCTGATGATGATGAGGAGGATGATGATGCTGACGATCACGATGAAGATGAAGATGGCGATGATGATGCTGATGATGATGCTGATGTTGATGCTGATGTTGATGATGATGCTGATGATGATGACGATGCTGATACTGCTGATGATGCTGCTGATGATGATGCTGATGCTGCTGATGATAAGGATGATGATAATGACGATGATGATGGTGATGATGAGGAGGAGGATGATGATGACGATGACGATGAAGATGACGATGACGATGACGATGACGATGGTGATGATGATGCTGATGCTGATGTTGCTGATGTTGCTGATCATGATGATGCTGATGATGATGAGGAGGAGGATGAGGAGGATGAGGAGGATGCTGATAAGGATGATGATGATGCTGATGCTGATGTGGATGATGATGTGGATGATGATGATGATGATGATGATGATGATGATGATGACGATGACGATGACGATGACGATGATGATGATGATGATGATGATGATGATGATGATGATGATGATGATGATGATGATGCAAATGATGATGCGGCTGATGATGGTGTTACTAATGATGATGATGATGATGATGATGATGATGATGATGATGATGATGATGATGATGATGTTGATCCTGATGATGATGACGCTGCTGATGCTGATGCTGCTGATGACGATGCTGATGCTGATGCTGATGCTGCTGATGATAATGCTGATGACGATGGCGATGACGATCGCAATGACGATCGCGATGAGGATCACGATAACGACGATGATGATGGTGATGATGATGCTGATGTTGCTGATGTTGCTGATGATGATGATGATGTGATGACTATGATGACTATGATGACTATGATGATGATGATGATGATGATGATGATGATGATGATGATGATGATGATGATGATGCAGATGATGATGTTGAAGATGATAATCATGATGATCTGGAGGAGGAGGAGGATGCTGATGATTCTGATGATGATGCTGATGATGCTGATGATGCTGATGAGTAGGATGATTACGAGGACGAGGACGATGACGATGCAGATGATGATGATGATGCTGTTGATGATGCTGATCATGCTGATGATGATGAGGAGGAGGATGATGATAATGACGAGGACGATGACAATACCAATGATGATGATGATGATGCTGCTGATGATTATGATGATGATTATGATGATGATTATGATGATGCTGATGATGATGATGATTATGATGATGATGATGCTGATGCTGATGCTGATGCTGATGATGATGATGATGCTCATGATGATGACGATGACGATGATGCTGATTGTGATGATGATGATGATGATGATGATGATGATCATGATGACGATGATGGTGATGATGATGATGATCATGATCATGATCATGATCATGATGATGATGATGAGGATACTGATGCTGATGCTGATAGTGATGATGATCCTGCGGATGATGATGTCGGTGATGGTGATGATGATGATGATGATGATGATGATGATGATGATGATGTCGATTATGGTGATGGTGATGATGATGACGATAGTAATATTCGCATTATGTTTTAGAAATAATAATAATCATGTTGATGATGATGATGATGCTGATGCTGCTGATGCTGCTGATGCTGCTGATGATTATGCTGATGATTATGATGATGATTATGATGATGATGCTGATGATGAAGATTATGATGATGATGCTGATGCTGATGCTGATGCTGATGCTGATGCTGATGCTGATGCTGATGATGATGATGATGATGATGATGATGATGATGATGATGCTGCTGATGGTGAGGATGATAATGAGGATGAGGATGAGGAGGAGGACGAGGAGAAGGAGGAGGAGGAGGAGTAACCCTCCGGCAAGTGGCCCACGAGCGTTTTCTGTGTGTCCTTCTCCTGCAGGCTCCTGCCGGGCCCTCAGCGCGCCCGGGCGGTGGCGCTTGCCCGCGGCTGACTGCTGCAGCTCGGGCCCGGCTCCAGCTTTCGGCACCCGTCGCGCTGGGACCCATCGCCGAGCGGTGATTCGCCAGCATCGTTCAACCGATCCCTATCCGCATGCCCATCCCCATCCTGATCCCCACCATCTCACCACCCCAGTTGGGGATATGCCCCTCTCGGCGGCGAGCCTTCTCTGACCACTGGCAGTCGTGGACAGCAGTCCACGGGGTAGCCCTGGTCAGCTACAACGCTGGGATCGCGCTGCATCGGGGGGCGGTCAGAGGGGGCGGGCCTTCTCAGAAGGCTCAGAAGGACTCCGGCCTTTGAGAGGATTTGTGAGCCTTCTCCGAGGACGGATAACACTTCTCAGAAGGCCGGATGGCTTCCGAGAAGCCCCGCCGCCGTCTGAGCCTCCTCCTCCTTCTCCCTGTCCTTCT
The DNA here is from genome assembly GCA_963575745.1 of Prorocentrum cordatum. NCBI lineage: Eukaryota > Dinophyceae > Prorocentrales > Prorocentraceae > Prorocentrum > Prorocentrum cordatum. The sequence goes on from CAUYUJ010002463.1 coordinate 83,511, forward strand.
CCTCTTTTCGAGTGTCCTTGGCGCGCTCATTTCGGCGCTACCCTCGCGCGTTTCGTACCCCTCTGGGAGCTCCAGCCTCGGCTGCAGTGGGCTCGACTCCGTAGCACCTCCGCGCCCATGTCGGGATAACCATCACACTTTTCGCGCTACCCAGGGAGCTCCAGCCACGGCTTTTCCGTGGGAGCGGCCGCATGGTACCGCCGCGTCGATCTTGGAGCGCGGCTTACAGGCTCCGTGTCCTTGAGTGAGTTCCAGCCACAGTCAGCCCGTAAAGGACGCACGGCAAGGATGCAAGGGCCCGGGAAGGCCATGTCGGGCGGGGCGCGGCCAGCGAAAGATGCCAAGGATGGGTCTGAGTCTGAGGGGAAGGACGCGAGGGTACCTTTGGAAAGTTGCTCATTCTTACTATGCGGGTTGACTGTACGGTCTCAGTGGGCGCGACCGAATGGCACCACCGCGCTGGTTTCGCAGCGCCCCGGACGTTTCGTCATCCCTCAGGGAGCTCAGCCTACAGTCTCAGTGGGCGCAACCGCATGGCACCACCGCGCCCATTTCGACACACCGTTCACCGTTTCGCGCCCGCTATCTCTCTCCTCCCTCTTCCTCCTCTCTCATAATCCTCCCCAATCTTTTTCCCTCATATATAACTCCTCCCTGTCGCACCCCCAGACGTGTCGGTGGGGCGGGCTGGGCGTTTCGCCTGGGACTCACTCACCCGTTGTGATCCTGAGGCGTGGGATTGGCAACAGTTTCACGTATGGAGGGCGGGCCGTTTTCATCATGTGGCTCTCGCTTTCGCGCCGCGCACAGTCGTCATAAGAGTTTGCAGCAGCTTCAAGAAATTGTGGGCGGGTTGTTTTCAAAATGCGGCTCTCGCCCTAGAGCCGCGCACATTCGTTATAAAGTTTGCACCAGCTTCCAGGATTGAGGACAGGCCGTTTTCGGAATGTGGCTCTGGTAGTAGCGCTGCGCACATTCGTCTTACACGTTTGCAGCAGTTCCCAGGATTGAGAGCGGGTTGCTTTCAACATGTGGCCTTCGTTTTAGCGCCGCCAACATTCGTTTGAAAAGCTTACAGCCGTTTCAGGGATGGAGGGCAGGTTGTTTTCACAATGTGGCTCTCGCTGTAGCTCCGCGCACATGCATCGTACATGTTTGCGACAGCTTCCAGGGTTGAGGGTGGGCCGTTTTCAAAATGTGATAGCACCGCGTCCTTTCGTCTCGAAGGTGTACAGCAGTTTCAAGAGTTCCTATGGTTGACGTCCCAGGAGTAGCGTTTCTGACGCGATTTTCGGACTGTCAGGACGTGACAGTCACTTTGATTCCCGGCGCTGACGTCTCAGGAATATTGTTTTGGCACGATTGGGAGTCTCAGACAGTTGTCTGCTGGTGATGTGCTTCTCACAATGAGCATCGGTTTTTGCAGGGATCTATGGAGAGGGAACTTTTTGGGGAGGGTTGACTGCAGCATCGTTGATGCGTCTTTGGTTTACACTGGTCCCTCCCTCCCTCCATCTTCCTTTCTCCCTCCCTGTCTCTCTCTCTCTCTCTCTTTCCCCCTCCTCTTTGTGAAGCCTCTAACTTCTGCTCCCCCTCATTCTTCCTCCCATTCTTGTTTGTTGCTCCCCATCTCCCCAGAGTCCCCCCTTCTCCTCGTTATTCCTCATCTGCTCCTCCTCATGCTCCTGTTCCTTCCACTCCGCTGGCGGTCGTCCGTGCTACGCCCGGGCTGAAACTCACGCTCCTGCTCCTCCTGCTGCTGCTACTGCTCCTGCTTTCTCCCCCTCTCTGCATGGTCTGGTCTGATTCCTCTTCACCTCCTCTTTCCGCTTCCCCCTTCGCTTCTCCTCTTCGCAGGGCCCTCGCGGCCCCCTCCCCTCCCCCCTTCCCCTGGCCTCGAACAGGATTCCACCGCCGCGATCGAGGCGGCGAAGGAGGGCATCGCTACCGCTGTCCAGGACCCTCGCGCGCGCCTGCCGAGGGCCTCGGCTGTGTGTGTGTGTGTGCGCGCGCTCGCGCGCGCGCGCGCGCGTGTGTGTGTGTGTGTGTGTGTGTGTGTGTGTGTGTGTGTGTGTGTGTATGTGTGAGTGCCCCCCTCGCCGGGCGACGGAGCAGGAGGAGGAGGAGGAGGAGGAGGAGGAGGAAAAGGAGGAGGGAGGACGGAGAACGGACAAGGGGGGGGCGAGGAAGGAGTAACAGGAAGGAGGGATTGGCAGGGAAGGAGGGAGGGAGGGAGGGAGGGAGGAGGGGGGGAAGGAGGGAGGGAGGGAGGGGTACGGACGACCACAACCACATACCAGACATGGGGGTGGGAGTATGACGGGATACGGGTATCCAACTGCATTCCGCTCCCCCCGTCTCCTCCTCCTCGTCTTCGTCCTCCTCCTCCTCCTCCTCCTCATCCTCCTCCCTTCTCCCTCCTCCTCCTCCTCCTCCTCTCCTCCTCCCTCCTCCCTTCTCCTCCTGTCGTTCCTCCTCCGTCTCCTCTTCCGTCCCTTGCCTCCTCTTCCTCCTCCTCCTCCTCCTCCTCCTCCTCCTCCTCCTCCTCCCCTGTCATCCTCCTTCTTCTCTTCCTTCTCCTCTTCGTCCTCTTCCGCTTCCTACTCCTCGCTTTTGGCAACCTGGGAACATTGACAACTTAAAGTGTTTAATTAAAAGAAATCGGAGCGCTTGATGCTTTTGAAGAAAAACTATCCCGGCAAAGCAACCTAACAGCGATGTGTAGGAGCATATCTGGAAGCATTCCCCTTAAGATTCAGATGAGAATCCGGTTGTAGACTTCTGCTGTTCTCGCAGTCGCAGCGCATTCGCGATGACAGTCGCAGTGGCAACGGCAGTCGCAGTCACAGCCTCAGCCTCAGCCTGCCTCAGCCTCAGCCTGCCTCAGCCTCAGCCTCAGCCTGCCTCAGCCTCAGCCTCAGCCTGCTTCAGCCTCAGCCTCAGTCTGCCTTCAGCCTCGGCCTCAGCCTCAGCCTGCCTCAGCCTCAGCCTGCATCAGCCTCAGCCTCAGCCTCAGCCTGCCTCAGCATCAGCCTGCCTCAGCCTCAGCCTCAGCCTGCCTCAGCCTCAGCCTCAGCCTGCCTCAGCCTCAGCCTCAGTCTGCCCTCAGCCTCGGCCTCAGCCTCAGCCTGCCTCAGCCTCAGCCTGCATCAGCCTCAGCCTCAGCCTCATCCTGCATCAGCATCAGCCTGCCTCAGCCTCAGCCTCAGCCTGCCTCAGCCTCAGCCTCAGCCTGCTTCAGCCTCAGCCTCAGCCTCATCTTTGCCCTCAGCCTCCGCCTGCCTCAGCCTCAGCCTCAGCCTGCCTCAGCCTCAGCCTCAGCCTCAGACCCTCAGCCTGCATCATCACCCTCAGCCTGCATTCAGCCGCGGCCTCAGATCTGCCTTCACCTCGGCCTCAGCCTCACCTGCCTCAGCCTCAGCCTGCATCAGCCTCAGCCTCAGCCTCAGCCTGCATCAGCATCAGCCTGCCTCAGCCTCAGCCTCAGCCTGCCTCAGCCTCAGCCTGAGGCTGCTTCAGCCTGAGCCTCAGTCTGCCTTCAGCCTCGGCCTCAGCCTCAGCCTGCCTCAGCCTCAGCCTGCATCAGCCTGAGCCTCAGCCTCAGCCTGCCTCAGCATCAGCCTGCTTCAGCCTCAGCCTCAGCCTCAGCTTCAGCCTGCTTCAGCCTCAGCCTCAGTCTGCCTTCAGCCTCGGCCTCAGCCTCAGCCTGCCTCAGCCTCAGCCTCAGCCTGCCTTCAGCCTCAGCCTCAGCCTGCCTCAACATTCACAATGTGGCCCGGGAATGGAGTTCTGGGAACTCGAAGAACACGAAGTGGCCTGCAGTTGGCTCTGGGCATTCAAAATCATGCCCAGGAATGGACTTCTGGGAACTCGAAGACCACGAATTGGCCTACAGTTGGCTCCGGGCATTCAAAATCATGCCCAGGAATGGAGTTCTGGGAACTCAAAGACCACGAAGTGGCCTACAGTTGGCCCTGGGCATTCAAAATCATGCCCAGGAATGGACTTCGGGGAACTCGAAGACCACGAAGTGGCCTACAGTTGGCTCCGGGAATTCAAAATGTGGCCCGGGAATGGACTTCTGGGAACTCGAAGACCACGAAGTGGCCTACAGTTGGCTCCGGGCATTCAGAATGTGGCCCGGGAATGGAGTTCTGGGACCTCGAAGACCACGAAGTGGCCTACAGCTGGCTCCGGGCATTCAGAATGTGGCCCGGGAATGGAGTTCTGGGACCTCGAAGACCACGAAGTGTGTAACTGTTTGCTTAAAACGACTTCCGCGGATTCTCCCAGGCACCCGTCCAGCATCTGCCCAGACCCCCCTGAGGAGTCAAGATGCTCTCTTTTGAGACCATTAGAAACCTATCAGTCTTCGCTGTTAGGTAAATATATAAAAAAGAAAACATCGACATTTTAAACTTTAGAGTTTTTCGGAGGCCCAGGAGTTTTCGGCGATCCTGGTGGTTTGGTCTGCGGCTTCTGGGGCCTTGGAAACATTAAAAATTGTAAACATATTTTTTTAATATTATTTTTTAAATTTTCGGAGCGCTCGACATTTAAACGAATTCTAAGAATTTCAAATTTTAGAGTTTTTCTGAGGCCCAGGAGTTTTCGGCGATCCTGGTGGCTTGGTCTGCGGCTTCTGAGGTCCTGGGGGTCTCTCATTTTTTTTTTTTTTTTTTGTTTGTGTGTTTTTTTGTTGTTGTCAAAAAATAAGGATCTTGGGGCCCAGGACTTTTCGGCAATCCTCCTCCTCTTCCTCATCTTGCTTGTCCACTCTTGCTCATCCTCCTGAGGAGGGCAGGCAGGAGGGAGCACGGAAAGAGAACGGATGGGAGAAAGGGCGAATGAGATCGGAGGGGGTAGGAGGTTGATTGGATGAGATGCTGATGCTGATGCTGACGCTGATTGATGCTGATGGTGATGCTGATGCTGATTGATGCTGGTGCTGATACTGATGCTGATGCTGATGCTGATTGATGCTGATGCTAATGATGATGCTGATGGTGTTGGTGACGGTGATAATAATGGTGATGAGGACTGTTAGCAATCTCTCATTCCTCAACATGTTCTCCTTCGTCCTCTTTCGCTTAGAGCTTGTTTTGCCATCTGCTATCCAACGATGCTGGTGATGGTGGTGATGGTAACAGTAACGATGACGATGGCGATAGCGACGCTGACCAAGACGACGATGGTGATGCCGACGACGATGAGGATACTGCTCATGGCGATAATGATGGTGATGGTGACGATGACGACGACCACGACGACTGTCATGATTATAACGGTGGTGGCGAGGACGGCGATGACGATGGTTGTCAGCGTGACTCCGCAAGCAGTGCTTTGCAGCGTACTCTGTGGAACAGTGTGGATGTGAGGTAGTTGTGCCACTTATTTTTGCTCACGTTGAAACCACCTCTGGATGCCGCCAGGGACCCTCGGCAGCTTATCTGGAGCCTTCTGGTTTCTTGGGGATTGGTCCAGAGTCTTCTGGGCCCTCCCAGACGGCTGGGACACGAATCAACTTATTAGCCTAGTAAGGCTTCCTGAGGCAACATATCCTGAGGCCACAGCCTCCCTAAAACGGCAGTGGGTTTTAGGGGGATCGGTCCCCCTAAAACTGAATAGGATTTCAGGGTACCGGTCCCCGTAAAACGGGATTGGATTTTAGGGGGACCGGCCCCCCTAAAATTGGAGGGGATTTTAGGGAAACCGGTCACCCTAAAACTGGAGGGGATTTCAGGGGGACCCGCCGTCTTAAACGGGAGGATATTCCTTTTAATTCAGATGGGATTTTAGGGGGACCGCCCGAAAGTGGAAAGGGATTTCACTTTAAATTCAGATGTGATTTTAGGGGGACCCGTCTCCCGAAAGCACGAAAGGGGCTTCCTGGAGCTTCTTGGGGCCACCTCGGAGCCTCTCGGGGCTCAGGGCTCGACATGTACGTTCGACCCCCCGACCGTCTGGGCACGCTCTTCGGCCGTTCGTGGCTGGTTCGACCCAGCTGCTCGGG
>CAUYUJ010002464.1:0-35000 GCA_963575745.1 Prorocentrum cordatum
TGCAAGCCTCCAGCAGGCTCGACATCGAATAGCTCCCCCAGCGAAGACCACAAAGTCGTGATCGGTCGGCCGCCGCGGACGGCGGGGCCGAACGACAGCCTTCGGAGGCGCACGGAGTATCGGGGTGGAGAGGCGGGCCACGCGCTCGGCAGCCCAGGCCAGACAACGCATCGTGTCCTGGGCCCGAAGCAGAGAAACTTTGTGAGCCTTGACCACGGAGGTGGATCCAAGGAAATCAGCCGCTGCCACGCGGGCGAAAACATCAGCCCACATATTACCGAAAAAATGCTCCAGGGGCTCCTGGGAAGCCAGTCAGGCATCAAACCCCTCGATGACGGTCCGATGGGCCTTCGTCCAAACAAACACGGGCCTGACAGGGTCGCCTCTATACAGCTCGTGGATGCTCCGCCAGATGGACGCGTGTGGCGCTCTGGCAGAAGCATGACGACCCTCCCAGGCCATTCCCTCGACCTGCAGCTGTAAATGATCAGTCACGTACGTGGCTGGCCTCTGGGCCCTCTGCAGGGCCTTGAGACAGCAACGCGCTCGGCCCTGGGCACCGTCTGGATAGGGCCCCCCAGGCTCCCGAACAAAGCTTTGTATGGCCACAGGTCTCGGGTCAATGATACGACGGCCCAGCCACAGCGCCGTTCCTCAGGGAAATCACTTTCAAGACAGGACCCGTCCCCGTACAACTTCGACGGCCGCGGCATGTCGATCGCCCCCCACTCGCGCTCAGCCTGAGCACGTGCAGGCAGCGGCCTGAAAGCAGGCCTCAGGGGCAGCGCGTAGAGCACGTCGACGGCCGAGAAGTCCTGCACCTGGCCCCCGTCGCGCCACGGGGCTGCCTCCAGGATGTCCTTCCTCCTCTTGGCCACCTCCTCGGGGTACGGCTCCGTCTCCTCGCCCTCCTGCTGCTGATGCAATACCGTGCAGCCGAAGATCTCATGCTCGAGGTCGCAGCAGGCCTCCCCGCAGAACTCGCACGAACCGTCGCCGCCGTAGCCAGCCTGCATGCGGCGCTGCGGCGACCAGAACCCGTTGGACTGCAGCTTGGCCAGAGCCCCTCTGTGGCCAGGCGCCAAGGAGGCGTGTCCCAGTCGAAGCGCACGAAGCACACATGCTGCTGCCGCCTGCCGTCACCATCGGCTGGGGGCGCCTCAGGCAGCTGGTCGAGGATGCGATGGCTCTGCCAACGGTCGAGGCTGCGACGCAGGAAAAACAGCACCTCACTGGGACAATACTGCAGCAAACTGATATGCAGGCCCTCATCGTCAACCAAGATTGTAGAACTTGCCATGTTCCAGTTGACTCTCCTGAGGGACAACCACAAGGCCGAAAGCGGGCCCTGCGCACTGGCCCACGTGACGCGAGTGTGGCGGGCTTCCCAGGAGTCGCGCAAGCCCATCCAGGCCCGCTGCAGTCGGGAGAGCGTCACACGCCCATCCCACACCCACGCCGCGTACTGCCCCACGATGCTGAAGGTAGCGTGGAATATGGGGTCGAAGCTCCACTGCTGCGCGGCCAGGTACAGCGTCAGGGAGCCCGACCCTTTGTAGCCACAGAAGACGCCAGCCATGGTCCTCATCTGCTGCAGCTCCGTGTCGCTGATGCCGCTGACCGTGGCTCCGTGCCCCACGGATGGCAGCACACCCGTGGCCCAGAGCCGAGCCGCCCGCTGTCGTCCTGCTCCCTTCTGCAGTGCTCGAACGCTGGCCTTCTTTCCGTGCGTGGCCTTCAGGCGTCCCTTCTGCACGGCCCTTGTGGCCGACGACCCAGCTAGGTCGTGGCCAAGATACCGCATGTGCCTCTTGCCAGCGATCTTCAGCAGCCTGGCGTACTTCTGAAAGTGGTAGCTGGTGCGCCTGGACGTCGTAAGGTGCCCAGACTTATCCATCTGCAGCGCCAGCCCGAGGGGCCGGACAGCCCTGCAGAAAGCACGAGTGGCAATGGCCATTTCTCGCACCCCGCTCGGGTCGTTGCCGACCCAGCACAGCGCGACGTCGTCCACCAAGTCCTTGGGCTGAACCTGAGGAGCGACCGACATCGTCTGGCGAATGCTGCGAGTCAACAACACCATGAGAAGCGTAGTGGCGTGGGTGCAGCCTGCCAGGATGCCCTGATACGCCCTGCGCGCCACTGAATACGAAGAATACGAGCACACCGAACGCAGCTGCTGGTACATCTGCACAAGCATGAACGCCATTCGCATAGGGTATCCATTGGCCCTGCACTCCAACAAAATGGCATCATGCCTGACCAGCTCGTAGCATTTGAGCATGTCCAGCAGCACAATGATGGCGTCGTCATCGCACAGGGTCGCCATCTCCTTGGTGAGCGCCAAATCAAAGGCCGCATCACTCGACGACTTGCCTCCAGTGTGGCCCCAGACCTCTGGTAGCGCATGGGCCTTCTCCACGCTGCCGAGACAGGCCGCCTCGCCCGTCCCCAGATCCTGACCAGCGTGTTCATCAGCACAATCAGGCGCTCCCCACCCCCTGGCTTGGGGAGTCTCACGAGCTTCGAGAGGAATCTGCCGTCTGGCTACAGCAGGAGGTGCTCGCACCGCTCGAAGAGGCGCGCCATAGCCGTCAGCGCCCCGTGGGAGAGGTGCTCCATGGCCCTGGGCGCGATGTTGATCTGCCCGACGCCTGTCTGCCAAGAGAACCAACGGATTGCCTTGAGTACGTCGGCCGCCTCAAGCCTTGGCAGCTGCTCCCAAGTGTCAGCATCAACAGGTCGGCGAGCCAGCTCACCGCCATGCCTCACCCAGAAGCTTTCCCAGTATTCAAGCTTACGATCAGCCAGTACGTACCCATGTTGTAGCCCATTGCCTCCGTCCACGATCTCCTGGAGAGCCTTGGGCTTCATGAATCGGTGAGCTCCCTTGGCTCCAGCCACAAAAGCCGCCTGCGCCCACTGCCTCCAGCTCTGCATCACGGCCTTCTCATGCTTGGCCTCAGCATCGGAGGAGATACTCAGGATGCGGTCGACCTGCTGCTCGAAGTCTGCCTGCGCTAAGGCAAGTATGCCACGCGAGAAGAAGCCGACGGCCTCGGCGTCCAGGTGCGGCCAGACTCCCTACCTCCGCCAGATTCTCTGGAAGAAATTCTCGCACTCCAGCAGGTGGCGCGCCGCCTTGGAGTGCACGGCGTCCCACGATAGGTCCTCGCCTGCCCGTCGCGGGGGCTGGTGTCGCTGAGCTCTCGACCGAGGCGGACCACCATCGGAGGAGAGACCAGCCACTCCGACGACCTCCGCAGCAGGGGGTGCCCCATCGCCCAGGCCAGGCACACCGTCGACGTGCGCCTCGCCGACGCTGCCGAGCTCGAAGACCTGCTGCGGGCGTAGCTGGAGCACGAAGCTCTGCAAGGCCAATCGAACCCTCCTGAGGTGACGAGCCCAGCTCGCAGCCTGCGCCCAGGCCTGGGTATCCGCCGACCTCCTGCTCCAGGCACCTTTCACGACAGGGTGAAAACTCGCCAGCTCGAAGGTCGGGGGGCCTGGCACCGTGGAGTACCCCGCCACGTCCTTCACGACGTCGTAGCGGCCCCGCAGCTCGAACTCGATGCCGCTGAGCACGACGTCCCAGGCCCTGGTGATGCCCCTCCGCTGGGCGTCGCGGAAGGAGGAGCTAGAGAGTGGGAGGAGGAGGAGGGGGCGGGGCAGGAGAGAGGAGGAGGAGGTGGAGGGGGAGGGCGGGAAAGGGGAGGAGGTGGAGAGAAGGAGGAGGATGAGGAGGAGGATGGGGGGGAGAGGAGCAGGAGGACGTGGAGGAGAAGGAGGAGGAGGAGCAGGAGGAGGAGGAGGAGGAGGAGGAGGAGGAGGAGCTGGCCAGACCACATCGCGCGCGGCGTCGCTGATCCCATAGTTGCGAGGATCGCAGGCGGCACAGGCTGGACCACCTCTCGAGCGAGGCCTCTCGGACCCAGTTGCCAGAATGTCTCATGCGAAAATTGTTGGTCCACCTCTCGCGCGGCATCTCCGAGCCCAGAATTGCGAGAATGCCTCTGGCGATACGGGCCAGACCACCTCGCGAGCGGCAGCTCGGAGGCCGAAGCTGCGAGGATGTCTCAGGCGAAACTGGCCGAACCAGTAAGACGAGGGCATTTCGTTGCGTAGAACTGCGAGGATGGCTCAGACAATGCTGGCCGCCGCGCGCTGCATCTCCTAGCCCAGAAACACGGGCGTCTGGGGTGAAGCTGGCTGCATCACCTTATGCGCGCATGTCGCAGAAGAACCTGGCTGGACCACCTCAGGTCAGGTCATATCGGAGCCCAGAAATGACACCCAGAAATGCGAGGACGTCTCAGGCGACACTGGTCGCGCACGCTGGATCTCCGAACCCAGACATGCGAGGGCGTCCCAAGCAAAGCTGGCCAAACCATCTCTCACGCAACCTCCGACGACGTCTCAAAAGGAACGGTCCGGACCGCCTCAAGTCAGGGCATCTTTGAGCCCAAAATTGCGAGGCTGTCTCATGCGAAACAGGCCAGAAAATGTCACGCGGCATCTCTGAGCCCCAAATTGCGAGAATGTCTCTGGCGAAACTGGTTGGACAACCTCGCGCGCTAATTACATCTCCGCGCCCTGATGTCTCTGGATGACCTGGCTGGACCTCCTCGCGCGCTGCATTTCCGAGCCCAGAGATGCGGGAACGCCGGCATATTGCGAACATGTGTCAAGCCAAGCTGACCAGACCACCTCAGTTCAGGGCATCTCCGAACCCAGAGTTGCGAGGACGTCTCTGGCGAAACTGGCCAGGCCACCCCCGATGTTGGCGGATGTCTCTGAGCGCTGACCCCTTGGCCAGAACTAGCTTCTACCGCAATAGGACCCCAGTCAGCACAACTGTTTGGGGAAGCGCGGCAAGTGAGCTGCGTGCGGACGGGAGCCGAAGCAAGGGAAAGGGGAAAGAGAGGCGACTTGTCCAACTGGGTTTCCCTGGTGGTGCCATGCTTTTGCTTTATAATGAGAATCATGTGCGCAAGTGCTGACAAAACAACGCGGCCCAGACAATCCCCTGGACAACCCCACAAGACGCCGGACAACCCCACTTGGCAAGCCTCATCAACATTTCTCCCATCCGATATACAACAGACGTTTTCAATCCTTTTCAGAATGGCGTTCCCGCTACAGCGTTGGCTCCATGTTCCTGTTCCCAGTCCTTCTAAATCATGCTCCCGCTGCAGCCCCGACATCATTTCATTGTTTCGGTTATTTTCACATCGTTATCCTGCCGCAGCGTTGACTTTGGCTCCATGCTTCCTTCCTTCCACATCATGTTCCCGCTGCAACGCTGGTCTCATTTGAGCAGTTCTGGTCCTTCGAAATCCTTCTCCCACTGGATCGCTGATCTCATGTTGGGCTTCCCGCATTCCAAACCGTCCAGTTGCATTTCCCGTCCTGTGACATTTCTGGTTTCCCTCTGACCTTGTTGTCGGCATGACTCGCGTGCTCGACGTGACGACGTCGGCTGTGGCCGTGCTCTTCTATGCCATGCTATGCCGTGCTACTCCATGCATCGCTTACTCTCTCGGGACCATTGCCCTATTCGATATCCGACTGTGCGAATAGGGAAGATGTCTGCGCACTGGTAAGGGATAGGAGGGTGGGGTCGGACGTCAGATATGACGCGTGCGCACCTAGCTCGCCACTCCCCCCTCTCCTCTCCTCTCCTCCCTCTCCAGCCTTCTATCCTCCCCCCGCCCCTCTCCTGCCGCAACTCTCTCCCCCCTACGCGAAGAAGGGAGACCGCATGAGGCGGCCTCCTGGCGGGGCGGGGGGCGACCTGTAGCTCTGCAGGGACTTGATGGTGGCGACCTCCTCGGGCAGATCGCGGGGGAAGAAGGGGACAGCAGGGGGGCATAAGGGAGGAGGGAGAGGAGGTTGTTTGGGACGGGCCATAAGCCAGGGTGGCCCAGGGCCAAACAGAATCAGAAGCGTCAGAATCCGGCTCCTCCCCAAGGGGGGCCGAACGACGCGGCAGCGACTCCCCTCGAGCCTTCACCCATGGGAGGTCATCACTGGTCAAACCGAATTGGTCCAGGACCTGCTCTCGCGGGGCGGGAGCCTGGAGAGGAAAGAATTCGCAGGCAGACCCGAGATCCGCGGGGGCACAAGAGCGGCCGGCAAGCGTGCCACCACCTGTGGAGAAGCGAGGAGGGAGTGGAGCAGGAAGAGGAGGAAGAGGTTACTCAGCGGAGCAGGAGGAGGAGGAGGAGGAGGAGAAGGAGAACAAGGAAAAGAAGGAGGAGGAGGAGGAGGAGGAGGAGAGGAGGACGAGGAGGAGAGGGGAAGAGAACGGGGATGGCTCCTCCTCCCCTCCTCCTCCTCCTCCTCCTCCTCCTCCTGCCTCCACCTCCTCCTCTTTCCTTCCTCCTACCTCCTCCTCCTACCTCCTCTCCTCCTCCTCCTCTTGCCTCCCTCCCCCTCCCCCCTCCCCCCTCCCCCTCCCCTCCTCCTCCTCCTCCTCCTCCTCCTCCTCCTCCTCCTCCTCTCTCCTCCACCTCAGCTTCTGCCTCCTCCTCTTCCTCCTCCTCCTCCTTTTCTTCCTCCTCCTCCTCTTCCTCCCCCTCCTCCTTCTCCTCCTCCTCCTCCTACTCCTCCTCGATATCCTCTTCCTGCTCCTTCTCCGCCATCTCCCTCCTCCTCCTCCTCCTCCTCCTCCTCCTGCTCCTCCTCCTCCTGCTCCTCCTCCTGAGGTTCCTCCTCCTCCTCCTCCTCCTCCTCCTCCTCCTCCTCCTCCTCCTGAGGTTCCTCCTGCTACTGCTCCTGCTCCTTCCTCTCTCTCCTCTGGGAAGGGAGACTCGAAAACGAGGAGGAGGCAGTGGGAGGAGAGGGGCCGGGGGACGAGGGGACGGGCAAGGGGTGCCCCCAGGGGCACAGGGAGGCCCCCAGGGGGATCTGGGGGAGGGGGATGGTGGCAGGAGGGAAAGGGTCAGGAAGGGGAACACGAGCCCAAACAGCGGGAGTCTCGAAAAAATCGGGGCGGAGATTTTCGTCATTTTCGGCCTCTCGGGGTACTCGCTGGGCCTCGGGGCCGTCAAAAAACGATTCGGGGCGAAAAACCGGCCCTGGGGAAGTGGTCGGGAGGTTGGGGGCCCGTGTCTCGATAAAAATCGAGACGTCGGATGTCTGGGAAGGGGCAGAAAGGGAAACGATGGAGCAGGGGAGCGGGAGGGAACGAGAGAAGAGGTGACGGCCCATGGTGGGACGCGTCCTGGCTGCCCGAACGCGACCCGCCGACAAACCGTCACACCTGCCTGTTTGGTGAGCGTTTTTTCATTCGGCGTTTCGACATTGGGCGGAAGAGGGGGGGATCTGGCTCCGGACCTCTGCTGAGTGCTACTGGCTGCGACAGGCTGGGCCCATCGGGGTGCGATCATGAGCGGACCAGCAGGCTAAGCTGCACGGCTGGGAGGGGGGGAAATTCGGCGGTGATGATGCGAGGGCCTTCGGCAGACGCGGAAGCCTGCCAAGTGGGACCAGAGCAGGGACCCAGCCAGAGAATCGCAGCGCATGGGCAACGCATAGTCGGCGCTGTGGTGTAGACAAAATCGGGCTGCAGATCGAGGCCGCATCGGCACCACACCGCCGAAAGCATCGGTGATGCGGCGCGTTCCCTTAGGTCCGGCATGTCCTCCTACAGGCCGATTTTGGGGGACAAATTCTAAATAGTCAAAAATACCCCACACATTGTCAACAAATGCAAGGAACATCGTCCCCTGACCGTTTTTGAACTATTTTTGAATATTCCTTCTGTCAAGGGACAGGCCCGGCTCCATTCCAGCCCCACGTGGGCGGCCCGAAACAGGGTCCAGGTCATGTGCGAGGGGGCCCAGGGACACACTAATAAATACAGACAAATCCCAGGATTCCTAATATTTTGTTATATTTTCGGGGTTTTCGTCTTTCCCCCCCCACTTCCCACAGTTTCCCATAGTTTCCTGGGGGTCGACGATTCATTGTGTCTGTGTGCTTCTCTCCCTGTGTTCGTTCTCCCCCCACTTCCTACAGTTTCCCCTATTTGCCTGGGAGTCGACGATTGAGTGTGTCTGTGTGTTTCCTTTCCCCCTGAATTTGGTACGCCCGAACTGGGAACAGGTGGGCACCAGCAGATGCCGTGCATCGGCCCCAATGGCGGCCGCTGCGGAGCGGGCGGCTCCTGGGGTGCGGGGGGAGGAGGAAGAAGAGGAGGAGGAAGAGGAGGAGGAGGAAGAGGAGGAGGAGGAGGAGGAGGGGGAGGGGCAGGAGGAGGGGGAGGAGGAGGAGGAGGAGCAGGAGGAGGAGTAGGAGGAGAAGGAGGAGGAGGAGGAGGAGGAGGAAGACGACGACGATGAATGGTGTCTGCGTGCTTCTCTCCCTCCCGAAGCTGCAGGAGCGCCTTCGGTGCCGCGCGCCCCCCTTGCGCAGAAGCTCGTGGCCGACGGGCCTGGCGAGACCGCACTCCCGGGAGCGGCAGCGCCGCACCGGCGGCAGGGGGCCTCCTCCTCGCGCCGCCGCGGTGTCCCCGCCGCTGGAGTGACTGCTTTGTCATTGTTGTTGTTTTTTTTGGGGGGGGGGCGGGGGGGCGAAAGGGGGGGATAGCAAAGGTGGGGTTTGAGAATCAGCTCGCGTAGCTGATTTTGCCGGCGCCGGGAGGCGCCCATGTATCGAGGAATGGGCCCGACGGCGGGGCCGAAATCAGCTGCATGCAGCAGATTTCGTAACCCCCCCTTTCCCTATCCCCCCCGTTCGTTCGGCCCAGGGGGGGGGGGGGAATCCTGAAAATGTGACAGCTCCATTGAATCCCTACCGCACGGCGCGACTACCAGCCGGGCCCTCACGAAGATAAGCCGAAAGAACACGAGCAGACTGCACCGGAGAAGGGAAGGCCGCCGCGCTGCATGACGGCGCAGAGGGTCCCCGCCGCCGGGGGGACTGCAGAGAGTGACCTGCGCCCCAGACATCCGACGTCTCGACTTTTCGAGACACGGGCCCCCGACCTCCCGACCACTTCCCCGGGACCCGTTCTTCGCCCCGAATCGTTTTTTGACGGCCCCGAGGCCGGGCGAGGGCCCAGGACGGAGGGCACGAGTCGTCGGAGGTATGGGAAATGTTGCGCCCCCCCCCCCCCCCCCCCCTTTGGTGGCACGACGAGGAGGAGGAGGAGGAGGAGGAGGAGGACGAGGAGGACGAGGAGGAGGAGGGGGGAGGAGGAGGAGGAGGAGGAGGAGGAGGAGGAGGAGGAGGAGGAGGGAGGAGAAGGAGGAGGAGGAGAAGGGGGGGGAGGAGGAGGAGGAGGAGGAGGAAGGAGGAGGGAGGAGGACGAAAAACCTCCGTCCCGATTTTTTCGAGACGCCCGCTGTCTGGGGCCCGCGGGCGCGGCCGCGGGGCGGCGAGGGGCACCGGCTCTCGCAAGGTGCAGCTGCGGGAGGGTGTGCGGCGGGGCTCTCTCCGGGGCTCCCTGCTTCGCGCTCTCGCGCTCCGCGAAGCGCGAAGAACTTCGCGCTCTTGCGCCGCCCCCCCCCAAAGGGAAAGAGGAGGACAAGGAGGAGGGGGAGCAGGAACGAGGACCGCGATGCGCGAATAACTTCGCGCCCTCGTGGGGGCCCTTGTTTCCCCACACCCACCGCCTCCCGGGATCCCCAGGAGAGAACCGCCGGGGGGGGAGCCACGTCCTGGGAGCGCGAGGAGTGCAGCGGTGCAGCCAGGAGCCAGCGCTCGCAGAAGGTGCACAAGATACCAGCGCTTTGACAAACAGTAACAACCATACAATCGCAATGGCAGAGGAGAATCATAACAGTGCCACTGAAATGCATGAATTAAAAAAACGACAATGAAACGGGGATGGATCCATACCCACCGCCTGGGAACCAACGTCCTGGTGCCCCACCAGGCGATGGATATGGATATACTTCGGCCCCTGGGGGGCCGAAGATATCCACATCCACCGCCTGCCGAGATCCCCGAAAATTGATCCTCCAGGCGGTGGTCGTGTATAAAATCCCGCCTCGGAAGGAGTTACTCAACAAAGGCAAGGATGTGACCACAGTCAAGAAGCTGCTCATCGTCCTCACAGAACTCAGCTTGACAAACGCGGCCGAGATCAGAGAGATTACAGGCGTGTTGTGGAGCACGATGCTCGTAGACGTCCAGGGATCAGTCGCCGCTCAGATGCTCGAACAAGGGAAGTCGTACCACGAGTCAACGAAGACCTGCAAAAACGACCCCGCCGCTCAAGAACGCCTTGGGCCACCATACGAGCACGTCTTCGCAGGGCTCATGAATGGACTAGGCCAACCGTCCATAAAGATCGAGGAGACCAACAAGAAGATCCTGGCAGATTGTTGGGAGAAAAAAGTCGTCGCGGAGGGGAAGCCGCCTCTCGACCTGCTGGGTAAAATAATGGATTGCAATGTTGCAAGAGCAAACTGGGGATCTTCTGACCTGGTCAGCAAGAAACCGAACAACTGCAATGCAAGAACAAAACACTGCAACGCAAATCCTCGCAAACCCGGGTCAACCAATATGCGCGGCCGCCTCGCGGCCACGAGCGGCTCGCTAACCCGGCTAACCTGGGTCAGCCAGAGGGGGTCTTCCAAAGATGCTGCAGGATCCGGTTGTGCCCTGGCTGACCCCCGTTTGCATTGACCCCTGTCTCTTGAGCCCCGAGCAAGCCCGCCAGAGTGAAGGACGGGAAACCAAGCCTGGCGAAGGTGACCATCGCGATGCGGAGTTCGGCACGGTCCAGGTGGAGATCCTCGAGGTGCTGGTGCAAAACGGCGGCATCAAAGAAACCCGGTCCAGCTCCCAGGGGCCCACCTGGAGCGACCAGCTCGGGAGCTCCTCGGGGGGCTCGAGGGTACGTCGCCAGGGTCGAAGGGGCAAGGGGGGCAAGAACTCGAGTTGGTGTCAGAGCCGACAATATTGACGGCGGTACAACGTGTGCAGATTGGCCAGTTCTCTCATCGGATGTTGCGGGTGGTGGGCCGAGGACATGTGACGCTCGAGGCGGCGCTGCGCCACCCTGGAGTAGCTGCTGCCAGCCTTGTACTTCAGCCGACGACCAGGCGGAGGAAAGGGAAGGGGGAAGGGGGGAGGGTGAGTGGCCAAAGTGAGTCCGTTGCTGTTGAGACGTTTCCTGGAAGCCAGACTCACCCCCCCGCCAAGAGCCCAGCATCACAACTCAAGTGTTTGTAACTTGTTGTTGAGCTTTCTTGAAAGGGGTGGTCTGGGAGTCGGCAGCTGGCCAGCCGAGACCGAGGAGGAGGAGGAGGAGGAGGAGGAGGAGGAGGAGGAGGAGGAGGAGGAGGGGGGAGGGAGAGGGGGGAGGGAGGAGGGAGGAGGTGGAGGAGAGAGGAGGAGGAGGAGGAGGTGGAGGACGAGGAGGGAGGAGGAGGGAGAGGAGGAGGAGGAGGAGGGAGGAGGAGGAGGAGGAGGAGGAGGAGGAGGAGGAGGAGGAGGAGGGAGTGGCCTTCGTGTCCCCGCCGTCCAGGGGCTGGCTTGGCTGGCCAGCCCCTCCTCGCGGCCACGGGTCCCCTGCAGCGTGGTGGCGGTGCGGGGAGGCCCCCCCGGCCTGGTCGGCAAACGGGGGTGCCTCGGACCTGCCAGCACAAGCGGCCCAATAGATGTACAGTCAACCAGTATAGTAAGGTTAAGTCGGGCGTGTCCCCCTACAAGGGGATTTTCGACGACAAAAAAAGAGAATACCCCCAACATACCCCAAAATGCTTAAACAAAACAAAACTGGAAATAGTCACCAGACTAATGTTAGACTAGTTTTGAATATTCCTCCTGTAGAGGGACAGGCCCGACTTAAGTGTAGTAAGGATGCGCGGTAAGCATGCAGGGGCCTTGGACGCCCATGTCGAAGCTGTTCGAGCGGGGCGCGGCCAGCGAAAGCGGCGAAGGATGGACCGATGAGGCAAAGATGCGAAGGTACCGTTGGGAAGGTTGCCCATCCTTACTATGCGGGTTGACTGTATGTTGCTCCCGTCGCACTTAAGAGCCACATCCCAGAAACGGTTGCGAGCGCCCGGAAAAGTGTCGAAACGGTGTCGAAACAACGCCAAACGAGTGCCTCTCAGGGCCCGGTACGTGAAAACCATCGAGTTTCGGTACTTTCTTGGTGCTCGAGATTCTTTTTCGTGATCAAGGCTAAAGTAGGTTGGACCATCATAATCTATCCCGATTAGGTCCTCAAAGGCAGGTTTCATTCCGAAAGTTGCAAACTGGCAGGGTTCGGCTCGGAGATGCCCAGGCAGCTCACGAGATCGGACGAACCCTAGTGCCCCCAGAGCCCGATTCCGAATCCTCCCTCCTCCCTCCTCCCTCCCCCCTCCCCTCTCCTCGCTCCTCCCTCCTCCCCCCTCCCCTCCCTGCTCCTCCTGGACTTCTCCCCCTCTCCGCCTGCTTGGCATGAGCGGGCGATGGCAGCCGGGGTCCCCGTTCCTTCTCGCGCTTGGCGATGCGCAGCTGCCACTCCTGGGGAGGGGGAGTTGCTGGGCGGGCCTCCTCATCCTTCTCATCCCTGGTCCTCTCTCCCTGCCTTCCCTGGAACAGTAATCCTCATCCTTCCTCTTCCCTGCTTCGTCTTCCCCCTTCTTCTTCCCCTGCCTCCCCCAGCCCCTCCTCCCCCTCATCCCCCTCCTCCACATCCGCCTCCTCCCTCCGCCTCCTCATCTTCCTCCTCATCCCTACTCCCACCTGCCGCCTCCCTCCTCGCAATTGTTCATGCCCTCCGCGTCCCTCCTCCCCCTCGCTCATCCGTCTCCTCCATCCATCCCTCCATCATTCTGCTTGTTTATAACGCGCAGGGCCTGCGCAACTTCTTCGGTGAAGAGGAGGAGGAGGAGGAGGAGGAGGAGGAGGAGGAGGAGGAAAAGGAAAGATGGGCGGAGGAGCAACAAGAGGAGCAAAAGGCGTCGATGAGGATCTGGGGCGGGCGACGCGCGCCAGGCGCGGCGCCGGAGGCGCCGCCCGGGGGGCCCAGTGCCGATCCAAGAAATCCGCGCGTAGCGCCAAAAGTTTCTCTTTATGGCGTGCTTGTCTTCTTTGCAACTAGAGGGGGCCACATGCGAACCCTATCCCTGCCCCCCACGATTTCTAGGGGGGGGGGGTCGGGTAGGGCTCTTACGTGGTCCCCTAAACTATGTACCTACACTTAGGTCGGGCATGTCCCCCTACAGGCGGATTTTGGACGAACAGTTTTACAAAATACGCACTTCAAAAAAACAATGCGCAAACCAAGACCCAAGAATAGTCGAAACATCGTCCCCAGACTACTTTTTTTGACTTGTTAGATTGCACCAGAGAAAAAAACCAATCAGTGGATGGTTTTCGCTGAAGAGATAGACCGGGAACCCAGGAGCCCGGGAACCCAAAACCCACCGAAATCGGCCCAACCAATAACCGGGATCCCGGGAACCCGGAACCGGGAACCCGGGAACCCAGCCTGCCACCAAAATCGGCGGGAAACTTTCGCCAAATCCTTCAACCTCCGCAAAGACCCCTTCAGTGCAAGCACTCACAGACATCCGACGTCTCGATTTTTTCGAGACACGGGCTCCCGACATCCCGACCACTTCCCCAGGGCCGGGTTTCCGCCCTGAGTCGTTTTTTGACGGTCCCGAGGCCCAGCGAGGGCCCCGAGAGGCCGAAAACGACGATAAACCCCCGTCTCGATTTATTCGGGACGCCCGATGTCTGGGAGTGCGACCCTGGCCCTGCAGGATCCTGCAAGATCGGGCGCTCTGGCTGACCCGCGCTTGCATTCACCCACGTCTCAAGGCTCCCGAGACTCCGCCGACCAGGCCTGCGGGGGTGACGAGGCTTAGGTCGGGCAAGCCCCCCTACAGGCGGATTTTGGAGGAAATGATTTCAAACATACTCAAAACAAATATTTCCCCTGCAGAGGAGCAGGCCCGACTGAAAGACCTCCCCCGATCCTGGCCAGGGCCGGTCCTGGGCCCAGGCCCGGCGCGTGCGCCCGAGAGTTGGGCGTGTGGCTTCGCGGGTGGGCTCCCAGCCCTCCTCCTGCTCCCAGTCCCCCCTCCTCCTCTTCCTCCTCCTCCTCCTCCTCCTCCTCCTCCTCCTCCTCCTCCTCCTCCTCCTCCTCCTTTTCCTCCTCCTCCTCCTCCTCCTCCTCCTCCTCCTCCTCCTCCTCCTCCTCCTTCTGCTCTTCCCAGCCCTCCTCCTACTGGTCCTCCTGCTGCTCCTGCTGCTCCTCTTCGTCCTCCTCGTCCTCCTCCTCCTCCTCCTCCTCCTCGTTTTCGTCCTCCTCTTCCTGCCGTTCACCCATTACGCAACGCCCGAGCGAGGGTGTGCAAAGGGGTCCCGGGGCCTCGTCCGTCGCAACGGGCATCTGCCGCTTCGCCTGCTTGGGCTGGAGCGCCTGGGCGCGAACCAGACGGTGGCGCCGCCAAAAGGATGAGGGTCAGGAGAATCGGCGGTGGACAAACCTCCATTTAGTAAACCACCCGTTAGTGAAAACGACCTAGGACCGAAACCGACGGACCTGGACCCGCAAAAATGATGGCCGCGACGCCCTCTCGCGAACCGAAAACGGCCAATTCGCTAATCGACGTGTCAGGGTAGGAGGTCGATCAAGCCCAAAGAAAAAGTGCAGGATGAGGCTTGCGCGAGCAACCCGGAGGGCGAGCTGCCTCCCAACAGCCTCCGACAGCGCCCCGGAGACACCCCAAACCGAATGCCTGCGGACCCCGACCCACGTCAGCGTCGTCGGCGTCGTCGTCGCCCCCATTTCAGGGTCGGTGGCAATGGCCGCAAGGCCTTCGCAATACAGGATGAGGCTTGAGCGAACACAACGGGGGGCGATCAACAAAAGCAGTTTGCTGTCGCCGGGGTGAAACCCAACCAGGCTTTGAGGGCGTAGGCGTTTTCGGGCGCTTCCTCTCCCAACCCGAATTATTGGAGGGGGCAACTAAAATAATTTCAATGACGACGGCGACGCCAAAGAAAGGAGCAGGAGAAGAAGCAGGAACAGTGAAGGAGATGAGGGGGCGAAAGTGGCGAGGGGAAGGAGCAGGTGGACGAGCAGGAGGAGGAGGACGACGAAGGGGATGACGGTATGGAGGAAGAGTCTGGACTGCACTGGGGAACTACGGAGACCACCGCCAACCCCGTCACGACCGACTACCAACAACGACCACTTGGCGGGACGCCCGGGGTGGAAGTGAGAGGGGCAGGCCTTCTCAGAAGGGGGGAATTTCTCAGAAGCCCTCGCGCCTTCAGAGGGATGTTGTGAATAATAGTGCTTTGTGTGCCAAGGGCAAAACAAGCCCCAGCAACCCAAACGGCAGCGAATGGCGTACGTACGCGTCGCGCACACACAAACACGATATCACACCCGTGAAACTGTATCACGAGCTGACCGGCTGGGCGTCGCAATCATATGTTGCGCGCCTGTAAACTCCTAGGCCGTCATGGGGCAGCAGGAGGCGGAAGGCGTCTCCAAACGAGACCATATCCAAGGCGGCCACAATGGCCTCAGTACCACCTCCTAAATAGGATGGTGTTCGCTCTGTGATGTCATTTCCCGTGGCGGGATAGTTTCTGGGATATTACTCCTCCGCTGAGACAGCGTTCAGTCTGGCTCTCGCCAGCTGCTACTTGACCTCCTTAATCGTCGATCATCGGTCCAGTGTTACACCAGAAGGTCCTAGACTTGATGTGTTTACAATGAAATCGCTTGGCATAGCTTTGGTGAGACAATTCGCTGCCATGGTGCTGGTATCGATCCCACGGTTTTTTCCGAATAACAAACTAGGATGTAAGATATTAGCTGCCTCCTGCCCGCGAGTCCATACCATATATACGTGTGCATATGCTGACATACATGAATTAGATCAATACTCGAACGTCTGTCTTCTACTCTTCCCATTGTTCATGCTCTTCTAGGCATTTGCCATCCGCCCAAAGGTGTCCCATAGTCATGACAGAAATCTCTTCCCAATCTGAAAGGCGCATACCCGTGCCACAAATGGCGCGGGCATCAGCGATGGCAGCGCGAATGTACGCACCTGGTTCTACTCCCCTGAAACAAGCCAAAGTCTCCGCCGGCAGGGTAGATTCGCACACTCTACTCGACAATCACATACGGCGCACATGACCACCCTTCCCCGCGACAAAGGGGGGCCCAGCAATGCCCTTGAACCTAATTTTCTAAGATCTGAGCGGCTCGACCTGGCCCTTAACGACGTCGGTTTCTCTTGCTCAGCTGGCGCCGGGGACTGCGAGGACTATCGCGTCCTCGCCCCAAATTGACTGCTCCTTCCTTGAACATAAGTTCATTGTCTGAAGAATGTAGCGTCTCTTCGAGAGGACGAGTCGCCTTCTTGAGATGAAGCGCCTTCGCGTGGCTCACTGCCGTCTGTGATCGACCCAGGCGATGAAACAACTCAGTTTCGCACTGCCGGCGAGCCATGGCAATGCGCAAACAACAGACTTGAGCTGAGATATCACGCCTTCATTGCATTCCCTGGTGGGGGGGCCTGTCCCGGGGATGGGGCGCAGCTTCGATTTTCCCTATGTCACCCTCTGCGCTGACTCGCACAGCGCAATCCGCAGCTCGGGCAACCCCCGCCCCCGCAGCGGCGAACATCCCCTGACTTAACCACTCGAAAATCACATTCGGCCAATACTGAATCAATGACCTCTTGACTCTCGTCGCCTGCAGCCCGCAGGAAATCATCCACGCCATATGATAACATGCACATAGTATCATCTTTGTCGTTGGCAATGCCGTAGAGAGCTGGCGCGACGCGACTCTCTCGCAATCCATGCGCTTCAAAAAGCGGCGGAGTCTTCTGCCGTAAACCCCCACCTGCCTCACTGGTTCCATAAACGGGCATGCGGGCGATTAATCAAGCGCTCCGCAATCCGGTACCCTTTCAAGTCCGTCTGGTGGCGGCTTGACCAACGCGAGACAATCAAGATCCCGCGCCTGATAAAATGCAGATGTGACATCGGCGCATCACCAAGTCTCGTTCGCACCTGCACCCAAGTAAACTATCGACCTCGCGCGCCGGGAAATCCCTGCGAAGGCCCAGCGACTCCTCCGAATGTCCTCGTACAGCGAGTCTGCTCTTGCATTGCGGTGCAACCAGTGGCCCACCCGGTCTGCGAATCTTATCTTTCTTGCCGACAGAAACCCATTGTGTCGGGACCTCGCGATATCCTTCGTCCAGAACTTTCTGTCGCCCTTCAGGGTATATGAGCACTGCTGCGCTGAACTTCCTCCATTCTCCCCAGTCATCCTGTCTCGCGAGTCGCAAGCAGATCTCGGCGTCTTCTGCTTCTCGACGGTGCGCCAGGTTTTTGGAACTCGTCAACTTCTTGAGGGACTGGGTATTATTGACGGTACGCTCGTTGAATGAGAAAAAAAACGAGTGCTCTGCGTGGCTTACCTGCTATGGCCGTCCTGCTCTGCACTAAAAGCACACCTGCACCTGTGGTGCCCGCTCCCTGCCGCGCCTCGAGCAGCGGACTCGATGGCTCGGGCTTTGTTTCCGGCGCTGACTCTGGAAAAGCATCTCCCGGCGTTCTCTCTGGCGTTTCTCTTTCGGCCGCGAGTCTCCTGCGCGTCGCGTCGCAGCGGCCGCGTGCACCGTGAGACACGTCAACCAGCAATGACATCTGCAATGGTGTCCGGGTCACTTGCGATGCCCTTGACGCTGGTTGTTCGTCTAGAGGAAGTACTCCATCTCCTTCGCCCTCGTCGCTCACGTAACCACCCTGGCCAGCAGGTTGCGACTCCTCCATCGGCACTTCAAACCCCGTATCTTCTGGAATGGCCGGAAACGCAACCCGTTGCTGACCTTCAGGTTGATTGAATGATTGAATACTAATGAACCTCGGCGCTCGTCTGCGAACGGTCGTTGTTGACCACCTGGCGGATCATATCGACCCAACTCACCATCTTGGTGTCGAGCATACTGGTACGCTCGAGCCTCCACCGCAATGCACGGACGAAGCCTGTCTGTTGCGACGCAAAGTGGCGCTCCGTCGGCGATGGCCCGCGCATTTTTACGGTCGAACCCGACGATCCGGGATCATGTGCGCCACTTGGCCGCGACTTCGCCAGCAAGCGGGCTCTTGCGGAAACGTACCACGTAGCCAGCGTGGTGCTACTCCTCTAGGGTCGCTGCCTTCCGGAGTGCAGCGCTCGCTGTTGGACCCCGAACGCCGCGCTCGATAAATGCCTTGCGCGCGGCGACACGAAGGGGTGGAATTCGCCAGACCTGTCTTCAGCCACGTTAGCCAGCACACCGAAGTCGAAAACTTCCTCGTCGTCGAATTGACTCCCGCGGGGCAGTCGTCCGAGAACCCGCTGAAATGACGAGAATCCTGCGACTCGAGACATCTCTTTCTTTGTGCCATCGGCTTCTACGGCTCTCCACTACCTCATCAAGTCGGATGACGCTGTCGTCGTGAAACACCTTCTTGAACGCGACTTTCCATTAGCCGCCGTGCCTCTCAGTGCAACCGATTGACTCCGGGGGGCCGGCTCCTGCGTCGCGGAGGTCGACCCCTTGGCGCTCGACCCACTGTAGGAAAACACCTTGGCTGTATCCCTCGGTCTAACAACTCGCTTGGGTTTGCCAGACCATGCGCGCCAATGCTGTCGGGGTGCCGCGAGGCGCTCCCTTGGGGATGGCGCGCCACCACCTTGCCTTGCAAATATAACGCGCGGGAGCGAGATTCTCTGGCACACGATGCTCGGGAAGGGCGCGCCTGTCTCAGCTGTTGCCCATGACCTCGGCGCAATCGATGCCAACTTCGCGGTTGAAACAGGGCGCGCAGGGCATGGCTACCACATGAGTTCAAACTAACACCTGGTGGCGATCACAAGACTCACCCCTGTAGTGCTATGCAGCTTCAATGCGCTTCGGTGCCATTCGCGATAGCCTCGTGGGCAGTATCAGCGCACGTTTTGGTGCGTGTGCGAATAGCCGATGAAGTCGCCGGAACGTGATCCTCACTCGAGGAGGCATCTTCAACCAAGCCCTTCTCCGAGCTCCTTCCAACTTCGGCTCTGCTGGGGGCGATTGCTGCTCCGGGATTTCCAGCTTGTCATCTCTGCGCTGATCTTGTGGCTTGACAGCGGCGTCCTCGTCGTCCTCCAATAAATCAAATGTCACTCCTGCTTCCCCCCCCCCCCCGATGCTACTTCATCCGAAATGGCGATCGCAGTAAGACCGCCCAGCCGAGTCCGATGCCCGAGATCGCGCAGAAAATGAAACGACATGGCGAGCAGATGTCGGTGTCTGACTCTAGGTGAGAGTTGATTAAGCACGTTCGCAACAGAGCTTGAACAAATAATTCAGTGACCAAGAGCAACGGTAGCTGAGCCACTATTATGTGACAACTCCTCACAACCACTACGCACGCTGCTGAGGCGATGGGCAGTTGTATGAACGATGATGATATCAAGATTGCACTCGACGATCTCATCCTCAGCGCATGCGCCCCAAGCCGGGCGAATTTCAACATCCCCCGCCGCGCCCGTCGCGCTGGCGGCCCCCGCAAAGGCGAGGCCGACGATGAAGCGCAGCACCTTGCCCGCGGAGAAGCGGCCCGCGAGCGGCGCCTTGACGTCCGACAAGAACTTCGTGATGATGGATCGACGAGCGCGTTCCACTACTCGCAAAGTAACT
This sequence comes from Prorocentrum cordatum, assembly GCA_963575745.1. Classification (NCBI taxonomy): domain Eukaryota; class Dinophyceae; order Prorocentrales; family Prorocentraceae; genus Prorocentrum; species Prorocentrum cordatum. Next base: position 19,662 of record CAUYUJ010002464.1, read on the forward strand.
ACTCGCGAATGGCCTGGGTCCCCTGACAGGGATCCACGATACATTACTTCAAAGCAGGGAGGTGTTGCTGCTCGGACGTCGGCGAGTAGGCACTTTGCAAGTAGTGGAACGCGCTCGGTGAATGGAGTCCTTCTCGTCCACCTCAATCAGCCGGGCGCTGCAGCGCTCGCGATCCTTCGCACTCGTGGTCGGCATCGGGTGTTCATCGAACCTGAGCTGCGCGTGCGGATATGCAACTTCGCCAGGTCGAATCCGAGGCGGCTGGGTGAATGTACAGATCCCGTCATGCCCCCGCGCGTCGCAGTGCGAATCCGTGAGCGCGCCATCCTCGAGCGGCCCCCATTCCTGCGTCTCTTCGTTGCGTCCAAAGTGTACTCTCGCGCCACCTGCCCCATGGCGTAGGAGACTTGACCTTCGCGTCGTAGGGGTCAAACTGGAGGCCGACGCGCATCGCGTTGCGACTGCCCGCGCGGGTGGATTACGGTGTCACGCCTCGCTGCGAGAACGTCGCAGGGTCGATTTGCGCGATGAAGCCCCGCCTCTTGGCAGTCTCGAACAGCGACCCCATCTGCGCGTCTCCAGCGTCCAAGGGGTTCGAAGTCCACGACTGGATCTCCTCTCTAGTCGCTCATCTGCAGGCCCCCGCCCGGAAGTCCCGAGACAGCAACCGCGCCGGCAGGCGGCGGAGGTGGAAGCGGCAGAGGCGCGCCTGCCGTCGTTGCCCGAGGTGGCGGCGGCGTCGGAGGCGTCTGACGGGCAGCTGCCGGTGGCGGCGCCGACGGTTGCCTCGGAGCCTGCGCGGCAGCCGGGGGTGGATCGCCCTCCAGCTTGCGCTTCGCAGCCGGGGTCAGGCGCGCCCGCTCGGCGCCAGGCCCGCCCCCCTTAGGGCGGCTGGGGCCTGCTCATCGACGTCATCCGGAAAATCAGAAGTACTTCCCATTGGCTTTGGCGCGGTGCCCGTCGAACTGAATTCGGCGGCCTCTATCACGACGCGCGCGCAGTCGCCGGCGCGCGGCCGCCCTGCGCAGACGCGGCAATGCAACTGGAGTTCTCGGCGCGCATATCGCCCCATCAGCTCCTTGACGTCGCTCTCATCATAACATCCCCCCTTGCGCGATTTTTAACTATTCTAAATGTATCCCCTGATCATTTTCACAATCGTTCCATCATCTACCTCGCCGTGGATGCTGCCGCGGAACGATTCTCCTCGCGGCGAGCGATGCGTCGCGCAATCTGAAGACCACCCAACATCCGAGCGCCAAGAAAAAAAGCCTGTCAAATTCCTCGAACTTTGGGCGCGTTGACTTCAGAGCATCGAACAGCATCTTTCCGTCCGACCCGGGCGCGCTCATGTCGCGACTCTTTCCCCGATGCCGACTGGCAGGATACTCAGTGAGCTTCCTGGTGCCACTCGAGAATGGGTTGCAATCGAAATTGTCCAGACACATCGCGGGCGTCGCGAGCTTGGGGGCGTCGCTCTTTGAAGCCTCGACGTCGTCCGCGCGACGCCCCATCGCTGGGAACATGCCGCGCTCGTCGTCGCTGCGATTCAGATCGGTCTGCCGCGCTGCCAGTGCTAACGTAGCATTGCGAGAGATCTGCAAGGGACGCGCGACATCAGAAATCCGATCGGGATCAAACTGGCCGAGGCAAAAGCGAGGGGCCCAGAGCGAGTGCAGCGGCGCAACTCCACCTCGCCCTCCTGCCCCAGGGCGGCGCGGCCACTGACGAGGTCCTCGGCGAGGCCGAGTGCCGAAACATGATCCTGATCTATCAACTGATGACTCAAGAGCGCCATGCGCAGCTCCACGACTTCCCACGATACAGTACGGGAAACGCTTCCTACCCGTCGTAGAACTATAAGCCAGACCACCGATACCAGAGTAGACTTCACGAAATCGGTTGATCCATGCAGGGAAGAAACCAAGCGTCTTGCATGTATCCCCTGCGTTAGCAGCCCCTGCATTCAACCCCAGGCCAAAGTCCGCCTTGCCATGTTGGCGGGTGTGGAGGCGACCGTACTGGAGGATCAAGACATCCCTCCGAAGGTGAGAGGCCTGCGTGGTCCAAGAGAAGAGACCCCGGCATGTCGCCATTCATCACAAGTTACGGGTCGAGTTCAGAGACAAGTTTCCACCAACGCTTGCTGCATGAAATGTACGGATCCACCGACTCACCGATGTGTCGAAACATTGGCCCGCAGGGTCTCTGTGCGCGTCTTTACCGATATCCCTGGCTATATCGAACGCGTCGCCTGTGAAGCCGACTATCAACTCACTGGCGGCTGCGGTGGCAGCGCGTGGCTGTGTTTCTCCCGTCTCACGTTCAACGAAAGCCAAGGTTGCACTCGTGCGAATATCCGTGCGGAGTTCCCATTCATGGACGTTGTTCACCGTGCTGTCGTAGATGTGAAAACCACCATTCGTCTCTAATCGTGCCAGCGCGTCAACATTCGGTCGGTAGCGACGAGAAGACAATGCCATAGTGCAGGCAGGCAGCGAGGCGAGACACTCCCCTCGCAAGGGCAACCGCTCTACCAAATGTGGTCGTGAGGAGCTGTCCTCGGGGGAAACAAGCTCTGCGCAGTGGTGCGGTGTCCCAAGACCGTGTAGCACCTCCGCTGCCAATGTGAATGATGCTGTTTTCGTTGTGCCCGTGGTAAAAAAGGTCCCTAGCAGCCCAAACGGCAGCGAGTGGCGCACATACGTGTCATGCGCACACGCATTATATCACAAATGCACTGTGCCTTCAGGGACGGCTTCGAAGTCTCCTCAATGTGCCGAGGCCGTCTGGGTCTTCTGGAAAGGACCGCCGCATCTGCATTTTCCCCAGGGCTCGCCGCCGAACGATGTCCACGACCCATGACCTCGGGGACGCACTGACCAGGTTCAATGCGGGATCGTGCATGGTCCTGCATGATCCTGCAGGATCGTGCGCCCAAGCCCGGGTCAGTGCGCACCTGGTCCTCCAGGATCTTGCAAGATCCGGCGCTCTGACTGACCCCCGTTTGCATTGAACCCCGTCTCTTGAGCCCCGACGACGCACCACGACGACGCCGCCGCCATCGTCGTCGTCGCCGTCGCCGCCTGAGAGAGGCGCGGCGAGGGGGCCGTCGTCGACGACGGCGACGGCGACGACGACGCCGACGACGGCCAGACGACGACGCCGACGCCGACGACGACGACGACAACGCCGACGATGACGACGGCGCCGACGACGCCGACGACGCCGACGCCAACGCGGACGCCGACCACGACAACTCCGACGCCGACGACCACGACGCCGATGACGACGGCACCGGCGACGCCGACGCCGACGCCGACGCCGACGACGACGACGCCGGCGGCGGCGGCGGCACGACGCGGCGCCTCCGCCGCCCTCTGCAGCACGGCCAGGCCGCCGCACGTGGGGATGAACTCCTGCGGAGCCCGCGGCCAACGTCCGCCGCGCCACGGTCATCAGGCGTCGGCGGGCCGTCGGCGACGTCGTCTTCGCCGACGTCGCGGGTCGTCGTGGGTCGTCGGTCGTCGTTGTCGACGACGTCCATGGCGTTGCAGGTCGTCGGTCGACGGCGTCGTCGGCGGCGTCGGTCGTCTTCGGCGGAGTCGTTCGCGGTGGTGGGTTTGTCGTGGTGGCGGTGCTCGTCGTCGTCGTCGTCGTCGTCGTCGTCGGCATTGTCGCCGGGCGAGGAGAGAGGGAGGAGGACGACGAGGATGAGGGAAATTGGGGTCGGAAAGAAGAAGATGACAACTGGGGGAAAAGGGGAGGGGAACGGAAGGCTGGGTTGATAGGAGGACTACGAAGGAGAGAGGAACGGAGGATGGCAATATTGACTGATTGGTCGGTTATGCAGCTGATGGCGTCAACTGTAGCTCTGTGACCTGGTATCGGGTGAAAGCCAGGTGAAGATATCGACCTGCTGCAGCCGCGCGGAGGCGAGCGTCGCGCCCCAGTCACAGTAGACAGGGAGGGGAAGTGAAGAAACACGGGGATGAAAAAAGGGAAAGGAGGAAGAGAAGTGCGTCGTCGTACTCAGCTTATTCCCAGGCCCTCCTCATCCTCCTCTTCTCCTCCTCCTCATCATCCTCCTCCGTCTCTTCATCCTTCTCTTTCCCCTCCTCCTCCTCATCCTCCTCATCCTCTCATTCAACTGTCCCTCCACCTCAAGCCTCTTTTTGCTCCTCCTCCTCCACCCCCTCATCGTGCGTCTTCCTCCTCCTCCTATTCTCTTCTACTTCTTCCTCCTCCTCTTCATTCGCCCTCCTCGTATTTGCCGATACGTCTGGTGATGAGAGATTGAGCTATCAAAGGGACGGAGTCGAACAGGCAAGACAAGAAGGCAGATGAGGAAACGGAGATGGAGGAAACAGGGGAACAGAACAGCAGGAGGGCGTTATCCTACCCTCCTCTTCTTCCTCCTCCTCCTCATCCTCATCCTCCCCCACTCCCTCCTGATCCTTTTCTCTCAACTACTCCTCTCCCCACCGTCCCCCTCCCTCCCCGTGTCCTCGTCCTGTTCCTTACCCCCTCCCGTCCCCCCCGTCCTCCTCTCCGTTCCCCTCCGGGCTTGCTCAGCTTTGCTGAGAGCCTCGGGCCAGAGCCCCAATTGAAGGGGCCCCAGGACACACAAATAAATACACGCAAATAAAATGATTCCCCATATTTTCCCGTGTTTTCTGGGTTTTTGTCTTCCCGCCCACTTCCCATATTTTCCCATATTTTCTGGGAATCGCCGATTAATTGTGTCTGTGTGTGTTTTTTCCCCTCCTGACCAATGGCGATTGGGGGTTCACAAACTGCTGCGAGCTCCCCATTCTTACGGGAGAGGAACACCCCGCAGCGGCAACAAAACCGAATGCCCGGCCTGGCGTGGAACCTTGCTGCAAATATACCAGCTTACCCAGGAGGGTCTAGCACAAGCGTCATCAACATTCATAGGTTTAATGAATCCACCCCACTGCTGCGTGTACCTGCTTACCCAGGGGGTCTCGCCCAAGTGCAATCAACATTCATGAGACTAGAACACCCTGAAGTATAAAGTATACTCGGGTTGCAACTGTGGCTGATCCTTGACAAACAATGCATTTATGCGCAGTCTCATCCCACTTCTGGGCGGATGCGAAAGCAGCGCACAAAGCGGGGACAGGGGGTCGGACAGGCTGAACTCGGGCACGTCTAGGCTACCTCCTAACTGCTGGGGCACTCTGCTCTGCTACTTCTGGGCTTGCTCAAACTCTAAGCTTCAAAGTGGACCCCAGAAGCCGCTTCCGAACGAGATAGGCTTTGTTCTCAATCATCTGTACTTGCTGTCGGCAGATTCTCCAGAATCTCTCCGTACCCCTCTCACGCGCCCGTCGACAGACATCGACGACGACGACGACAACGACCGCCACTGGCCACGACGACCAACGGCGTCCACCGACGACCCTCCTCGATGGACGGCGACGACGACCACCACCATCACCACCGCCACCGACCACGACGGTCGACGACGACCGCCCCCCAAAAGCACGACGGCGGCGACGAGGACGACGCCGGGCGGCGCCGGGCCGCCGCTCCGCGGCTTCTGCGCGCATCTTGATCGCCGCGAGGGGGGTGAACGCGGGCGCCTCCGCGCGCGCGCGCGTCCGCGGACGCGGCCCTCCGCGGCCCCGCGGCGACTTTCTGCCGGCGGTGTGCGCAAAGAGGCGGCCCCAGGCGAGAGTGACCTCTGGGTGCGCGGCTTCCGAGCGAGGCTCCGGTAGGCTCAGGTCGGGCGTGCTATCCTGCAGGCGGATTGTGGACGACAAACAAAGAACAATCAAACCTATTTATTCATTTATATATATATATATATATATTCCTCTTCCTATATTTTTACAAGCCCGGGCGGGAGGAAAACCCGTCCCCCCCCCGACCCATGCCATGTCCCATGCACACGGTCCAACCAGCAACGCCTAGACTCACGCGCGACACGCCCCACGCGCCAGTGGCCACTCTCAAGCTGCGGGCGAGAAGCGCGTCCCATGCGCGACAGAGCGACTCCGCGGTAGCCGCGCTCTGCACAAGCCCGAACGCTGGACCGCTTCCCATGGCCGCGGCATTGTCCCACCGTCTCTGAGGTCACACTAAGGGAATCCGGATTCACGCGCAACGCGCCTCACATGTCAGTCTTCCCTACCAAACAGCGCGGGCGAAAGAAGCACCGTGTGCGGCGAACTGACTGCGAGGCAACCACTCCTTGCACCTACCTGAAAACTGGAACGCCTCCCGAGATCTCGCCGTGAACCCTTTTTCTCTACGCACCCCTGGCATACTATCTTGTTCCCTGGTGCACATGGTTGATATGTTGGGTGATGTGCTCTTGCCACGCAAACATCACGTTGCACGTCCTCGCTCAAACACACGACAGCCCAGATGGCTGCAACCCAAGTCGTCATGTGCGGCATTCGAGCCCAGACCTGACCCTACACACTGCAATGGGCTACTTACTTCGTCTAGGGGTCGGCGGAATGGCAAAAGCCCCTTGCACAATGAGGTGTACGGGGTCCCACCTGTCAGTGTCAACCCCCACTTCTGGTCAACATGTGTCAGTTCGCAAGAATTGGATTGTAGTGGTGGTACTTGTGAGTCGCTGGCATTCAAATTGGTGCCGACACTCGATTGCTGCCGGCTCCCGTGCTGGCCCACGCATCCAGATCATCATCGAGTCTTTATGCTCATGATGTGATGCCGTCCCCTCTTGCGATCGCACTCAGAATGCCTCCAAGTACATGTGCTCGGCCCCGCCGGGGAAAAACATGAAAAAGGAGAGATGATGATGATGCTGATGATGCTGCTGCTGCTGCTGATGATAACGATCAGGAGGAGGAGGAGGAGGAAAAGAAAGATACGCGGATAGCGGGAGAGGAGGACGGCAATGGGGAAGGGATTCAGACGCGGAGGGGCGAGGACAGGGTGAGACAGGGAGGCAAGGGAAAGGAAGAGGAAGGGGAGGATAGGCAATGCAACAGGAGGAAGAGGAAGAGGAGGACGAGGGGGAAGAGGAGGAGGAGGAGGAGGAGGAGGAGAATCGGAAGTTGGGGGGTGACATCGAAAAGGAACGGAGAGCACCCCACAGGGAAATCGGTTTCGGTTTCGCGTTCGTGCGTGCCGTGCGTGCGGGCGAGGCGAAGCTGCGTGGGCGGGCGAGAGGAAAATTTCCTGTGGCTGAGGCGCGGGCGAACCAAATTATTTCCCGACCGGCAAACGGGGCCGCGCGGTGTCCCGCCGGGGTCCCGCCGGTGTCCCGCTGGTGTCCTGGTGTCCCGCTGCTGCGAAAACGATGGAGAGACCGATAGTGAGACCGATTGTGAGATCGATTGTGAAATCGATAATGAGATCGATAGTGAGATCGATCGGGTGATATCGATGGTGAGATCGATTGTGGGATCGGTAGTGAGAGCGAGTGGGATCGATGGTGACATCGATCGAGTAAAACCGATAGTGAGATCGATCGAGTGAGATCGAAAGGTATCGATAGTGAGATCGATAGTGAGATCGATAGTGAGATCGATGGAGTGAGATCGATGGAGTGAGATCGATAGTGAGGTCGATGGAGTGATACCGATAGTAAGATCGGTAGTGGGATCGGCAACGAGATCGAGAGTGAGATCGAGAGTGAGATCGATCGAGTGAGAGCGAGAGTGAGATCGATCGAGTGAGATCGATAGTAAGGTCGATCGTCAGATCGATCGTGGGATCGATAGTGAGACCGATAGTGAGATGCAAATCGAAATGCAGATCGAAAAACAAATCGACATGCACATCGATAAGCAAATGCAAATGCAAATCGTCAGGCACATCGACATCCCGTGCTGTATGCTGTGCCAAGAGCGAGCAGCAACGCAACAATCTCTGAACACCAAAGCTCTCAGTACGAAGGTTGGCGGAACAGGCTCGTAAGGGTCGCTCCAAGCAGCTCCCGGGAGGCCCCAAGAGGCCCCCAAGACGGCCAAAAAGGCTCCCACGAGGCCCCCAAGAGGCCCCCCAAGAAGCCCCTAAGAGCCCCCCAAGGGGTCCAAAAGACGAGCCCAAACGGCCCCCCATGCCCCTGCAAAATGAACGAAGTAGTTTATTGTTTCGTTGGTTCCCGGGGTGGGAGACTGGTACCAAGGCGCCCAAGAGCGAAGGGTGACGTAGACAACTCGACACCAAGGCTCCCAAGAGCGAGCGGCAACGCAACAATCTCCACTGGCCTCGTCAGAACAACAATTACCACTGTTGCCCATTGCTGGCCCCTCCCCCCCAACCTCCTAATCACCCGCAGGGTGGTCGTACAGGTAAGGATATCGAGGCGAGGGAGCTGCAAGAGAAGAGGAGGAGAGGCGGCCTCTCCAGAGTCCCCTGGCTCCCGCGGGCTGCTGCTGGCCCGCCTCGCCTGCCCCCGGCACTGCCACCATGCTACTACTGCTGCTCCTGGCTTGGCTCCTCCTCCTCCTTATCTTCTTCCTCCTCTTCTACCTCCTCCTCCTCCTCCTCCTCCTCCTCCTCCTCCGTCTCCTCCTCCGTCTCCTCCTCCTTCTCCTCCTCCTCCTCCTCGTTTTCTTCCTCATCTTCTTCCTCATCTTCCTCCTCCTCCTCCTCCTCCTCCTCCTCTCGTTCCACTTCCTCCTTCTCCTCCTCCTCCTTCTCCTCTTCGTATTCCTCCTCTTCGTGTTCCTCCTCCTCCTCCTCGTCTTGTTCCTCCGCCACTTCCTCCTCCTCCTCCTCCTCCTCCTCTTCCTCTTCCTCCTCCTCCCCCCCTCCTCCTCCTCCTCCTCCTCCGCCTTCTCCTCCTCCTCCTGTTATTCTTCCTATTAGTCCTCCTCTCCTCTTCTTCCTCATCTTGTTCCTCCTCCTCCTCCTCTTCCTCCTCCCGATCCCTCTTCTCCCTCTCCCTCTTCCTCCTCCTCCTCCTCCTCCGCCTTTTCCTCCTCCTCCTCTTGTTCCTCCTCTTCTTCGTCCTCCTCCTCCTCCTCTTCCTCCTCATCTTGTTCCTCCTCCTCCTCCTCCTGCCCCGCCAGCGCCTCTGGGTTGAAGCTGTACTCGTCGACGCGCGTGCAGAGCTCCGCCGCCAGCGGATTCATCTCCTGGCTGAGTCTACGCCCGCCATGCCCGTTCTGCATCCTCGTGCCCCTGTTCGCCCTCCATAATCTTCCCGCTTGCCTCCTCCTCCTCGTGCAAGATATATATATATATATATATATATATATATATGTCCACTGGCCTCGTCGTCTCCTCTTTCTCCCCCTCCTCCTCCTCCTCCTCCGCCTTGGCATCGAGTCCATCGCCATTACCGTCTCCCCCCCTCGCAGCTCACAGCCGTGCAGGTCACATGCCTCTCCCCTCCATGATCATCGCTGCTTCTTTTTATTGTCGAAGAGCAAGAGATGAGAGCGGACGGCGACAGTAGACACGGCTCATGTTCGTCGCACGGCTGTCCTGCGAACGTGACCGAAACTCCAGCCAAGGATTCGGGCAACAACTGGTTCCGGCCACGCCACGATTACGTTACTGCTTACTATGGGCGCCAGCTGAGGCGGACAAGTCCTGCCGCCTTTGACAGACAGACGCAAACAAAAGGAGATCCGCTGATTCTTTGAGGGGCCCCCAGGCCCCTCCCCTCCCTCCCTGGTCCCCTCGGCTCAGGGGCAGGCGGGGGTAGACCGACAGCTCCCCACGCTCCCCGCGGAGAGGGGGGGGGGCATCGGGGGCATCGGGATTGCGCCCCACGACAGCCGGCCGCCTGGCCCCTCCTGCCTTCCGCCAGCCTCCCTCCCCTGTTGCCCTATAGCTCCTCCCTGTCGCACCCCCTGAGGTGCTGGCAGGGCGGGCAAGGCGCTTCGCCCGAGACTGCCGCACGATGTGTGTTTTCCTGGGCGCTGACATTTGGCGACCGCTACACGGCTAAGGGAGGGTCGTTTTCCACATGGAGGTCTCACCTTCGCGGCGCGCACACTCGTTTTGAAACTATGCAGCAGTTTATAAGGATGGAGGGTGGCGTTCAACACGAAGCCCTCGCCTGAGTGCGGGACACATTCGTCCGAACAGCTGGCAAAGCGCCACTTGGATGAGTGAGATGGCTTTCAACATGGGGGAGCTCCCGCCCCGGCGCAGAGCACATTCGTCCGAAACGCTTGCAACAAAAAGGAACAGATGCAGGGCGGTGCCTTTTCAGACTGGGACTCTCGCCTCCGCGCGGCGCGTCCTCGCCTGAAGCGAGTGCCGCAGCTGCACGGATGGAGGGCGGTTCCCTGCCAACATGGAGGCGCTCGCCCGAGCTGTCTTGACAACTTGTGCTTGAACAGATGCAACATCAGGTCGGGCCTGTCCCCCTACAGGGGGATTTTGGACGAAAAAATTACAAATACCCCAACAATACCCCACATGGTCAAAAAACTCAAAACATCGTCCACAGACTATTGTTTGACTAGTTTCGAATACTCCCCCTGTAGAGGGACATGCCCGACTTAAATGTAACAGCTGTACGAGTGGAGGGGCGGTTCCTCTTCAGCATTGGACTCTCGCTTGAGATCTCCCAGAGGTTCCTAACCAGAAGTGCAAGCTTGTGCACCAGCTGCAGCTGGTGGCGGGCGGCTGTCCCTTTTTTCACGACGGGGATCTCCCCAGACACGCCACTGAACGGTGCGACCGAACCTTGTCGCATTCTCATCCGTCCCAAGATGGTGTTGATAATGATGGCGTGATGATGTATTGGTGCTGATAATTTGTTGATGGTGATGATGTTGGTGATGTTGGTGATGTTGGTGATGATGATGATGATGCTGATGATGATGATGATGATGATGATGATGTTGGTGATGTTGATGGTGGTGATTATGGTGAAGATGATGATCATGTTGATGTTGTTGTTGTTGATGTATCATTCGTCCCTCGACTGATGCAAGGCTGCTCCTTTTTAGAAAAAGAAGCCCTCGCCCGTGTGGCGGGCCAGTGCGGCGCGGGCCTTCCAAAGAGGCACCTCTCGCAGCGAGAGAGCTGTGTGCACCGCCCTGTGTGGAAAGGCCTTGGGGCGGGTTGGTGCATCGTGGGTTTAGTGGGTCCATCCTCCTTCTTCTCCCTTGATCGCTCGCTCTCGGCCTTGGTGTCGTGAAGACGCGGCCACCCTTCTCCCCCTCATGTTCCTCCCCCCCTCCTCCTCCTCCTCCGCCGCCTCCGCCGCCTCCTCCGCCTCCTCCGCCTCCTCCGCCTCCTCCGCCCAGCCACCTTCCATTCTCGGGGGCGCGCAAACATGTATTAGCGATCCATGGATTTGGCGCGCGGTCGCCAAATCCATGGATCGGGGGAAGCGCCCTACCCAAAATGCAACCAATGCCGCCTCGTTCGGCGGCGGAAATCCGCGATTTCCAATGAAAACGGGACCCGTCGCTGATCCACGCCGTTTTGATCCACGTTTGCGATCGCCTGGGGAAGGAGGAGGAGGAGGAGGAGGAGGAGGAGGAGGAGAGGCCGGGGATTTGTGGAGTCCCTGTGGGTTTCAAACGATTTTTTAAGATATTTCACGTTGCTCCTCATCATTACTATGATATTTCCTCTCTCGCTTTCTCTCTCTCTCTCTCAATCTCTCCCACTCCCATTTCCATTCCATTCCCATAGCCATTCCCAATACCATTACCATTACCATTCCCATCCCCATTTCCATTCCCATTCACATTACCATTACCTTTACCTTTACCTTTATCTTTACCTTTACCTTTACCATTACCATTACCATTACCATTACCATGGCCATTACAATTGCCATTATCATTGCCATTGTCATTCCCATTGCCATTGCCATTACCAGTGCCGTTGCCATTGCCATTGTATTGCCATTGCCTGTCGCCACCCCGTTATCATTACCATTACCGTTACCATTACCATTACCCACTACCATTACCATTGCTATTACCATTAACATTACCAACACCATTGCCATTACCATTACCATTACCATTACCGCTGCCATCACCATTACAATTCCCATTCCCATCACCATTGCCATTACCGTTACCAGTACCATTTCCATTACCATCACTATTGCCATTATCATTACCACTACCACTACCATTACCATTCCCGTTCCCGTTCCAATTGCCACTACGATTCCCATTCCCATTCCCATTCCCATTACCATTACCATGACCATGACAATTGCCAATACCATTGCCATGGCCATTGCTATTGCCATTGCCATTGTCGTTGCCATTCCCATTGCCATTGCCATTGCCATTACCATTACCATTGTCATCGCCGTTGCCATTGCCAATCGCTACCCCGTTACCATTGCCATAACACTTACCATCACCGTTACCGTCACCATTACCATTCCCAGTACCATTACCATTACCACTGTCATTGCCATTACCATGACCATTGCCATTGCCATTCGCCACTACCATTACCATTGCCATTCGCCACTACCATTATCATTACCATTGCCATTGCCATTGCCATTCGCCGCTACCATTACCATTGCCAATACCATTACCATTCCGATTCACATTCCCATTCCCATTCCCAATACCATTACCATTACAACTGCCATTGCCATTACCATTACCATTACCGTTACCTCTACCTTTACCTTTACCCTTACCCTTACCATTCCCATTTCCGTTACCGCTACCACTGCCATTTCCATTCCCGTTCCCATTCCCATTCCCATTCCCACTCCCGTTCCCATTCGCATTCCCATTGTCATTACCATTACCATTGCCATTGCCATTGCCATGGCCATTACCATTGCCATTGCCATTCCCATTGCCATTGCCATTGCCATTACCATTACCGTTGCCATTGTCATTGTCATTGCCATTGCCAATCGCTACCCCGTTACCACTATCATTACCGTTACCATTACCATTACCAGTACCATTACCTCTGTCATTACCATTACCATTCGCACTGCCATTGCCATTGCCAGTAGCCACTACCAGTACCATTGCCAATACCATTTCCATTGCCATTCCCATTCCCAATACCATTACCATTATCCGTTCCATTACCATTACCATTACCATTAGCTGTACCTCTACCTTTACCTTTACCCTTACCCTTATCATTCCCATTTCCGTTACCACTACCGCTACCATTTCCATTCCCACTCCCACTCCCATTCACATTCCCATTCCGGTTCCCATTCCCACTACCATTGCCATTACGCGTACCATTGCCGTTGCCATTGCCATTATCATTGTCATTGCCATTGCCAATCACATTGCCATTGCCATTACCATTACCGTTGCCATTTCCATTTCCATGGTCATTGCCAATCGCTGCCCCGCTACCATTACCATTCCCAGTACCATTACCCTTACCATTACCATTCCCTCTGTCATTACCATTACCATTACCATTGCCATTGCCATTGCCATTGCCATTCGCCACTACCATTACCATTGCCAATACCATTCCCATTCCCACTCCCGTTCCGATTCCCATTCCCATTACCATTACCATTACCGCTGCCATTACCATTAGAATTCCCATTCGCATTCCCATTCCCACTACCTTTACCATGTCCATTACCATTACCATTACCAGTGCCATTACCATTACCACTACCACTATCATTTCCATTCCCGTTCCCGTTCCCAATCCCACGTCCATTCCCATTACCATTACCATTACCACTGCCATTGCCATTACCATTACCATTACCTTTACCTCTATCTTTACCTTTACCCTTACCATTACCATTGCCATGGCCATTACCATTGCCATTGCCATTGTCATTGCCATTGCCATTACCATTACCGCTGCCATTGTCATTGTCATTGCCTCGCTACCCCGTTACCACTATCATGACCGTAACCAATACCAGTACGTACCAATATCTACCACTGCCATTAGCATCACCATTACCATTACCATTACCATTGCCATTGCCATTGCCATTGCCATTCGAGGATTTCAGTAGGAATCATTCAGTGGAGGATTTCAGTAGGAATCCACATGTGGAGGATTTCAGTAGGAATCATTCAGTGGAGGGTTTCGATAGGAACCCTTCTGTCGAGGATTTCACCGTGAATGCTTCTTGTGGGGGCGTTCAATAGGAATCCTTCTAGGGGGGAGGGCAGATGTGGCCACGTCGCATTGCTTTTTTTCTCTCCTGGCGCCCTCCCCAGACAAAAAAGTGTTTGTTTTGGTTGTTTTTTTTCCTGGGGGGGGGGACGCCAGGAGAAAAAAAAGGCAGCGAGGTAGGAGGGGGAGAGGGAGGAGGAGGAGGAGGCGAGGAGGAGGAGGAGGACGACACAGAGGAGAGTTTGCACAGAAACAGTCGCGAACTCAGCGCGAAAGCCTCGCGCGCGCGCTTTGGAACCACAGGGACTCCACAATCCCCCGTTCTCGAGGAGGAGGAGGCGGAAAGGTGGAGGAGGGGGAGGGGGAGGGGGAGGGGGAGGAGGAGGGGGAGGAGGAGGAGGAAGGGAGGAGGAGGAGGAGAGGGAGGAGGAGAGGAGGAGGGGAGTGGAGGAGGAGGGAGGAGAGGAGGTGGAGGAGGAGGAGGAGCAGGACGGGCCGCCTAAGCCCTTCGGAGAAACCCTCCACTCCTCCCTCCCTCCCCACCTCCCTTCTCTTGCCTTCCTGCCTCGCACTTGCCTCGTCCCCCGCCCCCCTGCCGCCGTACCTCCCGCCTCCGTGCCTCCCGTCCCCCTCCTGCCTTCCCCCGCCCTCCTGATACGCTGCGCCCGCCATCTCTCACGCATGCGACGCGCTGCTTTTGTTGCCTGGGAGGAGGAGGAGGAGGAGGAGGAGGAGGAAGAGGAGGAGGAGCCTCGCTGCCACCGTGAGCTCGGGCGCCCTGGCCCGGGGTGGCTGCCAAGGGGAGTGTGGCCCGTTCCTTCTTCTTCTTCTGCGTGGCCGAGGCTTCGCCTTGGCTCTCCAGGGGCGTGGCCCCTAGTGGGGTTGCAGTCGGGGTTGATTTTAGAGGACACGCGGGAGGACACAAGACCCTTCCGAGGGCCACATTGCCAGATGAGTGTGAGAAGGCATGTGTCGCGAAGCTCAGGACATAATGGTACCCTCGATTTGGCAGAGTCGACCTACTAATCAGTCTCGACTATAGTCCTGGTTGCTCCCTGAAGACGTTCCTCGTCGCCAAATCAATCTCTGATGGTCCCATGAAGGAGACGCGCCAGAATTTCGGGAATCTTCTGACCGGGTCAGTCCAGACCCGGAGCAATCAGGCCTTGCAGAATCCTGAAATTAAGATCCTGCGCCCAAGCCCGGGTCAACGCGAAGGATCCTGCAAAATCCTGCATGATCATGCGCCCGAGCCCGGGTCCTGCAAGATCGGGCGCTCCAGCTGACCCCCGTTTGCTGTGGACCCCCGTCGCA
>CAUYUJ010002464.1:36610-89517 GCA_963575745.1 Prorocentrum cordatum
GTCCGCGTCCACGGCTGCGCTCCCGTCTCGGGGAGACGTGAGACTCAGGTTCGGGGGACGCGGGTTGGCCTGACGAGGCCATCATTAGGTCGGGCCTGTCCCCCTACAAGCCGATTTTGGGCGCAAGAATTTTGTTAAGAAGTAAAACAATTCACAAAAATATTGAAAACAAATCAAGAAAGCGTCCCCTGACTATTCTTTACCAAATTTGAATATTTCCCCTTTAGAGGGACAGGCCCGACTTAAGGCTATCATGAAAATGGCGGGACCAAATCCGAAATTTGACGCGAACTCTCGCTGCAAACGTCCCACGAAGACTGGACCGTCAAAATCCAAGACGCGCCTCGGCAAGAAGCGTCAGCAAAACCGAGTTCCGGCTTCCGTACACGATTCCCTCGGCGGCGCCCGCGACGAGCCCCCGGCGCGCGTGATTAAAAAAACAGTTTCGTGCCCCACAGCGTGTATTCATCAGATTGGGGAAAGGAGGGGGCATCATTGATTAACCACAAGCTGGCATTTGTAAGTATCCTCCTCCTACGGCTTCTCCTGCTACTGCTCATTCCCCTCGTCCATCCTCACGCTCCTGCTTCACCCACTTCCGCATTTTATTGCCTGCGTACCATTGCTCCATTGCTCCTCCGCCTCCTCCACCTCCACCTCCTGCTCCTCCTCCTCCTCCTCCTGCTCCTCCTCCTCCTCCTCCTCATCCTCCCGCGCCGCCCACCGGCCACTGGGCGACGCGGACGACGGCGACGACGACGGCGACGACGACGGCGACGACGACGGCGACGACGACGGCGACGACGACGGCTGCCGCGACCGCAGCGGCGGCGGCGGCGGCGCTCGTGGCGGTGGCGGCAGCCGCGGTGGCGGCGGCCGCGGCGGCGGCGAGGCCGTTTCCAGCCGCGGCTCCGCGCGGGCAGCGCCCGGCATGCGCGGATCTGCGGACTCGCGCCGCCAGCGGGCGCGGCGTCGGGCGTGCCCGGCCAGACCCCCCCAAATGTAGGTGGACCCCCGTAGGCGCAGGAGAGGAGGGGAGGAGTTTGTTTGAGATCCCACGTCCTCCTCCTCCTCCTCCTCCTCCACCTCCTCCATCTCCTCTACCTCCTCCTCCTCCTCCACCTCCTCATCCTCCACCTCCTTCTCCTCCTCCTCCACCACCACGTTTTCTGGGGAACACGGGGAGGTGGAGGATGGGTGGAGGGCAGCGGAGGTAAGGGAGGAGGGGGATGGGAAGAGAGAAGGGGGGGAGGACGAGGAAGAACAGCAGTGGGGGAAGCAGGGAGGAAGAGCAGGATGAGAAACCTGTTGCCGCGCAGCCATCAGCCATCGACCACAGGGGAAGGAAGAAGATACGCCCGCACCGCTCAATCCCTCTGCGAGTCCTCTTCCACCTTGGCGTCCTCGGCCGCCTGCGCCAACGACGGCCAACCACGACGTCGTCGTCGTCGTCATCGCCGAACGAGGAAGGAGGAAAAAGGACGACGAGGTGGAGGATGAACGAGGAGGACGGAGGCGGGCGACGGAGGAGGACGGAGGAACACGAGGAGGAAGGAAGAGTGTGACGGAGTAGCAGGTTCTAGGCGGAGCGATGTGGAGCGCAAGGGATGGAGTCGGGGAGTGTGCCGCACAGCATTCGTGGTGGAGGGGGGAGGAAGGAAGAGGGAAGAGGAGTACGGCAAGGACGACGGAGTTCCCAGGCGGAGGGAAGGGAAAGACAGAGGAATAATCCACCGTCTCCTCCTCCGCAATCCATCGGGGTGGATCGGAATTATTAGCCGACATATTTCGGCAATCTCTCACGACTTCGGGCAGCCTTCCACTGGTCATCGGATATGTTCGGTGGTACCCTGAGGCTTGAGGATGCCCAGGGGGGGCAGAAATCTGCTCTCACCGACCCAGGCGAAGCATGAGCCAATGCGGCGGTGGATGGAGGCGGGTAGTTGGCGTTCTCCCAGACTGGGTCGCGCAAGAAGTCAGCCCTGCACTCAGGGGCTGTAGGCAAGGCCCTTGAGAGCTCGCCGGGTGGGAGACGGGGAGGGGGGAGATGGGGGAACAGTGGGAGAGGTATGCTGCTGCTGCTGCTGCTGCTGATGATGATGATGATGATGATGGTGATGATGATGATGATAATGATGATGATGATGATGTTGTTTATGGTGACGATTTTGATAATGATGGCGATGCTGACAATGATGGCGATGATGATGGTGACGATGATGATGGTGATGCTGATGATGATGACGATGACGATGACGATGATGATGATGATAATGATGATGATGAGGATGATGATGATGATGATGATGGTGATGATGATGATGATGATAATGCTGATGGTGACGATGATGTTGATGATGATGCCCATGCCGATGCCGATGCTGATGTTGTTGATGCTGTTGATGCTGCTGATGCTGCTGATGCTGGATGAGGAAGCATTTTCCTCTCCCCCACCTCCTCCTCCTCCTCCTCCTCCTCCTCCTCTCCTCCCCTCCTCCTTGTCCAATCCCATTTCCCTCCTCCTCCTCCTCCTCCTCCTCCTCGCCCTCCTCCTCCTCCTCCTCCTCCTCCTCTTCCTCCTCCTCCTCCTCCTCCTCCTCCCCTCCCCCCCTCGCTTCCGTCCTCCTGCCCCTCCTCCCCCCGATGCCGCCGCCGCTCCTGCACCTCTCCTCTCCCTCCTGCCGGCGGCGAGCAGGCGGGGGCAGTGGGGCAGCGCCGCCGCGCGGAGGAGGGCTCGGGGCGAGCGGAGAGGGTCGGCAGCATGCAGAGGGCGTCTATACACCACCACCGTGGCAAACCAGGGCCATCCTGGCCCTGGCATGGTGTATACGCCCTCCTGGCCAAGGCCAGGAAGGTCTGTACACCATCCTGGGGAGAATTGGGGAACAAACAATGATATAACCATAAAGCTCAGAGGTCCGCCGGCATTTCTCGGATCGGCGTTGGGCTCCCCTCCCTGGCGCGCGAAGCGCGCCAGGGGCGGCGCCAGAGGCGCCGCCAGGGGTCTCCAGCGCGGATCCGAGAAAACCGTCCGGACCTCAAGGTTTTTATGGTTATGTCATTGTTCGCTCCCCTAGGGGAGGAGCTCGGGGCGAGCGGAGAGGGTCGGCAGAGGCCTCCCAGACGGGGTCGGAGCAGATGGGGTCGGAGGGTCGCGCCGCATCGCCGATGCATCGCCGATGCATCGGCGATGCACCGGCGATGCAGCGGGGGCTTCGGTCGAACATCGGCGACGCCGGCGTGGAGAAAATTGGGCCCCACATCGAACCGCATCGCTGATGCATCGCCGATGCATCAGCGATGCATCGGCGATGCGGAGGAGGGAGGCAGTGGGAGGAGGACCGGCGAGGAGCGGGTTGGGGGGAAGGGTTCCATTCGGCCCGTATCGTAAGGATGCGCGATCATTTGGCGGCGATTTTGCTCTGACAAAGACCAGCCGCACGCGTACCAGCCTGCTTAAAAATATTGAGGCCAACGACGGAGACGCTATTCGACCCAGCTCCTCGCAGCGCGGGAGAGGTCGTCGTCGTCGTCCGAGTCGCTGGCAATGGGGAGGCCAGAAAGGTCCCCCCACAAGGCCGAAACAGCCTGGGACACAGGAGGAGAGAGATGCTCCTGCCCCGACCACCCCACCCCACGTCCGACACACTCCCAACCCCAGAGGTCACAGGGAGCGAGGGAAGCGGCGGCATGCTAGCCGTCTCCTCGAGCCATCTCTTCCGCAGCAAAATTGGAGGACCTAGAAACAAACTCGATTTGTTAGGGTGGCAATCCTTCAGCAGGTTCTGAAGGCGGTAGGAACGAGAGTCCCTCACTTGTGTGCCTAGCCTGCGCTGTCTCGGCAGGCATTCTACAGAGAGACCCTGGCTGCGTTTTTCAGAGTACGCCCCGCACACAGAACAAAACAAAACTGGCCCCGCCCGATGTAGCGAGTGCATGCCAGCCCTGTCTTGGCACTTAAGCTTGCGCAGAGTAAGTCGGGCCGTCGCCGACCGCAGACACACGCGCACACCATGCAGCGGAAACGTCGGCCACAAAATGTGACCGCAGGATCAAAACGAGAGCGCGGCCTAGGCGGGCCGAATCCCCCCTCGATGGTTCCGATGACCCTGCCTAGAGCCTGGGCCTGCGCGCCCAGCGGGGCGACATCGCCTATCCTCGCCGCGACGCGCGTGCAAAACTGGGCGACCATCTTGACAGCACCACGCGGGGCACGGTGCGCATCGCGCAGCATCTTCGCATCTTGGTGCATTGCAGCTCCCCGCTTGGCAGACGCGTCGGCCTGAGCGTTGCCGAATCGCTGCCAAGCCGTGATAGCGCCATCCGCGACGGCGGAAGCAGGCGAGTGAGCTTTGACGTGAGCCACCTCCACCGCCTCCACCCCACGGTCCGACACCAACCTCCAAACCTCCCTCCATAAATAAGCCATGGTGTCGCCAGCGTCCGTGCCAGCTCCTGACCCCTGACGCCACACATCTACAAGAGGCTTGCAGTCAGTAAAACAATTCAGCTGAGCTCCCATGTAGCGGAGGGCCATGAGGAAGCTGAAAAGCCCCGCTGCGGGCACAGTCTGAAACAACATAGGTAGCGGTCCATGCATCCTCGCAACCTCCTTCCACTGGGAGTCGAGTGAGCACAGCCCCCAACCACATCTCCTAAGGCGACAAAATTGCCCATGCACACCCAAGCCATCTCCAAACACATGCACGTCGAGCAGCAAATCAGGCGACCGCAGGGCCCACACAACTCGCTCCTCGAGACAAGGGCTCGGGAACAGCCAGGACGGATCAAGGACGAGAAAACGGGTCCAAAGCAGCGAGCGGTCGGCAGTCGTCTTCGCCAACTCAAGCATCTGACTGGCCAACTCGAATCCTGCCTTGAAATCCCGACGGTACTCGGAGTGCACAGGGCAATCATAGAAACGGTGCCAGGTGGAGCCGACGCTCTTACACGCAAGGCACTCAGGATCAATCGCTCCACCAGCTTCATATAGCCTCTCTTGAGACCAAAAACCTCCCGCAAAAAGGCGCTTGAGGAGCCCTTGATGCTCGGGGGTCCAATCGGGGCCTTTAAGCGAGGCGGGAAGGAGGAGGGACCTCAGAGGCTCGAGGAGAGGAGGATGGGGGCACAGCGAGGCCCATGACGAATGCTTCGCCAGAACCTGCTGCCACATCCAACGCTCGGTAGCTTCGCCAGCCAACCTACCCGCATCCCGCGGCGACATTTTCTCGATACACACGGGACCGCGGTGGGTCAGCCAGCGGAACGGGTCCAACAATTTCCAACCTAAACGCATCATCGTGCCCACAAGGGCCGATGCAGGCCCACGAATGTCGGACCAAACCTTATTCTCGGGGAGCGCCGACAGACGAGCCCAAGCCCCGCTCAGAAGACGTGCCATGTCAGATCCCGCCGCCCATCCATCCCACAGCGCACGCATCCAGTAGAGTATCGGCCCACGATTGCACTCGTAGGCTGGGTCGATCTGGCGGCCAGCGATCATGAGATCAAGAGACAAGGATCTGCCAGTGCGCCTGTGCACGAAGCCAGCTCGTGCAAGCTGCCGAGCCCGCAACAGATGAGTGTGACTGATCCCGTGCACACCGACACCCCACAGCATACCAGGTTTGAGGCCCGTCTGGACCAGTTTGATAGCTTTGCCCCCAGCTTTTGCCGGCCGCTTGCACCGAGGGACCCTGGAAGACGTCTTGCCCAACCGCTTAGCACGAACAGCGTGCAGGACACGTTGGCCACCCCCGAAACCTAACCCCAAGTTACGTACCGATCTGGCCAGGAACTTTGCCGAATATGGGTCGACTTTGCGAACGATGCTCCGAAGGTTCTGACCGACGACCGCCTGGTGCTTCTTGGGGAGCGATATGTTGAGCCTTATCTGGAGCAGCTCAGAGGTGAGGAGGTTCTCAGCACCCTTGAGATCATGAGCCACTTCCCAAGCGTCCCCTACCCTTTGGAGCTGCAAGTCATCGACCACAATCGCGAGATCGACGGAAGCATAACGCTGAACAACGGCATCAGCAGGGGAGAGGGGCACGAGTCGCAGGAGCGAAGTAGCACAACTGCAACCTGCGACAATTGTCCGATTGGTCGAGACCACCTCTGTCGCAAACATGTCGAATAAGACCATCCTGTCCAGGCTGTAAGTGTCCAGGAGGAACCGTAGCGTTTTCCCAGAGAGCTAGTGTCTACGGGCGGCAGCGGCGAGCACATGATGAGGCACGTGTTCATATGCTTTGACCAAGTCTAGCAGCCTAGACCCTGCCGCCTTACCCTGGCCCCGAGCCAACTCCGCCTTGAAACTCTGCTTCCAAACGCAAATATCACATGAAGCCCCAGAGTCTCCAAACCAAAAACTCCGAGGGTGATCGATCTCCCAGGGGCCAGCAACTTTCCAGCGGGCCCATCTGGACCACATCCTGAGAGGAGACGGGGAGATACCAATAGGCCGATCCCCATCCGTCTGGCGGCGGCTTGGGCAGGAGAGCGATGAGCAGCAATGCCCAACACCTGGGCACGTGGAACAGGCGCTGCATCTGCTCCCAGATGCACAAGAAAACCGCAACGGCGCCTTCGCCGAGAAAAGACTAGCGCCGAGGATGAAGGCCACATACCCCCACAGCCGTGTGCGTAATGTACGACCGAATCAGGGCTGCAAGCTCCTCGCGCGTCGGTGGCTCAAGCTCGGGTTCATCTTCGCACCAGCTGAAATCAGGATCAGGAAATACTTGTCCTACTCCCCAGTGTTCATGCCAACTTTGAGCTCGTGCTTCGGCTTCTTCCAAGACACCCAGAGGGGCACCAGTTGGCCCTGAGAACTGCGAGAGCCCACACGTGGCCCACTTGGGAACCTCTTTGGTGTCCTGTGTCCCAGACGAGCCCCGCCAGTGAGAGCCGCAGCCACTCAGTTTCTCCAAGCCCTGGCCATCTCCGAGGCCGCATGGTGCTCATGTTCTTGGGCCCACTTGTGGACCTGCCAAATCAACTCGTTGAGCTCCGAGGTCGCAGCCAGGTTTGACTGCCAAAATCCTAAGCCTCCAGGACTCACAGTGCTTGCAGTCAGTGAACGGGGACGCATAGTTCACCAACTTCCTGAGCAGCAGCCCAGCTTGCTGTATACCCCCCAAAGGTAGGCCGTGGCCCATGCCAGAGGTACAAAATGTCCTGGAGCCGCCTCTCAAAAACCCGCCACATCCGACCTTCGCCGATGGCCCGAGGGTGGGTGGGCGCGGGCGGGCCTAGGAGGGGGGCCTGGACCACCCTGGGGGGCTTCCTCGTCCTCGATAACGCGGATCGTCTTCCACCTGGAGAACACAAGTTAAAATAAGTTCTGCCCTCTGAACCCACTGGGAGGTGACAGTATCCAACATATCCTTTGAACACTTGCCGTTCTTGAGAACCTCCAAGGGATCATCCCACTCCAATGGCCTAGGGTCGCGCCCAATCGGACGAAATAACGGGAACGCCGATGGTTTCTTCAGCCTGGGTGCCGTCACCTGCCTGGGGCTGCCACTGGTTGTCAACACAACTGGGCGGTGCGGCCTCGTGCAAGTCGACCATGTCGCCACGCAGCAACGGTCAACGAAAGGCTTGAGCACATTCGATACAACAAAAGTCGATAGAATATCGAGATGTTCCAAGCTGGCACGTCCACTGAGCATCATCGAAAACCACGTCAGCCTGGAGGTCCCCTAGCCACCCAGACTCACTAAGCTGCTCACCAGGGAACTGAACATCTCCTCCCAGTATGAAGGGCATCCCGTACGCACGAAGAACTCCCCAGATGTTGTGGAGGAGGGTGAGGTTCTGACCGCTGCAGCCGATCCCCGTGTGTAAATAGACCGAACCGACGACGACTCCGCCCGTGCAGAGACCGCTCCAGAGACCTAACCGAAACCGATGATCAGGAGGTAACGCGATGCCAGGTGGGAGAGCGTCGAGGCCTTTGAGGCCCCAGAGCTTCGGTGTAGCCATGCCCACTCCTCCAGACGTGCCAGACTCTGAACGACCCGACGGCGCCGCTGGGGATAGCAAAGAGTCCAGCCCTGCCTTCTGCAGAGCATGCTGGACGTCTACCGGCTGAAACTCAGCATGGCGATGCTCCTGGAACAAAACCAAATCGGACTCCACGGCGCCAATCAGCTCTAGGAGAGGCCTGCGGGAGACCCTGGGGCCCTTGTCGCGCTCCACTCCCCACGAAGTACTATTAGACGAACAGATCATCCAGACCTCAGGTCGCCCATGACGAACAGGCTTGGTTGAAGGAGAGCCCTCCGCTGGAGGTGCCGATGGGGAGAAAGAGCACGCATGGGGATGGGAAAAAGGCTGGCGAGCACGAGTCTCCAGTCCCCCTCGCAAGGCCCCAGCTTCGCCACAAATCTGGGGACCTTGCTTCCCCGCGACCTCCACCGAAACGGTCGCGGTCCTGGCGGACCTGCCTCTCGCGCCCGCCAAGACCTCAGGTGCACATGAAAATGGACCAGACGCCGAAGGAGAACTCGAGAGAGAACCCAGCGCCATTTCGGACACCTTGCCGAGCATGTTACCCCCCTTGTGGTCCATCACCAGCAGCTGCGGAAACATCAGCACGAGGGCCTTGGCCAGCCCCAGCACCAGAAACATGATGACCATCAGGTGCAGCCGCCGCCGCAGGCGCTGGGGGGTCACGCCTGGGCCGCTCGGCGAGGGCCGCGGGGTTCTCCAGGAACTCAAGCATCGTCTTGAAGAGGCCCTCGTACTGCCCAGCTTTGCTACCCTGCATGAGCTCATGGAGCTGCTGCTTGCAATCCTCGGCAACCCTGGAATCGATAGCCGATGTCGAGGTAGCCCCAGCATCACTAGCATCGCCACCAGCAGCCGCCCGCTGGGCCGCTGCCTCGGCCGCCTGCCGCTGGCGCGCTTCCTCCTCCTGCTGGAATTGGAGCCCCGCCGCGGATGGGTCGCCCAGGAGGTCGACCACCGACTGGAACTGGTCCGCCTTTGCCGGCTTGAAACCTGCAGGGAGATAGCCAAACAATGACTCGACCAAGCCCGTGGTTGCCGACTTCCCATCAGCATCCGCAGGGTGAAGGACGGCGCGGCGATGAAGCCGCTGCAACTCCTCCTCCTGACGTTTGACAGACCCCGCCAACTTCTGCTGAGACCCTAGGGGCACTCCGCCAAGTCCTGCTCGAGCTCAGCCTGCTTCTGCTTGATCGAAACCTCCGTGGACTGCGCTGCCTGAAGCTGGCCCTGGTAGTGGCCCTGATGCGACCGCACTCGCATCCAAGGCGTCTGGACCCGGTTGTCATCAGGTGCGGCGGACGCGATAGGGATCTGGGCCTCGGCTGCCACAACCAGCGGGCGTTCGGGCCCAAGGCCTGCCAGCTTGAGCTGCTCGATGGCGGCCGACAGATACTCCTGCTTGGCAGCCCTGTTGTCAACATCTATGCCTTTGGCACGAGCGGCTGCGCCACCTTTGCCATGCCAAGGGCCAGGCTTAGCAAGTGCATCTCCGCCTGGGGACGCAGCAGCGTCGTGATCGGGCACGGAGCCACCTTTGCGGCCTCGGCCACTCTTGCCCACCAGCTGCCATGCATCCTGTGATTGCTGATCGCCCGTTCTTCTCCAGGGTCTCGGGGGCCCTTGGACAGCGCCGCGAACAACAATATCGCGAATCCACTTCTCACAGCGAAAACACCTGCCCCACTCCACCAGGTTATACTGGTAGCCGCGCGAGTTCTTGTCATAGCACGTCTTGTAACCACTCTGCGAATGCGGGCGGTCACGCGCCTGACGAGGAGGCCCCTTGGGCGGATCTGGGGCCATCGCACGCGCGCGCGACGCGCCGAAATGAACTCTCGTCTGGCCAGGCAAACGAGGGGCACTGTGGGGGCCGCTGCCCCCCCTTGCCAGCGAGGCCAGGTCCTGGGCCGAGGCTACGGACCTGGAGCCAAAATGGCTACGGACCATTTGTCATTCGGCGGCGGGCGAGGGGGGAAACAAAAAGGAGAAGGCCTTCTCAGAAGGCGGCGCAACTTCTCAAAGTGCCCTGGTCTTCTGAGAAGTGCTCTGCGTCTTCGGGGAAAACTTAGAGCACTTCTCAGAAGGCTGGGGGGCTTCCGAACCTTCTGAGTGGACCTTCTCCTTCTCATTTCCCCCAATCGCTTGCCGCCGATACTATAATGATTCCTCTGCGCGGGTAGCTGCTTCGGCTCAAAAACGGTCCGCCACATGTAACGTATATGCAGTAATTTCCGAATGCTTTCTCCAGCCGGGTTGAGACGGCCCAGCGTTCGATTCTCGATCATCGCGACCTCGGTACTTGAACCAAGTTTCGTAGCACTGATTGCGAGCTCAAGGTCGTGGCAATCAAGCATGTTGAGCACGCCCGACAGCAATCGCTGAAATACGGCACAATCACAGGGTGGTCTCGAGTGCACAGCGTGTTGCCGCTGGACGGAGCAAGTGAAGCTTTGCCAGCGGACGCTGGTAGTTGGGATCTATAGCTGGGTAATGTACGAAGGCTCGTCGACTTAGACACCAGTCGCTTTGCAAGTTTGGAGGAGCTTGCGTTTCGAGCGTCCAAAAGCAGCTTGTGGATTGCAAACATGATTTTTCGTTCTCAGATACTCACAGAGTTGCCCACAAGAGCATCAAGGATCCTGATCCTGAGCGTGACGAGTTGCATGGTATCCTGGGAACTGCGGCCCTGATACATCCTGAAGATACGGTTGATCGCCGCAAAGTTGAGAACATATCATGCCAAGTGGCGACCCAGTGCAGCCAGCAAAGATTCGATCTGAAGGGCTTGTGAGCGGATTCGCTCCAGAGCTGAGGTCGAGCAGTTGGCCTCACTCACTGTTGGGGAAGTTCTTGCTGCCCTGTCCCGCATGTGACCTCGCGCTGGTCTCGGTAGTGGTCGATTGTCTCCTGCTGATGTTCAGCGCCTTCCAGACAAAGGCATCCAAGCTCCGTGTGATCGTTTCGTGCCCATCGGAGAAGAGTTATCAGGGACCTGGCAAATTCTTTTGCGTTGTGGGCAAAAACACTGGGGCTGAAAACGGGTGGTGATCAAGTCATTGGATTGATTGTCATGCTCGTTCAAGTTTGGTCCATGGCGCGTGAGACATACCTGGAAGAATGGATGGCCGATCAAGCGGGATCCGACCATTGGGGCGCGGCCATCGCAAGAAACGGCGCCTTGCAAGATGAACTTCGTCCGTGCTCTGGAGGACGAAATACATGCGCCTTCAGATCCCTCACGGCCACGCCCTCTGGGGCATCGCCTCTTTTTACGATTCTATCGAATTCGACCCCCTCGCCGAATGCGATTTGGCTAAAGGATTTCCTCAACTTAATCTTGTCTGGGACTTCTTTTACGCTGGGCTCCGCGGACGCTGGAGCAATGGAGCTCATTATCGGAACCCTTCGAGGTAATGTGCTCATTGGGGCAGGACCTGAGGAACGGCACTCGCTTCGGCAAATGCATCGCTGCAGGCTTGCGCCGTCGCCTTTGAATTCTCTGCGGCAGCGCATTTGGATTGACGGCTTGTCTCAGCGAGTGGCTGGCTTCAGGCAGCATGTTGGATCAACCTTGATTCGTGGTGGCATTACCAATGCCAAAGAGCTCAAGCGTTTGCATCTGGGGTTGGCGGACAATGACAGGAGTGTTATCACGCGGCCTCATCGTGCTGATGCTGCGGCAGCGGTGGTGCGTGCCTTGCGACGACAAGGCATTCACCTACGCGCGGCAATTCAGGGGCGGCGTACCTCGGCGTCAACCTCAGCAGTGGCTAGAGGAATAGGCGCGCCACATTACGCCAATGCTCTTTGAAGTCAGGGAGGGCAGTCTCATTCTCGACTCAGGCGCTTTGCGCAGGCTGCTCGCCGCTGGCAGGCCTCGGCCAAGCTCCAGCAAGCGTGGCCACAGGCGGCAGCAGCCTACTGGCATAACTACAAGGTCAATTTGGGTCGGCGATATTGGCTCAACGTCGGCGCTTCGGTGCTGCAGCAGGTTCGGCCAAAAATTGTCGCTGCGTGTTCGCATTATTGTCACTACGACTGCCAGGTTGCGACCCTAGTTGTCTACTACCTTGGCAGTGTTTCACATTGGCTTGCGATGTGGTTGTCCGCAATTGCTCTCCGGTAGTCCATCGAGCTTGCCTGGCCCAAAGCAGTGGCACTCTTCGCTCTCTTCCCGTGGGACAGAGGATCAGGCACGTTCGCGGACACAAGACTACGGTGATTCTCTACTTGCTTGAAGCTGGTTTGTCGCCCGACTCACCTACAGACTAGGATGTGCCGAATGGTTCCTTGCACGCGTGATTGGCTGTTCCACAGCAGGTGATTTCGAGGCGCTAGATCAGGCAACCCCACTCTAGGACGAGCTGCAGCGGACATACGAAGTCAAGCAATGGAAGGCCGCGGCCAATGTGGCACTGCGGGGCTGGCCTGGAAAACGGGGCCAACATGCCGTCTCTACGTCTTATAGTTTCAGATCTCTTGCAAGCTCGCGAGGGCCAACAGTTTTCCGAGTTGTTGGTGGCCCTGGCTACTGGAGGCTTCTGGCCGAAAGTTCGGCCTCGTGAAGATGGCCTTGGAAATCATGACATATGCGAGCGGTGCGGGCCAGTCTGACGCGGTTTGTGCACGGCTGTTGGACGTGCGTAAACATACGGCGCCCCGTGCATATACTGAAATCGAACGACCTCCTCCCGCAGGCAGCTGCTGAATCTGAGACCTCCCCCTGTGGTTGGACGCTTGGTTTAATCAATCGTGCTCCAATACCCCACTTGCAAGCCAGCCCACGCATGAACGCATGCAAGGGCAAAGAAAGGGATCTGAAGAGAGCTGAGTACGCCGAAACGAGCGGCTGGGGTGGGCCTCGACGAACTCCCGCCCCCGGCAGCACTCTCTGGCGTAGCTTGCGCAGCTGTCCGAGCTTCGGACCCCCCCTCCCTCCTCCGCCTGCGGTCGAGCCGATTTCTCGAGGCCGCCCGGCAGAGCGGCTCCTGGGCGTCTGGGCGTCTGGGCCATGGACGGCGCCGCGGCCTCATGCTGTGATTTTGGGGGCGCCTCCGGAGGACAGGGCACCCCCGACCCCCGACCTGGGCGCGCCGGTTTGGTCATGGCTGAGCTCTCTGGCTTCGGCCCCCTCGCTTGAAGTCCTCCTCGTGGGACCTCCTGCGGGGCCTGCACAGAGCGTGCCTCGGGGCGAGTTGCGCGCCCTCGACTGGCCCCTCAGCTCTAGCGCGAGGGTTCTTGCCGGCGACGAGGTCGCGCGAGGGCGGCATGTTGAGCCTCTCAGAAGTCACCGAGGGCCCAGCCAGGCACTCGGAGGGAGATCGGCCAGCTGCTGGTCTCCCAGGGGCGAGCCCCCACGCGCATGGCTGCGATGCAGGTCCCCATCTATAGAGAGCAGGAAATCCACCCCGATAATAAGCACCCCGACAAGCGAAGGCGTTTGGTAAACGCACCCATGAAAGGAATCGAACAGGGCAGGGCTGTTTAGTGAACGCCCAGGGCTATTTAACCTCATGCCCGTGAGAATAAACACTAGGGGATAATCAAGTTCGGGGTTCAGGGAGAGATAATAAAAGTAGCCCAGCAGACCTCAGCATAATCTCGAAGTAAGAGATGATCAAGAAGAGACCAAGCCGAGCACGTTTTGAGACATCCTTGTCGACAAATCCCTTGTTTCGCTTGAGACATCCGCAAACTATTGCTTATTTCGCTTGAACGGAACGGAACGGAACGGTCGCTGAAAACGAGCTGCGCGCGCGCGGCTACGTGCCCTCACGGGCTCAGCGTAATTGGTCAGCCCATCGCGTCAGAGGGCGCCCGCGGGCTCTCCGCCCGCCAGGTGTCCAGTCGTGGACTCGCCGGGCCCGCCGGTCGTAGCTCATGCCATTGAGTCTTTCGCTCCAGCCCTGCAGCCGGGATCGGCGCTCCTCCGCCCAGCAGGGTACGTGGTGTTCCTCCATCCAGTGGCGCGCCTCCGTCGTCACACGCTGTACCCAATCTACCCATGTCTCCACGTCCCCGTCCTGCTTGTACACTCGCCCCCGCCCCAACATAGCCCGGACCATTTTGAGCTGTGTCCCTCAGTTTTGAATCTCGTCCCGCTGTCATTACCCAGCTGCCGCAACCATGCAGCGCTGTCGGGGTGACCACGGAATGGAAAAGCTTCATCCGAAGACCAATCGGCACTGCTTTGTCAGTCAGCTCGTGCCTGAAGGTGCCGAACTTAGCCCGCGCCCTCTTCAGTCGGCGCGTCAGCTCAGCGTCGTGGGCGGCCAGAAACGTAAGCGCCCTGCCTAAATACATATTGGTTTCCGTGGGCTCCATGACTTCGATATTCATCCCCTCTACCACCGCCAATCTGACTTTGCTGCCATAACTAATGTTGTTGTGCTGTATCTTCGTCTTGTCCGGGTGGAGCTCCAGCCCGACTGTCGCACTCTCTCGCTTCACGTCCGCAATAATTTGTTTGAGCTGTGGCAGGGAGCGGCCGACAAGCAAAATGTCATCTGCAAACCTCAAATTGGTTAAAACAGAATGTCCTGTGTAACCAAGCTGCACGCCGTACTTTCTGGCAGCCCATTGTGTTTTCACCTTGCGCATTACCTCCTCCAGCACACAGTTGAAAATAACCGGACTTATGGGATCGCCTTGTTTCGTCCCCTTTAAGATGTCGAAGTCGCGGCTCGTGACGTCGCAGTTGACGTGCGCCCGTTGCCCGCTATACCGTCTGGAGAGCACGCATACGTAGACAGACGGTACTCCGTGAGCCACCAAAGACCCCCAAATGCTCGAATGAGATATGGAATCAAAAGCCTTTTGAAAATCCAGCGTCGCAATCCACAGCGGCATGTTGTATTCATTACATTTTTCTGCTAATAGTGTGACTGCAAATAAATGGTCGTCACAGTTGAAGCCCGGTCTGAAACCAGCTTGGTCGACAGACTGCTCCGCAACAAGCTTGCCCTTGATCCTTCCGCACAATACTCTGCTGAAAAGCTTATACAATATTGGAATAATGCATATTGGTCTGTAATTCCCTGGAAGACGTTCGTCCCCTTTCTTGAAGAGGACTCTGATTGAGGATGCCTTCCAGTAGGCTGGCACGGTGGCCCCCGGGCCCAATACAGCCGTGAAAACGCCTGCTATCATCTGCATCAACAGCTCGCTCCCTTTGCACAAGAGTTCAGCCACCAAGCCGTTTTCATCTGCAGCCTTGCCCCCGCGCATCTTCTTCAGTTGGCGGCGCACTTCCTCCGGCGTGACAGCAGCGGCACGATCGCAAGTAGCATCACATCGAAATACGTCGCTTTTGCCATTGTAGAAAGATTCAAAAAATGCAGCAAACACTTCAGCTATATCTCGCGCTTGCGTCTGCTCTTTACCCCCGGCGTCTAGGACCGAAGACATGCAATACATCTTTCCGTTGTTACGTATACCTTGGATCCGCTGCAAATCTTCGAACTCTTTCAAAACTTGCGTTATCCTGGAACTCTTCCGCGCCCTGGCCATTGCACGGATCTCCTTGCGAATCAGCTTACTCGCATTCTTCACCTCGTTCTTGTTTCCGCTCTGTCTTGCTGACCGCCGTCGCGCAATCAAAGTATGGAGCTGTTTCCTTGCAGTCTCGCTTTCTAGAGCCTGGAACTGTTCCCTCTCATCGCAAGCCTCCGCAACATCAAGCAGTACATTTTCAATTTGACGGCATCTATCTTCGATCTCGGAACATGTCTGGCTGGGATTGCCGATCGCTGCTAGGGGCGCCAACTGCGCATCAAGCTGTTCGTGGTACTCCTCTTCGTCTCTCGGCCTCCATCTCCGGAAGTTTCGCCTATGAGACCGTCGTTTCTTGCTCATGTCCCCCTCTGGCTGGAAATCCCACTTCAAAGTGACCTTGAGAGCACGATGGTCCTGCCCAAGAATCACATCATCGCTCGCCGCCGCGTCCTTGATGAGATGCGTGCGCCGTGCATCCACCAAGCAGTAGTCCAGCTGCCGCTTGATGCCATCATTCTGGTACGTCCATTGGTCTTCGAAGCTCTTGTTTACCATCGTATTTGCGATAGTAAGTTGATGTGTGGTTGCCCATCCAGCTAACCAGTGTCCCCGGTCGTTTCGGCACCCCACTCCGTACTCTCCAACAATGTGCTCGTCATCTCCAGTGCTGCGCGTGCCAACTGTAGCGTTCCAGTCCCCAAATAATAAACGCATTATATTTTTTCCGCCGGGCCCCGCGTACCAATCGATCAAGATGCAAATAAATCGCCTCTACATCCTCGTCGTCGCATCCACAACGCGGCATGTACACGCAAATAAATCTGACATTTCTGTTGGAAATGCGAACGTCTAGTGCGCAGACTCTGTCGGAGACTGGGTGGAAAGCACGGAATCCCCGCGTCCACCGTTGATGTAGTAATATCCCTGTCCCGCTTTGTCCCCGCAGCCCGCCGGAACCACAAAACATATGACCATCCTCATTCCTCCATCTTTCTTGTCTCTTATCGCGCCACGTTTCAGTAAGTAGAACCACGTCCCATTCGACACACTGCAGCTCCATAAACAACTCCCCCTCCCGAAGCGTGGTTTGTAACGAATGTACGTTTTTGGTGTAGATAAGCATAAACAAAGGATCCATACCTGCATCTGTGCGCGGTCCCGTCGTAACATCTGTCCGTCGTAGCGCCTGTCCGTCGTAACGCCTGTCCGTCGTAACGCCTGTCCGTCTGAATCTCCATCAACAAAAGTTCCCGTCGTAACGCCTGTCCGGGTTGTCGGCGATGCGTCCTTGGGATTGGCAGCTGAGTAGTTCCTGGGAGGCTTAAGGGATCCTGCAGGGAAGTCTCCATCTACGCACGCATATGACCCCCTACCACCCCCGATAGACCGAGATGGCATTGAACTTGAAAGTAAAGCATCAGAGCGACATTCTCCAAACATCTGTTTTGCAACCGTTTTCCCAAGGTCTCCTGGCTTCTCCGGCTCTGAAGCCTGAGTGAAGGGTCCTGCTTTGCATGACCATGTAGGTGCTGAGCTCGTTATGGTACTGTTGGCAGTTTGGCTCTGCCAGCCTGTGCCGCCGTCGCGGCGTCACTCGCTCTCTTCGGCAGGTCCGGCGTTCACCTTCTCCCGCCACTTCCGCATGGACTCTTCCACCGCCGCTTCCACCGCTTTCCCGGTCTTAGTAGTACGCCAGTCTCCATGTTCATCGTACCACGCAATTTTCCTCTCCTTCCCCTCACCCTCTTTGACCACAACCATCCCCTTCGGCCATATGATTTTCACATCTTTGGTTTTGTGGTCGGGGTGTTTGGACACATGGTACTTTGTATAGCCCATCCGTTTTTCCCGGTACTTCTCCTCGGTGGTCAGGTTGTTCCGGAAGAACACCTCGCCGAACGCATCTTCGTCGTCGTTCAGCTTGTCCCGTACCTTCTTCCAGAAGCTTACCTTCGATTGGATGGAAGTGAACTCGATTACGCCGAACTTCGTGGAGCCCGTCGTGGTCAGCACAACTGCGCCCGACCTTTCGCCCACAATCTGGTTGAGCAAGTTTTTCAGATCCTCCACCACCTGCTCTGCCGAACCACTCCCATCGAAGCCAAAGGCAACAACCTGCTTATCCCGTATATGCTTCTCTGCATCTGCCTTTCCCCCTCCCTCCGTCCCATTACGCTGCCATGCACCGCTCCTGGGGAGGTCACTGTTGTTGTTGTTGATGTTGTCCTTAGCGTCTTGCACTTTGCTGTCGATCATCTGCTCGATTTGCTCTTTTGTTAAGTAAAGGTCCTCCAGGTCATTCCGAATTCCTTCCACCTGCATTTCCACATCCTCCATCTTCTCCTGAACCTCCTCCGCTGCCCTCCTTGCATCCTGAGCCTCGATCCTCGCCTGGTCAATCACGCCCTTTATGCTGGTCACCTCTTCCTTCAACGAGTCGAACTGTTTTGCCTGGATCTTGAGAAATTCCTTGAACCATGGTGGGGCTTCGCTGAGATACCCATCTTCCATGTTTGTATCCTCAAGCTGTTTCATGTCTTTCTCTCGGCGTCCTGTCTTTTTATCCGGTGTTGAGCCTGTCGCGGTTCCCCCGCGTTTCGCCATCTTCCCAACTATGCTGTGTACACTCCGGGCAGACAGAACAGAAGAGTTATAATCAGGTATGTGCGCACAACCGTCGCAACAGCCTCGGCCTTGAGCAGCTTATTTCGCTTGAGACACAGTCAAACTATTGCAGAAGAGGAGAAGAAGAGGACCAAGAAAGGAAAAATCCAAAGTTCCAAATCTATCAATTTTAATTTACAAGCGCTTTATGAAAAATTGTTGTTTTAAGTGCTCGTGTAGGGTAGCTCATGTGCCTCAATTTCCATGGATAATCAACCCCAGGGATAATCAAGTTCAGGCGAGCGTGGGGACAGGTGGAAATATAAAAGAAGAAGAGAAGAGTAGAAGCATAATAAGAAGAGAAGAAGAAGAGGAAAAGAAGAAGAAGAATAATAAGAGAAGAAGAAAGGACAAATTCAAAATTCCAAATCTATCAATATTAATTTACAAACGCTTTATGAACATCGATTTTTTGAAGTGCTCATGTCGGGTAGCTCATGTGCTTCAGTTTCCATGGGTAATCAACCCCAGGGATAAAACAGTTCAGGCGCGCGCGGGGATAGATACAAATATAAAATACGAATAATACAAAAAAACAAAAAAATAAAAAACTTGCTGGTTGAGCTTGAAACATCCTTGAGACATCCTTGAAACATTGCTCGTTTCGTTTGAGTCTGCCTCCCAAAATTATTGGTTTCGCTTGACACATCCTGAAAAAGTGTGATCGCTTCGCTTGATGTTGCTATATCAACATCGCTTGATGTTGCTATCTCAACATAGCGTTTCGAGGTGATAATGAAGTTCGGCCTCAGCGCTCGCCGCCCAATTTGAATTTTGTATAGGGCGACGATAATCAACTCTAAACACTGAAGGGGAGGGGGGGTCCCTTTATTATCATCGGCATGCGGTTAGTAAACGCGAATTGTCGGGGTCGGGGTGGTTTTTCCCACCCTTGACCACCACACTTGAGGTGGCCGGAGTTCTGCAGCAACGAGTGCCTCTTGGCCGGTGCTCGGCAGTGCGCGTGTTGGCTCCGTTGCCGGAGAGGCCGCCGCGGGCGCGCGGGTCTCACGGGACTGTCGTGTCAGATGGTGCAACAGCGGGAAGTCAGGCCCGTCTGGCTCGGAGGAGGTTGTCGCATGGCGGCTCAGGTTCCATCCGAGCATCTCGGCTCTCTTGCAATTAGAGTGCCCCTCCTCTTCTTCCTCCTCCTCCTCCTGTTTCTCCTCCTCCTCCTGTTCCTCCTCCTCCTCCTCCTCCTCCTCCTCCTCCTCCTCCTGGTATGCCCCCCCTCTTCTTCCTCCTCCTCCTCCTTCTCCTCCTCCTCCGACTCATCGAGCCTCGCGCTCCTCGAGCCTCGATCCTCCCAGAATTAGGGGAACGCAGAATGACATCAGCATCAAAACTCGGAGGGCCGCGCGGATTGCCCGGATCGGCGCTGGCACCTCCCTCCCTGGCGCGCGGAGCGCGCCAAGGACGGCGCCGGAGGCGCCGCCGGGGGGGTGCCAGCGCGGATCCGAGAAACCCGCGCGGACCTCCGAATTTTGTATGCTCATGTCAGCCTTCGCTCCCCTATAGAACCTCGATCCTCCTCGCCCCCCGGTCCTCGAGCTGCGGTTCCCGGTCGGCGGCGGCGACGGCCCCGCCCGCGAGCGCCCCGCCCCCCCCCCCCCGGCGCTGCGCTGCCCGCGCTGCGCCGCCTCGACGGAGTTCTCCATGATGTCGATGCCGTCGCACCGGGCCTGCGAGGGCGGCGGGAGGGCGCAAGACTCGGGTGCGGCAGGTCCGTGCCGTGCCGGCCTCGGTGTTGGACCGTTCAAAGTTGAGTGATCGGCCGTTTCGGAAACATCGGATCGTTCAACATCGACAGGTTCTGGGTCGATGGCAACGTTCAGCACTGAACGCCTGCGACGGGGTCGCCGCCAGTCGGCACGACGCGAACCTACCGTACGGCCGTATACGGGGGACTCGGGGTCGGCCTGACGAGGCCGTCATGGAGATGACGGGAGGGGCTCGTCCACCTCGGTCTCTCTCTCTCTCTCTCTCTCTCTCCTCTCCTTTTCGCCTCCCCCCCTCCAACGCCTCCGCTTCCTTCCTTCCTTCCTTCCTCCTGCACCTCCTCCTGTCGGGGAGACCCGAGTTCGGGGGACTCGGGTTAGGTCGGCCATGTCCCCCTACAGGCGGATTGCGGACGAAAACTCAAAAATGCTAGAAAAATAAGCAAAAATACAATACATCGTCCCCAGACCATATTTTGCCTGTCCTCCTGCAGAGGAACAGGCCCGATCGACTCGGGCTGGCCTGCCGAGGCCGTCAGGGAAAAATGGCGAGATTTGACGAGAAATCCCGCTGCGGAGATCCTACGAGAACTGGACCGTCGAAATCGAGGGCGGGCTCGTCAAAAAGCGTCGGCGAGCCCGAGTTCTGGAGTAGCCCCAAGACGATCCAAGAAGCCTCCTAGACGTCCCACCAGCTCTCCAAGAACACCCACACCAAGGCTCCATGAGGCTCCTCCTCTCCTCCTCCTCTTCCTCCTCCTCCTCCTCCCCCCCCCTCCTCCCTAATCCACCTCCTGCACCCCTTCCTCCTCCTCCTGCCACTCCTCCTCCTCCTCCCCCTGTACCCCCCCCCTCCATTTCATCTTCGTCGTCTTCAGGGTCGGCGGCACTGGTCGTAAGGCCGTCGCAATCAAGGGCGGGCTCGTCAAAAAGCGTCGGCGCACCCGAATTCTGGAGAACTCGAGTCTTACGTGTCCCCGAGAGAGGGCGGGGATGGACAGGGGGTCGTGAGCCAGCTCGCGCCAGCGCCAGCGCGTGCCGGCCCGCCGTTCGGGGCGATACCCGCCGGTCGGAAGACACGGGCAGAGACATGAAGTAGGAAGGCGTTAGAAATACAGTGGGACCTAGGCTCAGGTCGGGCATGTCCTCCTACAGGCGGATCTTCGACGACAAATAGAAATATTCAAAACTATTCACCATCAGTCGAAGATGGCCCCCGAGACGGCCCAAGAGTGCCTCGAGTGGCCCAAAGGTCGGCCGAAGACGCCCAAGATCGCCCCAAGACCGTCCAAGAAGCCTCCAAGACGTCCCAGGCCCCCTCCAAGAGCACCCCCAAGCAGGGCCCAAGAGGCCACACTCATTACTTTTCCATCGGGAACTTACATTTCTAGCATATACAACGTTTCGGCCTTCACGGCGTCACAGACAGCTTCGTCTTCAGGGTCGGCGGCACCGGCCGTGAGGCCTTCGCAATATTCAAAAATATTCAGAATCAGTCGAAAACAAATCCCCAAATGTCGTCCCCAGACTATCTTTTACTATTTGTTGAACATTCCCCCTGTAGAAGGGCATGTCCGACTTAAACCTAGGCCAGAATAACATCCCTCAAGAGCATGAGACCCTCCGCCGGCCAAAACAAACAGAACATGCAAGGGTGCCCTCCCAAGGGTGCACAAGAGTATCCAACAAGCACGAAGAACACTGGAGTACCCTCCCCCAACCGACCTCGACCCTATGCATCGGTCCGACTGTAGATTGGGCTTCCGCCCGCCCCCTGAAGAGGAAGGAAGAGGGGAAACCACTCGACTCTTGAAGCAGGAGGGCGCCTAGAAAGTATATTGGGGGTGTGGTGGTAGTTGTTGTTGAACTCTCCATTTTGAGAAGAAATATTGTTGATCGCCCCACCAATGCACATTGTGATTTGAATTAAATTGCCCCCTTGGGGCTCGCACCCTGTTTCTATCCGGGAAAATCTTCGTGCTCAAAGTGAACCCCTGGCCCCGGCCACAACAACAACAGCTCCCGCCTGATACTTCCTCACAACTTATGCAGGAATCGCGCTCACGCGTGGGATTTCCTCGCAATCTATTCAAACACCGCGCCCTCGACACTCAGGAATCACGCTTGTTGTTTTGGCTATTCTCGCCATATGTGTGGGAACCGCGCTATCGCTCGAGACTTCATCTGGTTCATGCAGAACGCACGCTTCAATAACCCGCCTTCTCAACCTGGCCGCCTGGGCCCGCCTTCCCGACCCGTCCGCTAGGGTCTGCCCGCCCGGCTCTACCACGTGCTTTATGCTCTTGGCCCGGAGCAGATGGGGTCGGAGGAGTGTGCCGCATCGCCGGTACATCGACGATGCCTCGGCGATGCATCGGCGATGCACCGGCGATGCACCGGCGATGCACCGGCGACGTCGACGTGAAGCAAATCGGGCTCCGCATCGAGCCGCACGGGGGGTGCATCGGCGATGCGGCGCGATCCTCTGACCCCATCCACTCCGACCCCATCCAGGAGGCCCAGAGCGGCGAAGAGTCGGTCTTGGGGCAAGGGCACGGGGTCTACACTTAGGTCGGGCACGTCCCCCTACAGGCGGATTTTAGAGGAGAAGTGACACATACTCAAACAGCGCTCCAACATAGCAGTAAAGATATAAACATCGTCCTCAGACTACTGTTTAACTATTTCGAATACTCCTCCTGTAGAGGGACATGCCCGACTGAAGTCTAGCTTCAATGCGCTTCCAAAATGAAAGCTGAATTAACCACGAGGGGCTTTTCTGGCATCTGGGGAGCAGGCTTAAAGCCAAAGCGCATCCTGAGCCCGAATTGATCCTCATGTCAGCGTCCTGACTGAAACATTCACTCGAGGACCTCTTTCTTAATGTTGATGCCTGATTCCTTCTGTGCAAGAGGGCCGATGCCAACTGCGGCCTGTCGCGCCAGGACCGTGGGGGAGGGGGTGCTCAGGATCAATCGGGGGGTTCCTCGCATCGAAGTTAATAGCATGTCACCAGCACTCCTTTGGCACAATCATAGATGAATAGAGGCAGGGAGTAACCAGGGCAATTGCCTAGCTGAGCATAGGGCCGTTTAGAATAGCGAAGTAACGCATGGAGTGGCACGACACAGCATGGCCAAATTCGCATGTTGCAACAATGCATCGCGTAACGTAGTCCAGGTAATCCCCCACCGTTCCGTCGGCACCGAACGGAACGTCATCATATCCCGTCAAGTTCCCACTATGTGATGGGATATTGTCAATATCTTTCAGGGCTTCGATGCCCCTGATTTGCCGACTTCATGGACGCTTCCAGAGTCCGTCGCATGGCGTTTCCGAATACCTTGGTAGGGTGTATTCGGACTCCGGACTTCCAAGTTTCCCTAATCAGTCGATATAGGTTGTTGCCAGCCATAAAAGCGCCCAAGACGCTCCAGGAGATCCACAGTCTCGCCCCAAGACGGCTTCCGAGACCCCAAGATGGGGAAACCGAAAGGTACCGATACCACTACTCCACGGACCTCTCCCGGGGTGTGTCCTGACCAAGGTTTCGATGCGAATCTAGCGGTGGCCACAAGGTCATCCCAAGAGGCCCGAGAAATCGAAAACGAGGGAAGAGTACACGTCGGTCGGAAAAAGTGGGTAAACACACGAAGTAGGAAGGCGGATCAATCAGATTGGGTTCAGGCCCACCCAGAGAATAGCAAAACACAGCAAAAGCATACTGATTCTTGAAGTAGGCAGGCGCTTGATAAAGATTTGGATTTCAGAATCTCCCAACAAACCTACTTTCAAGGACCAGCGTGTAGAGGTATGGGTACCTTTTCCTCCACTGGCAAGAGCTGTGGATGTCATGACAGTGGACACTCTAACCGTTCTATCATTGAGCTTGAAATGTCGTTTAGATGTCCTCGACATGCTGAAAACATGTTCGAAACATGTTTCAACACATGCGTCAGCACTTTAAACACATGTTTGAAACATGTCTTAACACATGTTCTATACATTTGGAAACTATTTGGAAACATGCCTCCTCTCCGTTGGTCGTCATCCACAAGACAAGAGGGAACCACGAAACGCCCGAGACGGGCCGAGCACAGGGACGCCGAAGAGGCCCCGCGAGGCCTTGGAGCCCTACCCTCCCCAAGAGGTGCCCCCGAGACCGCCGGCACACCCCCGAGATTAGGGGAACAAGCAATGACATAAACAAAAAAACTCGGAGGTCTGCGCGGATTTCTTGGATCCGCGCTGGACCCCCACCCTGGCGCGCGCAGCGCGCCAGGGGCGGCGCCGGAGGCGCCGCCAGGGGGCCCCAGCGCGGAGCCGAGAAATCCGCGCGGACCTCCAAGTTTTTCCCCAATCAGTGCTTGCACTGAAGGGGTTCTAGCGGAAATTGACAGATTTGGCGCAAATTTCCCGCCGATTTTGGTAGCAAGCTGGGTTCCCAGGTTCCGGGTTCCGGGTTCCAAGGATCCCGATTAGTGGTTCCTGGCCGATTTCGGTGGGCTCTGGGCTTCCGGGCTCCCGGGTTCGTGAAAACCATCCACTGATTGGGGTTCTTCTCTGGTGTAATTCTGTATATGTCATTGTTCGTTCCCCTAGAGGTGCCCCAGGAACGCCCCAAGACTCGGAGAAAGGCCAAATGGAGACGACTGTGGCCCTCCCGCTCGCCTCAAATCAGCAGGAAGTACGTGAGCGTGCAGTAGAGGCCAACCACAAGAAACCTTCCACGAGAAACCCAACCCTGAGACCCCAGGACGTCCATCGATTTTTGGCGGGATCGCCACGTTTTCCATCACAGAACCATCGAAACCCAAGATACCCAGGGCACCCTGGAGGCAAGCAAGGTGCTTCTTGGCATGGGCCCCCACTGCAACCCTCCCGAGATCCATACGGGCTAGCCTTTCGAAACGGGTTCGCCCGTGGCGTTCGAAGGGAGGGCCGCCGTTATCTCGAATGGTCCTTCTCCGCAAGACGCCCCCGAATGGCTCCCAGGATGTGTCCAAGTTTAAGTCGGGCGCGTCCCCCTTCCGGGGGGTTTTTGGACCAAGAAAAAATTACCCCGAACAAGCACCAAAATAATTATAAAAAAAACATGAAACCTCGTCCCCAGACTATGTTGTTGACTATTTTTGCATATTCCCCCTGTATAGAGGGACAGGCCCGACTTAACACTACACAGCACACAACTAGGACCACATAAATAGTACGGTGGAGGTTTTAGATGAGAATGGTTTCGATAAGGAACCCAGGGTCTCGCGACCGATGGGCGGCCAAACGTGGACCACCCACCTCGCCTTGAAGCAAGGAGGAATGCGCCAAGGTCTGGGCCTCAGGAAGACGTTCCTTATCTAATGCCGCCGCCGTATCATATTTGTCTGAACTGCACTGCTTTCCATCGCATCGCTGTGGTATGTGCCGCATTGCGACTTCTTTGATGCGCTGTCTTCGAAAAACAAAAGCTGCACACTCATACAAACGCTGTGGGGTCCGCGCGGGCTTCTTGGATCTGCGTTGATACCCCCTCCCTGGCGCGCGGAAGGCGCAAGGGGCGGCGCCAGAGGCGCCGACAGGGGGACCAGCGCAGATCCAAGAGGTCCGCGCGGAGCTCCGAAAGCTTACTCCTGATGTAACTACAAAAGGGAGATGGTCCGATTTCGGGGGGGTCTGATAAGAGCTGACTTCGAGGGGTCCAGTGGGGTCTGGGCAGCAGGCCGTCCTTTCATGGCTGGTCTGGGGGGGTAAGAATTGCTCGTCTGGGAGGGCTGTGACCTCCTCCCTCCAGTTGCAAGATCTAGGGTATGTTTGTGCCGTGTTCTGTTCGTCGATGCCTCAGCCAGCTGCCCAGGACCTCTTCGGCCCAAGGCGACCCCAAGACTCTCCGAGAAGTTCCGTGGAGACCTCCCCAGCGGCCCGCGGGCCGCAGGATGAGCCGCAAACCGCAGGCCAATGCAACGGCACACGTAAGACTCGTGTTCGGGGGACTCGGGCTGGCCTGACGGGTCCGTTAAGAAAATTACGAGCCCCACTCTGAAACTTGACGCGAACTCCCGCTGCAGGCATCCCACGAAAACCGGACCGTCACATCGGGGGCGGCCTCGTCAAAAAGAGTTGGCGAACCCGAGTTCCGCCGCTCGAGTCGTACGCTTCTTCGAGATTCCGGGAACGGACACTGACATAAACATCAAAACTCGAAGGTCCTCGCGGATTCTTCGGATCGGCGCTTGGACTCCTTGGCGGCGCCTCCGGCGCCGCCCCTGGCTGGCGCGCTCGGCGCGCCAGGGAGGTGGCCCCAACGCCGTTCCGAGGAATCTGCGCGGCCCTCCTAGTTTTCATTATTATGCCATTGTGTGATCCCCGAATTGTCCTTGACGCGCCCCAGCAGCAGCATGAGTCTCAAATCACGGTGCGTGCCAGACAAGCAAATCCACGATGCCGACACCAGGGTTGCTTCCTATCCGTGCGCAGGTCAAAGACGTGCCCCGCTCAATGTGTGCGACAGGCTCGCGGAGGCCGCCAGAAAGACTATGTCCACCGGAGGGCATGCGGTTCCCGCCTTGTCCATCTCCTGTGCCAGAAGAACTATTGCCGCAATCATCGTCCAGAAGAATGATAAACAACGGCACAAACATAAACTTTCGCAGGTCCGCGCGGGTTTCTGGGATCTGCGTTGATACACCCTCCCCGACGTGCGGAGCGCGGAGCGCGCCAGGGGCGGCGCCAGAGGCGCCGCCAAAGGGCCCCAGCGCGAATCCAAGAAATCCGCGCGGAGCGCTGCACATTCATGTTGATGGTGTTTCTCTCCTTCGAACTGTGGCCGCGAACGTTGAAATAATCAGCAATCGGCTCACGACTTTCGGCTTGCTGCCATGACCGCAGACATCGCCAACGAACCCGATGTTCGCCCAGGATGGGCTTCCGAGAGAGGCGGAGCGGGCGCGCAAAAACCACTTGGATCTGTCAACAATGCCTCGCCCGATGCTGAAGCGAGGAGGGCCTCGTCCTCGCTGTTTTGCCAATGCTTCACAGCAGCGTAC
The DNA here is from genome assembly GCA_963575745.1 of Prorocentrum cordatum. Lineage (NCBI taxonomy): Eukaryota > Dinophyceae > Prorocentrales > Prorocentraceae > Prorocentrum > Prorocentrum cordatum. The sequence continues at coordinate 63,543 of CAUYUJ010002464.1, forward strand.
GCACAGACTCCAACCGTATTCAATGAATAACCTGGAGGACGAACACAATGATGTGAGCTTTCCAGTGTCCGTGCGGCTTCTTGGGTCGGCGCTGGACTTCCTACCCGGCAGCGCGAAGCGCGCCATGGATGGCGGGCGGCGCCGATCCAAGAGATCCCCAGAGACCTCGGAAATTGCCTGTTGACAAGCACTGCTGTCCCTCGGCAGCCTGCCGCTTGCATTTCCGAGATGTCGCCCCCCTCTCCGTCGACCGCCAGGAAAAAAATGACCATGACCACGTTGTGCGCCGCCGCCAGAACCGCGATCGTCAGCGCCGAAGTGAGCTCGATAAGCCGAAGCTCGCACACAACAATCCCTGTCACGCCCAAGGCAAATGCCAAGAGGGCCCCCAGAGGAGGGGGAGTGAAGTCACCGTGCTCGAACAGAAGCACCGAGAGGAGGCCGAACGCCGCCAGAATCGGCTGCGTCAGGAGCGCGATCTGGGACTTGCAGGGCGGTGGTGGCACGGGGCCGTCCTCACAACCAGGTCCCAAGAGAATCGCGGCACCCGCCGGCGCCCTGGGGGTGAGCATGCGATCATCGGATGTAGAAGCAGCAGTCGTCTCTCGCGCAGAGCCGGGGCAGACAGAAGCCGCTCGTCCTCTGCCGCTGCGCGTCAGAAGCACTTTAGTGAAAACGTTCTGGGCCGCCCCTGCACAGTTGGATAGCATCTGGATGGCTACCCCGATCACGTAGAAGTGCAAAGGCTTTGCTGCTCCCACCGTTCTCTTCACATCTGGTCGGCCCTCGGACAAGTCAGGTAACGCCGTGACTATGCCACCGATCGATATCAGAAGCAAAGCTGGTATCATGGCCAATGTGGACCAAGATCGCCAGTGGGGATAAAACTGCCCTGCGCTGGCGCAGCACGGTCCACAAAACAACCCCCGCGCACGAAGGTCAACTGCCGGAACTGCTGCACCAAAAACGAAGGTGAGGGGGACCGTCAAGGCGAGTAGCGCGGTTTTCAACCAAGCGTCGATGAAATACAAAGAAGCATTGGTGAGCGCTCGGTTCAAGCCTGTGAGAGTAGCCACCAAGAGGACCAGCCCGACGTTCTGCCTCAGAAAAGCCAATGAAGCAACTTTCAACCTGTATTTGTGACCTACTGGTCCTGAACACTCAGGGACAGGATCATCAGCTGCGGACCGCTGGTCCAATTCGAGGAGAGCAAACGGCGCAAGCAACAGCGAGCTGAACATCCCGTTGCCTAAGACTGAGAAGAGCCCTTTATGCTTCGCAGACTTCAGAGCCGCTGTGACCCAAATGGCGCAGCCGAACCAAATTGCAGTGACAAAGGGCCATGCGCGCCATAGCCACCGCAACAACAAACAAAGAGGATGCAAAGCACAACGTGTTCCGCGAAGCCAAACGCGAAGCATGGTACGAATCAAACTGAAGCCTGGGAACGATCCGTATTGAACAGATCAGCGAGCCAGAATGGCAAGTCGTCAGCGCTTTCTGTCTAGGGAGTCTAGTTGACCTCAAAATGGAGAAACAACGAATCGACTCGCCCTGGCGCAATTCTGCTGCCATTGCGCGTACTTACCTACATCCCGAATTGCAAGGACTGCCCCCCACCCCTACGCATCTGGGCGAGAGGGCCGAACGGACTCGCGTTGCCGCGGGTGGTCCACGCGCGCCTAGCCCCGCGATTCACCCGCGACCCACCCACCCGCGACATGTCCCGCGACCCACCCGCGACCTGTCCCGCGACCCAGTTACCTTGATAATGTGGGTGGGTCGCCAGCCGCAGGCTGGGATTCGTTTTGCGTGACACTGTGACGTTGTCACGCAGGAGGATGCAGCGGGCCACGTGTGCATCCCCCAATGGTCGGGTATTGCAGTGAACTTATGTAAATTCGCGGTCGAACTTCGAAACCACACGACGACCCGCCCCGCGACACACCCAGCCTGATTTGCAAAAATGTCGACGCCTGCGGCGGGCTCATTGCTTAGAACAGTCGACGCCCGCGGTGGGTTTCTTGGCGTTCGATCTCCAATCCCGCGATCCAAATAACTCGTATCAACAATTGCGGGGCTTAGGTGCTCAACAACATGGGGGGAATAAGGTAAATCACCAACTGCGCTTGAACATGTAACATAATTATCCTGGCGAAGGGCCCGGCCACATGAAGCTGCGGGTATACCGCGAGGCAACATAGAGGAAGCAAGGGGAGGCGTGCCAACAATAAAACAACAAATAATGGCATAAACATAGACACTCGGAGGTCCGCGCGGATTTTTCGGATCGGCGGTGGCCCCCCCTCTCTGGCGCGCGGAGCGCGCCAGGGGCGGCGCCGGAGATTCCAGAACAGTTCCGAGAAAACCGCGCGGACCTCCGAGTTTTTCTGCTTATGCCACTGCTTGTAACACGAAGGAAAGAAGGATGTGCCGACATGGGCGGGTGCGCCACGCGGACCCTTCCACTCGGGCATTGGATGGAGTTCCCCAGGGGGGGGCGACAGGAGGAGGAGGAAAAGGAGGAGGAGGAGCAGCAGGAGGAGGAGGAGGAAATAGAGGAGGAGGAACTGGAGAGGGAGGAAATTGAGGAGAAGGATGAGAAGAAGGAGGACGAGGAGGAAGTGGAGGAGGAGGAAAAGGAGGAGGAAAAGGAAGTGGAGGGGGAGGAAGTGGAGTAGAAGAAGGACTGAGGAGGAGGAGGAGGAGGAGGAGGAGGAGGAGGAGGAAGAGGAGGAAGAAAAAGTGGAGGAGGAAAAGGAGGAGGAGGAGGAGGAGGAGGAGGATGGGGAGGAAGCGGAGGAGTAGAAGAGGAGGCATGGTGAGGAGGAGGAAAAGAGGAGGAGGAAGAGGAGGACGTGGAGGAGGAGGACGTGGAGGAGTAGAGGAGGAGGGGGTGGACAGGACAGGACATCCGCATAAAGGGGTGCAGCGTCAAAACACCGACTCAATTGTCTTACGCACGTATGCAAAAAATCCCCTGCGATTGGTTGCGCAACAGCCCTGCCTTCTCACTACGGCCGGCAGGGGGCACGCCACGTAGCTCAAGGACCGATCTCTGGGGTGGCCCAGTAAGAGGGGCACGCTACCTAACGTTCACGAGTCCATGCGGGTCAATGCGGGGGGAGCGGCTGCTGGCCCTTGCGCGCGCCCTAGGGGAAGGGACGCGCGGGCTTAGCAGAGCGCCCAAGTCAGGGTGGAGACGACGACACGACCTCCCAAAAGGAGGAGAGGGGGGCGGGACGGAAGGCCCGTGATCCCACACTGTTGCTGGGGGGCTGCGTATTCTACGGTTTTAATTCGATGTTCCCCTCTCCTGCTCGGCTCACTTCTCGGTCTGGCCGAGAATTGCCCCATGCATTGTCGCATATGCACTCTGATACCCGGTTGTAGTATCCCACCGATCCCCCTCGAAGCGCATGCGGGGTAGAACGTGCTGGTAGTCACGGCGTATGGTAGGGCCATCGAGGAGCGCACTGGTGGACATCATGATGATCGCATTTCTCCCCGTCGACACCCTGCAATAATGTACCTGTCGGCACTCCAAAAAATACTTCCATTGCGGTTACGGTGCGAGCGCTCCGCAATGCCCATCCTGTATGGTCTGAAGTGAACTCCGAGAGACCTCGCTAATGAATCGCATGGCTGCCTGTGGGCACGTCCAGCTTGCCCAGAGTAGCACTCCGAGAAAAACCTCGCGAATGCTTTCTCTTGGCATTTCAGCAGGCTCCAGCGGGTGCACTCAGTGGTGGCCGCTGGAGGAGCTGGCCGTAGTCGTCTGCTCCAGCCGCCGAACTTTGCCGCGAAGATCTCGGTACCATCCAGCAGGGCCTGCGTGCTGTCTCGTAGCTTCTGGCGCTCCTCGGGCCTCTTCACTTCCCCTGGGTCGAGGTTGTCCTCGTTGCCCAGATGCTTCATGGCGACCTTCATGATTTTGCGGAGGTCACCTTCGTCGTTCTTTGACATATTCAGCGCTGGCTCGCACCGGCCCTGCACAAGAAAGGCCCTCCTCCCTGCTCGTCCAATGCGTCCGCGGGGTACCTTGCGACGGGGTCGCAACCTTTGACCTTGTTCGTCATCGGGAAGGACGCGGGGATCAGCTCGGAAAGCTCTCCCGGGCTTTTCTTCTGGGCAGCGTCGAAGAACTGGTAGTGGCACTCCTTGATGGCGTCATCTAGCTGCTGCGGTAGTCTTTCTGCTACGAGCGCCCCCCATGCGTTCCCCATCTCGGGCCCCACCACCATCGACGGCGCACCCTTAAATTGGAGAAACTTGCACCCGCATCCGATATTTGGCCGCTCCTCGCAATCCTTGCCGAACGCGTCCTTCGCCTTGTCCACCCACTCTTTCATGGGCACATTTTCTGGGTGGCTCTCCTGCGCGTTGACGAGCTGTAGCAAGTTCACCTTAAACCAGAACTGCCGCTTGCCCGCCCTCGAGATGGGGCCGGGGCCTCTCCACTACGGCTAGTTTGGGAAGGCAAGCTCGCGCGAGCAGGCCCCCCCCTCTCTTCGCCCCCTCCTGCGCCCCTCCTGCGCGCGTTGAACAGCTGCATGCTGTCGCTCCACAAGTCCGCGGAGTCTAGCGCCTCGAGGTGCGCCGGCTGCGCTTCCCCCATGTTCTTCGCCGTCTTGTAGTCGCCCCTCTCGCGCTGATCTTTCTCTTTTCCTCCAACTCTTGTTTTTGGCGCCTTCAGCGCATCTTCGTCATGTCCGTGGCCATGTACTTGTTGAGCAGGGTGTCGTATTCTTCTGCGCGGCGCAGAGCCCCAGTCATGCGTCCCCACGCGATGCTAAAGGCTGCGCGTATACCTGCATTCGTTTTGATGCCCTCCAGCAGCGCCTTTGCCATCTCCTCTTTACTTATATATGGCCGTCGTGCTTCTTACTGCGCGAGACTTGTAATTTGGGCTTTCTTCTTCCGCCAGTAGCACTTGTGGTGCTTTGATATGTCCTGAGACCTGGGCTGCCCACGCGGCTCTCTTTGCTATTCTCTCCTGTTCTCGGCAGACCTGCTCTCTCGAAATGTACTTCTCTCCCCCATGCAGCGACTGTGCTTCGTCGCTCCAACCGCCCCGCTCCTCCTGCCTCAGCCCCGGATCACATTCGACGCACACTCTTTTCCATTCGCCGCCGTTGCCTCCATGATCCAACGCACGCAGGGCCATAGCTGGCAGCTGCCCGCGAAGGCCATGGGCGGCCACCCCGGTCGACGCACTCCGAGAAGCCCCGCAAGTGTTCAACACTGCGAACCTAGGCAAACGCTGAGGCAGACCAGCTGCGGCCACCGAGTATAATCAATGGAGATCGTAGCGTATTCCAATTTATTGAAATTTCCTCTATTACTCGCGGAATACCTTGCATGCCGGCCCCATCCCCCCCCCCCCCCACACCGCAGACCGTGACCCGTCTTTGCATTGTGCGTGTGCTGTACAATGTGCATAATACCCCGCCGACCATCTCTCCGCAATTGGAATGGACACAGGGAAGAATCGCACCGCGTCGCCATGGTAGATGACGTCGTTTACTGACTGCGGCGGGTGGGCGGGTTGTTGCCAGGGAGGCCTTTCCCCAAGGCGTTTCTTTGCAACTCCGCTTCCCCTTCGGCTCGGAACTCCAAGGCCATTTCGCATAGTCTACCATGCGGGGCAAAACGTCTGTGTTTGGAGAGGCGCTCAACGCCCATGCTGATTGATTCTGCTATTCCTTCATCAGCTGAAAGGTGTCTTCGTCTGTGCGTTGTCGGGCGCGCCAGCTATGCCCGACTGCCCTGAAGTGGGCCCCCTGGGGCGGCGCCCTCCACGATGTCGACGCCGTCGAAGGTGCAGTGCAAGTGCTTGTCCGCGCCAGCCGCGGCCTGGCACTCCGCCGCGGTGTCTTTGCACTCCGAGGTAACCTCACTGTTGTAACTACCCCCTCTGACCTCCGCGGTGCTGCGCTTCGAGAAAACATCGTTAGTGCCGACGCCCCCTCCGTCCTCAGCGGCGCCCGCGCTGCAGTTCTTGCTCCGACATCCTATCCAGCCCCGGCTTGGGCGCCGCCGACTGGGATTTCTTGCCTCCCACGTAGACGATCAGCATCCCCATCGCAATCCTCAAGTCGTGGCCCGCGAACAGGTCCAGCTTCGCCATGTCGTCCTCCTCCATGTCCTTCGGGAGCACCGCTCTGAAGTTGGGGGGCTCGCTGATGCCGATTTGGATATCGCCTGAGCCCTACTCCCGCAATTCCTGCACGCCCTCGTTGGGATACCGGTTATTGTTGTCGCGCGCCTTGTTGCTTTCGCTGACCTTGCACATCTTGATCGTCTCTGAAATCATGGCCTGGACGTACTAGCTGCTGTCCTCCATCACCTTCAGGAACTCGTCGATGGTGTCCATTGCTCGATATACGGATGCTGGCCCTGCGGTTTGATCTTCTTTCTGCCAGTCCGGCGCCAACTCCTAGATGCCTTCCATGAGCGCAATTCCCGCGTGGATGCCTGGCGGTCGCATCTTACGCCCCTCGCCCTTCCCCCTGACTTGGTTCCCGTGGTTCTGCCGCGCTGCCATCAACTTCCGAAACGCCAGATTGCTGACTGGCATGAAGAAGTAGTCCGACGCGATTTCGTTCACATCTCTGATCTCAGCTGCCGAGCGGAGGACCAGCCTCTGGAGTCCGTTGATACACCCTCTGAAGTCGAACTCCTCGTAGTCGCCCGCTGCATCTGGCTGGCGGGGGGGGGGGTCTGCGCCCTCCTCCCCCGCCCATGCCGCCCCCGTCCCGTCGCAGCGGCCGCGGCCGCTGGCGGGCAGCCCGCTGCCTTGGCGCCGGCCCCTCCTGCGTGCCACTGGTTGTTTCCTTCTTCCCAAGCCGCCCCTGTGGTGCTTCGGCCCCCCGTCCATCTCCGCGGTTGCCCCCCGTTCGGGCGGGAGTAGTTTCCGCGGTGCCATCGCCATCTCTCACGCAGCACGACCCGAGATGGCGGCTGCGCGCGCGCCTGCAAGCCCGAGGATTGAGCCTGGAAGCCACAGAGGATGCAGACATGGGAAGGGGGCTCGTGCACTGGATGATTCCAGCAACTAGCTGTTTTTTCTTGCATAGCAGATCCTGTGGCTCTCCGCCGCCCCCACGACATGGTCGGTCGATATTTCTCTGACGCGAAAGAGCTCAAGCACCATGTGCGTAGATTCGTTTTCGCCGAGCTGGGGATCAGCGGAAGACACTTGCGCACCGCTATCCTGCGCCCTGCCAGCGCCGCCGCCGTAGCAAATTGTGGCCCACGCGCCCCCCCCTCTGCCCCAATTTCCCCGTCGCGCCAAAACTGAGCCACCATTTCGCCTCCCACCGTAATTTCTGGAAGCGTTGTATCCCAGGCCTCTCCAGCGTGGCGTGGGATACTGGGGTTCGCCCCAATCCAAGCCCCCCAATCTCTCGTGCCCTTCTTGAACATTGATGTCTGACTGCCTCCACGGACACCAGCTTCCGACGTCCTCGCTGGCCCCCGCCAGCGCCTGGAAATCCCTGACCACCTGCTTTGCCCATTGTGCAGATGCATCGCATGCCCATCCATCATCGAACCCCCTGGTCTGCCGGAGGCTGTTCAGCTTCGGAGCGCCGGAAACAGCCGCCAACGCAGCGTCGAAGTCCACGGGGTGTTTCGCCCACTGTCTGCGCCACCGTAGCCTGCGCATCCGATGCGCTGTCGTACAGCGCGGCATTCTCCACCCCCTGAAAACCTACGTGTTGGCGCAGCACCTGGTTGTGCCATCTGCTTCCATCCGGCTCAACATGCCCCTTGCCATTCTTCTCAGAAGTAGCGCCACATTACTGTCGATTGCCACCAGATGACGTGTCTCCAGCACAAGTGCCGTCAATCCACTAAGGCCTGCTCCAGAAACAAAAGGCCTGGAACATCTCCTTTTGCAAATAGTCGGTAGTATCAGAAAACCAGAAGCATCCACATTGCCTGTAACTTATCTGAATGGCCTCGCACCTCATCCTGATCTCCCCCGCATATCCTTGACCCTCCTAATAGGTATGGCCCCGATACTCTCATCTCCCTCATCGGCGTGCCCTTGATCCTGTCCTCTCTGAAGATGTCGCGTGGCTCCGTCTCGCCCCGGTCCTCGAAGGGCAACCGGGCGGTTGGTCTTCGCTGGTTCGAGCTCCTCCCTCCTCTCTCCAGCTTGCGCTATTGGCGCTGCGTGGTGGCGTTGGTCTGCTCTGCGACCCCTCTCGCGCGGGTTCCCGGGCGATTCGGGACGGCCCCACCCCCGCCAACAGCCGCGTGTGACTGGAAACCTGGGCGAGCCCAAGGTAAAGCCCATTTGCGCCCCTCGCGTCGTCCTTGCACGCAGCCAGTCGTCTACGCATCCCATACTCATTGACGCGCAGTGCAGCGCCTCGACAGCGAACGGCAGGCCCCCCTCTTTCGACGCGTCCAAGACTGATGGCAGCAGGAGGTCTCGCTTCGTGCTCGCGAAGGCGTTTGTGCAGTCGCATTTGCTGGCGGCGGTGCTCACTCCTGCCGGCCGCGCTCTCAAGCGCGTAGCTTCGACGCAGGTAATCGCGTTCCACCTCGGTCTATTTCTAGCCCTCCCCCCCTGTGCCCAGCATGGGTGATGTGGTGTTTTCCCATGTAGCGGATGCTTTTGTGAAAAGCCATTCCCATGCGGCAATATGCGCGCATGGCTCATTTTCCTCCGAACAGTGTTTTCTATTCCTTTTCTTCTGCTGAAAAGGAAATGCACCTGTGCCAACCTAATGGGGTAACTTGAGATTGGCGGCGCTTGATGACGATGCCCTCTAGCTCGTTCCTGCGCCCCAGACTTGCGTCGTTCCAAAGAAGCCGACCCCGGCCACTTTCCTTACATTTTCCCCAGGTGGCGCGCTCTTTGCGCTGTCACGCGCAGCGCTCCACCATCATTATCTCTGTCTGTCCTGCCCAGCGCCCTGCCAGATGCCCAACCCATTTCTGCAATATAGACCTCCCCACCATGCACTTGTAGAGTGAGCTGCGCTTGTCCAAATCCTCCTCGCCATCCCGCATCTCCGCCGCCCGTGCTTTCTGCTCCTCCAGCTTCTTGCTTAGCTGCTCAGGATCGCCCGGATTGACTGTGCATTCCAGTGGCATCCATGTAAGTCCCACTGGTACTCCCCGCGGGGGGAAAGCCCTCCTCTTTGCGGCTTCCTGCAGTACCTCAGCACGTCTCTTTCGCCCCTCTCCACTTGGGTTCTCAACTCCTCATTTAATGGGAGCGGCATTTTCACTGCTGCCATTTCGTCGTGCCCCTGCTCGTGCTCTTCCAGCCCCATCGGCTCGGCTGCCAGCCCCCACTCGGGCGGGCTTTTGCCAAGCTATGTGAGCCTTTCCTCTGTGCTCCACCATGTCCGCGCTGAGAAATAACACCTTGTTCTTGGTCCTCTCGCATTCCTGGGGCATTCCACCCTGGGCCTGTACATATCGCTGAAGTTGTTGTTATCGCTGCCCGTCCATATGTCTTCTGCCAACTTCTGTGTTTCTGTTGATGTGTACACAGGTCTGTCCTGTGTCTGCGCGGCACACTTTGCACCTGCACCAGCTCCATCTTGATCTCCCCCAATCTCTCTCCTGCGTGTCAGACTCTACCATGCCCACCCTTAACTGCATCCTTTCTGCCAGTGGGGAGTGACGTAGTAACTGGAAGGCCGCCGCCCCCCCTTGTCCTCCTGTTCTTTCTTGATGGGGAATACTTCTTCCCACATCTGGTCTGCCGTGGGGCGCCCCTGTAGCTCTCTCCACTCTTCCCCCGCCGTTTGCTCCCCCTGGGCTGCAGTCCGAGAAAACCTCGCCAATGCTTCTCGGAGTTCGGCAGGTTCCCCCTGGGTTGCACTCCGAGAAAACCTCGCGAATGCATCTCCGCGGAATACTGAAAGACCAGCCTGGGTCGCACCCCGAGAAAACCTCGCTAATGCCCCTCCTGGCTGCTGCGGATGGGCGACCTGCAGGTGGCGCTAGAAAGCGCTCAAGAATTCCGCCCTCAGGCAACCTTTCCCCCGGCACTCCATCATCATGTCGCGGCCCACTTCTTTGCGTGCTGCTTGCCGTCGGCGCTTGCCCGAGAAACGACATGGATGTTCCAGTCCCATAGCCGTGCCCAGAACGATGTGGTCTCTGTGTCCTGTCGCTTTTATATTCTGTATGTGTTGTCGCCACCTCTCTCAATGCAGCGCGCCTCCGCACATGGGGCGGGGCCCTCGACGGTATCGCTGTGTGGTCGATATTGCTCGTCCTCATCGTTTCGGCTTTCGCGCAGTCGTAGGTGGGCCTACAATCGATGAACATCGTGACAAGTGACAATGAGCTATGCGCACAAAGCCCCGTCGAAAAAAAACTGTTCCACTATCGTTCTCCATCTCCTGATGCCGCTGACCGCCAGATCCCTGCTGTCTGACCTGTGCATTCCCGATTGGCCGTTGATGCCCCCCCCCCCACTCTGCTAGTAGATCTGCCACCCGTGCCGCCACATTTCTCTTCTACTCACTCCATATTTTTGAAATCACCTCATTGTTTGTGTACCCTCTATCTGGCGGCAAGTACGTCGCGAAGATTGTGACGTCGTATGCTCTCGTGCGCAGCCTAATCCCTGCCGTTCTCCCTTGCAGTTGCGCAGGCGGTGGGTACTGCGAATGGAAGACCTTGTCTTTAATCATCCCGTCGGATGCCAGGAGCGCCGTGCCACATGATATGTTGATCAAGATTCCCTTCTTTGCCCCGAACTGCAGTGCCGTATGGTACCTACGACTCGTCCTCTTCATCGGCTCTGGCCCAGCCCACTGGTTTGTCCCTGTCAGCACAATCACATTCCACTCTCGGAATGCACTGCTAATTTCTTCCAGCTTGTCCAGGGTATTCGCCGCCAGCGACCAATTTCATCAATGCATCTGCCGAAAGCACTGCGGCCGCCATCCATCTGCCATGCCCCCCCCCCAGCTCCCTCTCTGGCCCGTGCGATTGCTGGGCGGTCGTCGTGTGGGACAGTTTCAGCAACTTTTTCTCCGTCGGATCTCAAAGCGCCTGAGCCTCCAACGCCGAGTGGGAAGAGAAAAAAGAGGGGAGGAGGAGGAGGAGGAGGAAGAGGAGGAGGAGGAGGAGGAGGAGGAGGAGGAGGAGGAGAAGTGGAGGAGGAGCGAAACGCGTGCCGAATCGGGCGCGGGCAGGCCATGCCGAACCTGCCGCGGGGGCCTGCGGTGGAGCTCCCTGTGGGACCACGGAGCGCGAGAGGGGCGGGCCGGGTCGGGTGCGAACGCGCCGTGCGGAGCCTGCCGCTGGGAGCTCCCTATGGGGCCACGAAGCGCGAGAGGGGCGTGCCGAATCGGGTGCGAGTGCGCCATGCGGACCCCGCCGCTGGGGCCTTCGGTTGAGTTCCCTATGGGGCCACGGAACGCGTGAAGGTGTGCCGAATCGGGTGCAGATACGCCATACGGACCATGCCGCTGGGGTTTTCGGTAGGGCGTTTTATGAGACGCGAAACGTGTGAGGGGCGTGCTGAATCGGATGCATGCGGGTGTGCCATGCGGATCGTGCCGCTGGGACCTTCGGTGGAATTTCCTATGGGGCCACGAAACGCGTGAAGGGTGTGCCGGATTGGGCGTGGGTACGCCATGCGGACCATGCCGCTAGGGTTTTCGCTGGGGCGTTCTATGGGGCCACGAAACGTGTGAGGGGCGTGCTGGATTGGATGCGGGCGGGTGCGCCATGCGGATCGTACCGTTGGGGCCTTCGGTGCCCCTTCTGAGGTCACGAAACGCATGACTGGTGTGCCGAATTCGGTTTGGGTACGCCATGCGGACCATGCCGTTGGGGTTTTCGGTGGGGCGTTTCATGGGGCCACGAAACATGTGAGGGGCGTGCTGAATCGGATGCGCCTGCGCCATGCGGACCCGGCCGCTGGGGCCTTCGGTTGAGCCCCCTTTATGGGGCCACGGAGCGTATGGAGGGTGTGCCGAATTGGGTGTGCGTGCGCCATGCGGACCATGCCGCTGGGTTATTCGCTGGTGCGTTTTATCAGGCCACGAAAAGTGTGAGTGGCGTGCTGAATCGGATGCGGGTGCGCAATGCGGGTCGTGCCGCTGGGGCCTTCGGTGGAGCCCCCTTCTTGGGCCAATAGACGCATGAAGGGTGTGCCGAATTGGGTGTGGGTCCGCCATGCGGGCCATGCCACTGGGTTTTTTTTGGTGGGTCGTTCTATGGGGCCACGAAACGTGTGAGGGGCGTGCTGAATCGGATGCGCTTGCGCCATGCGGACCCCGCCGCTGGGGCCTTCGGTGGAGCCCCTTTTATGGGGCCACGGAGCGCACGGAGGGTGTGCCGAATTGGGTGTGGGTGCGCCATGCGGACCATGCCGCTGAGATTTTCGGTGGGGCGCTTCATGGGGCCACGAAAAGTGTGAGTGGCGTGCTGAATCGGATGCGCCTGCGCCATGCGGACCGTGCCGCTGGGACCTTCGGTGGATCCCCCTTCTTGGGCCACGGAGCGCATGAAGGGTGTGCCGAATTGGGTGTGGGTTCGAAATGCGGACCATGCCGCTGGGGTTTTCGGTGGGGCGTTCTATGGGGCCACGAAACGTGTGAGGGGCGTGCTGGATCGGATGTGGGTGCGCCAGGCGGACCTCGCCGCTGGGGCCTTCGGCGGAGTCCCCTTTTATGGGGCCACGAAGCGTTTGAGGGGTGTGCAGGATCGGGTGTGGGTACGCCATGCGGACCCTGCCGCTGGTGTGAGGAGTGTGCCGAGTCGGAGGTGGGTACGCCATGCGGATTTTGAGGAGGGCGAAGAGGAAGGATGGGACGCACAGGGGGTGTCTGTTCAAAACCAGGAACCAGCACGACAGGATAGGAACAACATCGCCAATGACGCCTGAACGTGTAACAAAAAAGTAGCAAGAAACTAAACGCAATGGAATGACACTACCATGCGATGACCAATGCAGTCCCCGCCTCCGCTGGGCAAACAGTTCACGGACATCTAGACGCTGCGGCGTGGTAAGATGTAAGCTCGCCACCGCAGAGTATACCAACACGAGGCAATACTTTCTGATATGTTGACAAAACAACTGCCCTGCCTGTTTCCAACACACACACACACACACCTAGCTTAAACAGAACTGGAAACTGAAGGGGCACAGCTCGGGGCCGTTGCACTTAGCATTTCTGTGGAAGCGTATCCCACTCACGACACCCACGCTGCTCTTCAATCTTCATTTCCACCGATCACATGGTGGCCCAGCATCGATCTAAGAGCCGCCTAGTCTGTTCGTTCAGGTATTAATGCACCCACTGTCGTCCCCCCCATGTTTTAGCAACGCCTCGCCGTGCATCGGCTGCGCCGAAACCATCAGACAGCCACTCACACGATAGCCTCACTATATGAATCAAATCGTCTGGCTGCCCTTACACTCGTGCCGCGCTGCATGTATGGAGTGATCGTCGGGACACGTCTGTCGACGTTGTCAGGGTGACGGGGCCCGAGGTCACACGTTTTTTGCCATCGCAGCGGGGCCTAGCGGCAAGGTGAAGAAAAGCGGCGACGAGGACGACGCGGAAGGGTACGAGTAGATTGGGCTCAGGCCCTCCCAGAGAATAACAGAACACAGCCAAAGCATATCGATTCTTGAAGTAGGAAGGCGCTTGAAGTACATTGGGATCTGGGAATCCAAAAATACCTACTCTGAACGACCGACGGGTGCTAAGGAGTCTTCAAGGGGCCCGGACCCCAAATTCGGAAATCTTCTCGGGCTGGTCGCGTGCACCCTGAACTCCAGGAGGTGCTCTCGCATGCCTTTTCCGGGCCCAAAGAAGGCCCGAAGACAGGCCAGGAGGGCCCCGAGTCGTCGAAGGATCGTTCCAAGACGCCCAAGATGGCCCCAAGCCCAAGAGGCCTCCCAAGAGGGCCCGAAGAGTCAAAAGTCCGTGACGCTCCATATGTTTTTGAAGGATGTTGGCGTTCTCGTCTTTTCGGCCTCTGACCCTCCAAGACAGCCCAAGAGCCCCCAAGACCACCACAAAACGGCCCACAAGGCCTCTAAGAGGGCCCCAAGACGGCCCAAAAGGGTGCAAAAAGACCCAATAAGCGCCGCAGACGACCCCAAAGGGCCGCAAGACGGCCCCAAAGGGCCTTCCGCCCCAAGAGGCCCCCAGGATACTCCAAGAAGCGCCCAGGAGACCCCAAGAGGCCCAAAGAGGTCCCTTAAAGGCTGAAAAGTGGCCACAAGAGTCCTCCAATAGGCCTCCAGACGGCCTCCAAGGGCCCCCCGAGAAACCTCCCACGAGATCACAACGAACATCCAATAGGCTTAAGTAATACGCACAATTAGGCTCGGTGTTCCACGGGCCGAAGGCCATTCGATAGAACGCAGTTGCGTGGAGGTTGAAGATGGGAAGTGCGCCCCCATGCCACATCGACTAACACCCCCAACGTGACAAACCGACGTAATCATGAAACATGATGTTGTTGAAGGCATACGTCCACATTCAAATGGCAGATCGGCAATCCGACCCACGCCGCTCGGGTGGGGGGAGTTAGCAAGGCGTGTGAGTTGCTTTGCTGTACCCCCTCCCCCATCCAACGATCGTGATACGATCGGGAATGCTGCATTCACTGTCTGCGCATGCCACAGACACGCCACCCGACATGCTCGTGCAACCCACTCAATTCATCGTTGTTGATGCACACGGTGTTCTCACCTGGATGCGGCCTGTGAGAGCGATCAACTCATCGCTGCTTGTCAAGAGGCTCAGCTCAAATACACCAATGCGTGCAGTGGTAACGCAACCAGTGGAACTCGCAAGACAACTGCGACATCATCGAAAACGCCGATGCAACCGACATTGAAACCAGCAGGTCGAACAAGCGAGCCTACACCCCGGCATGACCCTACGCACACGCCTCCTCTGTCTGCTCCTCCTGTTCCCCACTGTCCTGCACCACCTCCTTTTCACCCTCTTCCTCCCGAGGAGAATGACCGATCGGAAGCGAGGGAGGTGCAGCGAGAGAGGGAGGGGGGGGAACGATGAGGGGGAGAGGGGGGGGGAGAACGACTACGACGCCGAGGTCGAGGCATAATATGAAGAACAGAGAAACGAGGGAGGCGCGAGAAGAGGAGCAGATCGGGGGAATGGGTGCGGTGTCAACGGTGACGGAATCGCGAACTAGCACACCGTGGCTTCGTGCCGATGCGGATTCGAAAGCCGACGCGAAGGCAGCGGTGAACTCGTGAACGCAGTCACCAGCCAGCAGATGAGCCATACTCTAATCCCACCAGCCCTTTGGGCGTGAGTGGTTTAGAGAGCTCTCTCTGTCCTCAACCCCCCTTCTTCCCCTTCGGGGAGGGGTTTACCCCTCCCCCTACCCCCTCCCCCTGGGCCTGGAGAGGGAGTCCCGAGCGTGGTCAGGGGGGGTCTTTTTCGACTCCTGGGAGGGCTAAAAAACGACGACCCTCACGAGGATTCTGGCCCCGAGGGGGGGGCACCGTTTGGCGCCTCCGCTCGTCTTTGAAGCAACAATCATTTATTTTACTAGGGTTTTGGCCCCATTTTGGGTTTCTGAGGGGGCAGCGCTCATCGTCCTTCATAGCAAAATCATTGATTTTACAAAGTTTTGGGCTCATTTTGTCCTCCTCACGGGGCAGCGCTCATTTGCGCTTCTGAGGAGGTCGCAAGAGGCCCCAAGATGGCCCCAAGAGGCCCCCAGGAGGCTCCCAAGAGGCCTCCAAGAGGCCCCCAAGAGGCCCCCAGGAGGCCCCAAGAGGCCCCCAAGAGGCCCCCAAGAGGCCCCCAAGAGGCCCCAAGAGGCCCCAAGAGGCCCCCAAGAGGCCCCCAAGAGGCCCCCAAGAGGCCCCCAAGAGGCCCCAAGAGGCTCCAAGAGGCCCCAAAGAGGCCCCACGAGGAGCCCGAACGACTCACACCAGGACGAGGGGCCCGAACGACTCACACCACGAAGAGCCCGAACGAAACACACCACAAGGAGGGGCCCGAACGACTCACACCAGGACGAGGCGCCCGAACGACTCACACCACGAGGAGCCCGAACGACTCACACCACGACGCGGGCCCCGAACGACTCACACCACGAGGAGCCCGAACGAGTCACACCAGGAGGAGGGGCCCGAACGACTCACACCAGGACGAGGGGCCCGAACAACTCACACCACGAGAAGCCCGAACGACTCACACCAGGACGAAGAGCCCGAACGACTCACACCACGAAGAGCCCGAACGACTCACACCAGGAAGAAGGGCCCGAACGACTCACACCAGGACGAGAAACCCCAAACGACTCAAACCACGAGGAGCGCTTTCTCTCCCTCCTCCTCCGCCTCGTCCTTCTCCCGCTCCCCCCACAAGGAGGATGTACAAGGAGGCGGGAGGAAGGAGGAACAGGGGAGATATGCGGGGCCAAGCGGACACACGCCTGAAAAACACGACTGTCGGCATGCTTCGCAAGAGTTGCTGCTGTGAGATGGGCTGGTGGGGATACGCGAAGCGTAAAGTTTTTTTTTCTCGCAGGGCATATGTGGAAGGCCGTGCGACAGATCATGCAGAAGAAAATTTGGGGAGGTCTCCAACCCATCGGCCAAGCAGCGAAACCGTCTGAACACTCGAGAGGGGGGCGCAGTTGTGGCCGCCGCCCAAGGGATCAGCCAGTCTTGCCATACGCCGCAACGCGTGGGCGAAACGAAATCCGCCACCGCGCCGCTGGGCACGGAGTGGGCGTGTCCTCGGGTCATGGGCCCAATCCTCCAAGCCTCGATCCTCACTCCTGAAGGGTCTTTAAGCTAGGGCTCCCAACTTCGCGCTTCGCGCTCCGCGAAGCGCGAAGCGCGAATAACTTCGCGCCCTCGCGCCGCCCCCCCAGAGGGAGAAAAGGAGGACGAGGAGGAGGACCGCGTGGCTCGGGCCCAGGAGGGCCCCCAAGACGAGCCGAGAGGGCCCCAAGAGGCCCCCCAGGACGGTCCAGGAGGGCCCCGAGTCGCCGAACGATCGCTCCAAAACGCTCAAGATGGCCCCAAGACGGCCCAAGAGGCCTCTCAGACACCTCAAGAGGCCTCCAAGAGGCCTCCGAAGAGGGCCCCAAGAGTCCAAACTCATTGATTCGTAGGTGGTCGAATGATGTTGGCGTTCTCGCCGTGTCGGCTTCCCGACGCTCCCAGACGGCCCTGGAGGCCCCAAAGACCGCCTCAAAACGGTTCAAGAAAGAGGCCTCCAAGAAGGCCCCAAAACGGGCCAATAGGGCTCCAAGACGGCCCCAGAAGGGGCCCATGAGAGGGAACACGTACCGAAAATCCAAGTCTTCCGCCCAAAGAAGCCCCCATGAGGCACCAAGAGGCGACCAGGAAGTCTCAAGACGCCCTCAAGAGGCACCCAAGAGGGTACCTCCCAGAGGTCCGCAGAGGCCCCCAAGAGACCCAAAAGTTGCCCCAAGAGGCCCCCAAACGGCCCCTGAGAAGCCTCCAAACGGCCTCCAATACGACTGCCCAAAAGGCCCGCCAGAGGCCTCCAAGACGGCCCAAGACCCCTCCAAGACGTCCTCCATTAAGGCCCGACAGGGTCAAAATCATTGATACGTGTTTGGTTTTTGAAGGATTCTGGCGGTTGCTCCTTTTCAGCTCTCCGACGGCCCAAGAGGCCCCCAACATCGACCCAAGAGCGCCCAAGAGGCCTCGAAGATGGCCCCATGACAGACCAAGAAGCCCCCAAGAGGGCCCCAGGAAGGCCCCTAACACGGCCCAAGAGGTCCCCAATACGCCCAAGGTGGCCTCCAAGACGGCCAAGATGGCGTCCAGGGTGCCTCCAAAACGCCCAAGATGACCGTCAAGACGGCTAAAATGGCCCGAAGATGCACCTCTGACGGCCCAAGATGGCCTCAAGATGGCCTACGACGGCCCTATAGGCCCGCAAGAGGCCTCCAAGACGGCCCAAGATGCCCTCCACGACGTCCTCCGGGAAGGCCTGGAAGGGCCGAAATCATTGATTGTCCTTTTGGTCTTTGCAGGAGTTGATCATGTTCTTCTTCTCAGCTCTCCGACGGCCGCCCAAGAGGCCCCAAACATCGACCCAAGAGCGCCCAAGAGGCCTCCAAGACGGCCCCATGACAACCCAAGAGGCGCCAAAGGGGGCCCCAACAAGACGCCAAGACGGCCCAAGATGGCCGCCAAGACGCCCAAGATGGCCTCCAAGACTGCCAAGATTGCCTCCAAGATGCCTCCAAGACAGCCAAGATGGTCTCCAAGACGGCCAAGATGGCCCCAAGATGTACTCAAGACGGCCCCAGATGGCCTGAAGATGGCTTACGACTGCCCAATAGGCCCGCCAGAGGCCTCCAAGACGGCCCAAGACCCCTCCAAGACGTCCTCCAGGAGGCCCGAAAACTCGGAAACCACCTGGTCCGATAGCTCGCCCGACTCCGTGTTCCCCGAAGGCTTTCGAAACCCACTCGGGGAACGCGTGGCCCGATAGCTTGGCCAAGCTCAAACCCGACTTTCGGCCATGCAGGCGCTTCCAAAAAGGCAGGGGGCGGCAGTGATTCGCCGTAGGCGTCTTCGATCCGCCACCCCCTGTTGATTCATCACAGGGGTGCCCGGCGTGCTGAATCATTTCGGTTTGGGTTCTTTTAGAACAATCACTGGGGCTTCGACCCGTCCAGCCAACGCCACCCGAAAAACTCTTCCAGAGGTGGTTGCACAAGGTTTTCCGGCTCCAGACGGCTCCAAGATGGCCTCCATGTTCGCCCAAGATGGTCCAAGATGGCCTCCATGTTCGCCCAAGATGGTCCAAGATGGCCTCCAAGACGGTCCAAGAGAGTCCAAGATGCCGCCAAGTTCGCACAAGAAACCTCTAAGACGGACCAGGACGGCCCCAAAGGCCTCCAAGAGGCCTCCAAGACAGCCTCCACGAGGGCCCGAAGAGGCCAAAATGAATGACTGTCCTTAGGTTTTGAAGGATTTTGGTTTTTGCTATTTTCCAGCCGTCCGACGGCCCACGACGGCTCAAGAGGGCCGAAAAGATCGGCTCCAGAGCGCCCAAGAGGCCTCCAAGATGGCCCTATGACGGCCCAAGAGTCCTCTAAGATGGCCCCAAGAGGGCCCAAGAGGCCTCCAAGACGGCCAAGATGACCTCCAAGACGGGCAAGATAGCCTCCAAAATGCCTCAAAAACGGTCCATATGACCTCCAAGACGGCCAAGATGGCCGCTAAGACGGCCAAGATGGTCCAAGATGGGCCCGAGTGGCTTCCCAGATGGCCCCAGAGGAATCCAAGAGGTTCTCCAGGAAGGCCCGAGGGAGCCAAAATCATTGATTTCCCTTAGGTTTTTGAAGGATGTGGGCGTTTCCTCCGTTTTGGTGTTCCGGCCGCCCAAGACGGCCCAAGGAGTCCCACAAATCGCCCCAGAGGCCTCCAAGATGTCTCCAGAACGTTCCAAGAGGCCCCCAAGCCAGCCCCAAGAGGGTCCCAAGACGGCCCAAGAGGCATCAAAGGCGCCCAACAAGGCCTCCACGATGCCTCAAGACGGCCAAGATGACCTCCAAGACGACCAAGATGGCATCCAAGATGGCAGAAATATCCCCAAGAGAGCCGAAGGTGGCCCAACAGGCACCCAAGATGCCTCCAATACAGCCCAAGATGCCCTCCAAGACGTCCTCCAGGAAGGCCCGACAGGGCAAAAATCATTGATTTACCTCGGTGTTTGGATGATTTGGGCATTTTCTTCTTTTCAGCTCTCCGACAGCCCGAGAGGGCCCAAGAGGCCCCCAACATCGACCCAAGAGCGCCCAAGAGACCTCCAAGATGGCCCCATGACAGGCCAAGAAGCCCCCCCAAGAGGGCCCCCCAAAGACCCCAAGGCGGCCCACGAGGCCCCCAAGACGCCCACGATGGCCTCCAAGACTGCCAAGATGGCTGCAAGATGCCTCCAAGACGGCCCCCAAGATGGCGAAGATGGCCCCAAGATGTACTCAAGACGGCCCCAGATGGCCTGAAGATGGCTTACGACTGCCCAAAAGGCCCGCCAGAGGCCTCCAAGACGGCCCAAGACCCCTCCAAGACGTCCTCCAGGAGGCCCGAAAGCTCGGAAACCATCTGGTCCGATAGCTCGCCCGACTCCGTGTTCCCCGAAGGCTTTCGAAACCCACTCGGGGAACGCGTGGCCCGATAGCTTGGTCAAGCTCAAACCCGACTTTCGGCCACGCAGGCGCTTCCAAAAAGGCAAGGGGCGGCGGTGATTCGCCGTAGGCGTCTTCGATCCCCCGCCCCCTGTTGATTCATCACAGGGGTGCCCAGCGTGCTGCATCCTTTCGCTTTTGGTTTTGGTTCTTTTCCAAACTCCCCCTGGGGTTTGGGCCCGTCCCGCCGGAGAGGCGCAACAAATGGTTGCAAAGGGTTTTTCGGCTCCAGACGGCTCCAAGATGGCCTCCAAGTTCGCCCAAGATGGTCCAAGATGGCCTTCAAGACGGCCCAGGAGAGTCCAAGATGCCTCCAAATTCGCACAAGAAACCTCTCAGACGGCCCAAGACGGCCCCAGCGGCCTCCAAGAGGCCTCCAAGACGGCCCAAAAGGCCTCCAGGAGGTCCTCCACTAGAGCCCGCAGAGGACAACATCAATATGTTCCCTAGGTTTTGAAGGATTTGGGCTGTTGTTCTTTTCGGGCCTTCCGACGGCTCACGACGGTCCAAGGAGCCCGAAAGATTGGCCCGAGAGCGCCCCCAATGCCTCCAAGATGGCCCTAAGACAGCCCAAGAGGCCCCCAAGACGGGGCCCCAAGAGGGCGCCAAGACAGCTCCAGAGGCCTCCAAGACGCCCAAGACGGTCTCCAGGACGGCCAAGATGGCCTCCAAGATGCTTCCAGCACGGTCAAGATGACCTTTAAGACGGCCAAGATGGCCGCTAAGACGGCCAAGATGGCCCAAGATTGGCCCGAGAGGTTCCAAGATTGCCCCAGAGGAGTCCAAGAGGTGCTCCAGGAAGGCCAGAGGGAGCCGAAATCTTAAATGTTCTTTGAGTTTTTCAAGGATTGTGGCTTCTCCTCCGTTTTGGTGTTCCGACCGCAGAAGACGGCCCAAGGAGTCCCAAAACTAGTCCCAGAGGCCTCCCAACTGGCTCCAGAACGGCCTAAGAGGCCTTCAAACCAGCCTCAAGAGGGCCCCAAGACGGCCCAAGGAATCAAAAACGGCCAAGATGGTTTCCAAGATACCTCAAGACTGCCAAGATGACCTCCAAGACGACCAGAATGGCATCCAAGATGGCAGAAATATCCCCAAGAGAGCCGAAGGTGGCCCAAGACGGCCCAAGAGGCATCCAAGACGCCCAAAATGGCCCAAGATGGCTCCAAGATGGCCTAAGACTGCCCAAGAGGGCCTCAAGAGGCCTCCAAGAGCTCCACCAGGAAGGCCCGAAGAGGCCCAAATCAGTGATGTTCCTTGGTGGTTGAAGGATGTTGGCATTTTCTTCTGTTCACCTCTCCGACGGCCCAAGACCGCCTAAGAGGCCCCCAACATCGCCCCAAGAGCGCCCAAGAGGCCTCCAAGATGGCCCCATGACAGGCCAAGAGGCCCCCAAGAGGGCCCCAACAGGACCCCAAGACCGCCCTAGAGGCCCCCAAGACGCCCACGATGGAGTCCAAGACGGCCAAGATGGCCTCCAGGATGCCTCCAAGACGGCCAAGAAGACCTCCAAGATGGCGAATATGGCCCGGAGATGCACCCAAAACGGCCCCAGATGGCCTGAAGATGGCCCTAGACTGCCCAAAAGGCCCGCCAGAGGCCTCCAAGACGGCCCAAGACCCCTCCAAGACGTCCTCCAGGAGGCTGGAAAGCTCGGAAACAATCTGGTCCGATAGCTCGCCCGACTCCATGTTCCCCGAAGGCTTTCGAAACCCACTCGGGGAACGCGTGGCCCGATATCTTGGCCAAGCTCGAACCCACCTTTCGGCCACGCAGGCGCTTCCAAAAAGGCAGGGGGCGGCGGTGATTCGCCGTAGGCGTCTTCGAGAACATAATGCGCACTCGTTGGAGCGTCCGCTTTGCGGTTGCTGCGGCGGTGCAGGCAAAATGGGATACACATTCGTGTACAACAGGGAGAGCCAAAGGAGAGGGGGAGGAGGATCAGGAGGGCCAGAAGGGGAACATGCATCCTTGACTGCGAATTCGCGCAAGGCAACTGGATCGCCAACGCAGTCCATCATGTGGCCCAAAGCATGGTGCACATCATTTGTTAACGTCTCACGCTGGCGATCGTGGCATTGGCGCGCGTGCGTGGTTGTCTGTACTTGTGTCTGTGTGCGGGCGTGTGTGTGTGTGTGTGTGTGTGTGTGTCTGTCTGTGGTCGTTGTGGTTCGGCGTGTTGCATGCGAACTTTGCACGTGTCCTGCGCAGGACCGGCTCTGTAGCCGTGCGGGATAGATATCTGTCTGTCTGCCTGTCTGCCTGTCTGTTGGTCTGCCTCTGTCTGTCACGCTGGCGAACCTGCACCGAGGAAGTATCCGCTACACAATGCGCTGTGGCCCCTCGAATTGTCGCCGCCCAGGACGCTGGGCTGACACGGTCGGGGACTTATCGCAAGCAGCTGGATATATGGAGATGTCAATAGACATTTGTGAAGAGTGGGGCAGCTCCCTGGTGTATACGCTCACTATGACATCCTGCCAGGCGGTAACGGCAAGCTTCTGTAGACTCCTTAGACTGGAAGGTCAAATGACACCCAGTACGTGGGACACTGCACACGATTGTTTGTTTCTTGGGTAATCGCATGTGTTCTCAGACGTGCGACTGTATCGACTGATACGCCACCGTGCCTCGAGGCTGGAATTGGGATGTCCGCAAGTCCTGTGATTTCTCACCTCCTGGGTATCGCAAACCATTTGGAGCTTCCCGGTAGACTCCTCCAGAGGGCCTCAAGACGCGAAAGGAGGCTCCAAGACGCCCCCAAGGCGGCTCTCAGAGGATCCCCAAGAGGACCCCAAGATGCGCAAACCATTGCATTTCCTCTGGTCGCCGCTTGTTTCTGGCGTTCTCGCCTCGTCGGGCTCCAGGCGCTCCAAGACGTTCACAGAGGAACCCCAGATCGCCCCGAGACGGCCCCAGAGGCCCCCCAAATGTGGGCCCCAGGAAGGCCCAAGAGGACCCCGAGACGGCCCAAGAGGCCCTCCAGGGCGTCCCAAGAGGGCGCCAAGGGCGCCCCCAAGAGGGGCGCAGGAGGGGGGACACGAATGGAGGTCTCGAGCCCTCCGCCCCGAGATGACGCCCGATGCCGGCAGGAGGCCCCCAGCAGGTGGCCTCCAAGAGGCCCCGTGGGGCCCGAAGAGCCTTGAGAGAGGGCCCAGTGGCGCCCCCCCCCCAGAGAGAGACGTCGGAGAGGCCTCTCAAGAGGTCCCAACAGGCATCCAAGTGGCGGGATGGGCCGAAGGCTACCAGATAAATTCATCAACGCTTAGCTCCACTTTCCCACAGACCCGGTCAGTGTCTCCAGTGGCGGGGCCAGCTCGACAAGAAGCGCAGGATCTTCCTCCAACCAGACGTCAACACCCGGCAAATACCCACGCCAGGCGACATTCAAGCCACGCTGCTGCGCGCGCTGCTGAATCTCACCGCGAGTCGCCGGGACGCTGAGATTTAGGT
Organism: Prorocentrum cordatum; assembly: GCA_963575745.1. NCBI lineage: Eukaryota > Dinophyceae > Prorocentrales > Prorocentraceae > Prorocentrum > Prorocentrum cordatum. The sequence continues at coordinate 87,165 of CAUYUJ010002464.1, forward strand.
GCACGCCCGCACTCTTCTCGCTGCGGCTGTCGTAGTCTTCGAAGGCTGCGCGCCCATCTTCGCTTCTCTTCAGCCTCTTGGTTCGCGGGATCATCTCCACAAAGTCCGTCGCGTCAGGGTCCAGGAGATTCAGTGACCCTGGCGGGTTCAGAAAGCAGACCCACTGGCCACAGCTCTTCAGCGGGCCGATCTGGTGCGCCTCTCCTCCCACGAGGTACGCCAGGTCTGCGGCCGCCTTGGCAGGATCCCTGGCGTAGAGCGAGACGTGATTTTAGAAGAAGAACAAAAGCCATACACATAAGCTTTTGGCGTTCCGCGCGGATTTCTTGGATCTGCGCTGGACCCCCCCTCCCTGGCGCGCGGAGCGCGCCAGGGGCGGCGCCGGAGGCGCCGCCAGGGAGGGGGGGTCCAGCGCGGATCCAAGAAAGCCGCGCGGAGCGCCAAAGAATTATGTGTACGGCCTCTCTTCGCCTTCGGGATTCACCCTGACCCGCCGAGCCCTGCCGCCTGCTGCTGCCGGCGGGCTGCAGATAGCAAGCGCGGACGCCCGCAGCCCGAGCGCCCGCTGAGCGATCCACGAGGACAGGGCGGCAGCGCGACCCCGCAGCGCAAAGCCCATGCCGCCGAGCCTCGTGCAGACCTGGACGCCGAGCTCGTGCCGCGGGGATCTCGGGCGCGCCATGTGCCCGGAGCTTCCCGGAAGCGTCGCTCTGCAGCCAGAGGCGACGACGAGGGGCGAGCAGCCCAGGGGAGAGCCGTACACCCTGCGAAATGCTTAAGAAATCATGGGTTAAGAAATTCATAGTCTCAGAATTTGAATAAAAACCCAAAAGTTCCACTCAAATCTTAGGCTTTACATTGAACCTTTAAGAATAATCTAGACCCTGGCCGAAAATTCAAGTTTTCTTAAGCATCGCCAAAGGTGTACATGGATTCGGGTGCGCCGACGATGTTGTGTCTCCGAGGAGGCTCGCCGGGCGAAGGCGTGCAGGGCCCGCCCCTGGGGCTACTCGCCCCTCTCGTCGCCGCTGGTGCAGACTCGGCGGCGCGCGCAGTGGGGCGGGCACCCTTGCGAGAAGGCCCCCCCCCGTAGGAGGAGGCGTGCGGGGCGCTGCCACGGGCCCGTACCCCGAGGAAGCTGTGCGTGACTGCACCGACCTTGCAGACGTGCTGCAGCGGATTTTCGCGTGGATTTCTGGCCACCCAAAACCCCGAAACCTCGAGCGAAAAACGGAGTGAATTTCATGCGGATTTCTTGTGGTCCTCATTCCTGGCCAACAAAAATCCGCGCGAAATTCATCTCGAAATCCGGGACGACATTCTCCAGGACCCTCCTGGCCCATTCGATTGTTTTCCGAACGAGATCCGCTCTGCGATGGTGGCGCCACGAAAAACGAGGGCGAGGGGCCCGTCCCCGAGGAAGCTGTACAGTATTCGGCCTGACCTGAGGAACGATAAATAAGGAACGACGCCCCGTCTTTCCAGGCAATTCTAGGAAGTCCGAAGGAACACCATGGGGGCGAGGTCGCCACCCCAAAAGGCAGCGGAACACACACTCCAACCCGAGGAACGACCGAGCCCCTTTTGAAAAGTAAGTGTTCCTCGTTCAAGCTGGACCCTGTATGCCTTCTCGGCAGGCAAGCCCCGCAGGCGTCGAGTCGGGCCGCACCCGGCCCGTCCTCGGGCGCGCGCCCGCGTGCGCAGCAGCGCCACGAAGTGGACCCTGCCATGGGCCCCTCGGTCTTCGGGCTGTGGAGTTGGGCCTCGGGCGGCCCTTCGCCCAGACCCCCGACGTCAGAAAACATCACTCCTCTCCGCCGTTCCCCCCTCCCCCCCGACCTCGTCGTGATCCACCTCGTCCTCCTCCTCGTTCCCCAAGGGCGCCTAATTTCGCGCTTCGCGCTGCGCGAGGTGGGGATTACTTCGCGCTCTCGAGCACCCCCCCCAGGGGGGGAGAAGAGGAGGATGAGGAATCGGAGCCGAACCGCGAAGCGCGAATGACTTCGCGCCCTCGAGGGCGCGCTCGGTCTCCCTCCTCCCAGACCTCCGAGGTCACTATTTTTTCATGGCGTCAACACCAGAAAGGTCTGGGCCCCTTCCCCGGAACCAGCGTTGTATACTGGGCCGTTCTTGGACGGTCCCGAGACCCGGTGAGGGCCCCCAGAGGCCGAAAATCGGGAGAACCCTCCCGTCGTGATTTCTTCGTGACTCGAGGGGGGTCTGGGGACCCTGCCCGCGGGTCACTCGGTCTTCGGGCCTCCTCCTCCTCCTCCTCCTCCTCCTCCTCCTCCCTCCTCCTCCACCTCTCTCCTCCCTCCTCCCTCCTCCCTCCTCCCTCCTCCCTCCTCCTCCT